>JBBPBQ010000002.1:27790538-27947132 GCA_037974755.1 Cicer yamashitae
TATATATATATCAATAGACTGTAAATAGGAAAAAAAAATTATATACGAACATAAAAATAATAAACAAAAATATGGTAAAGGAGATCATTTTTAATTTGATTTGACAAAGATTGACTAATTTAAAATACAATACTAGACTAGACTAGAAGAAGAGAAAAATATTGAAAGAATGAATCAATTGAGTAAAGGAAAAAACTTGGGAACATTGACCAAGTGTATTTCAATAACCAGGATCAACGTAAAGAGATTTAAACAAATATCTACATAATGCCATGTAAAAGATGCTTTGTTTACTTCGAAAGCGTACGAAGATTTTTTTTTTTTAATACATAAGGGGATGTAATTTTCAAGCAAAACACAATCACTACACAAAAAACGCTAATTAGCCACATTTACAACTGTGGTTAAATTGCCAATTGATTGTGGCAAATAAAATTAGCCACGTTAATTCTGTCCGTGGCGTAATTGGCAAATAAAATTAGCCACGTTAATTCTGTCCGTGGCGTAGCTGGGCGTTGTAATTTATTAGTCACGGTTAAAATTCAGATTAGCCACGCTTAAAAGAGTCGTGGTAACATATTTATAGCCACGGTTATTTTACAGTTAGTCACGACTAAAATCGTGTTAAATGATAAAATAAAACAAGTTTTTATTTTCGCTTTTGCCATAGGCCATTCGTGGCTAAATGTTTTTTTTTTTTTAATATCAACTGCAGGTCTGTCTCTATTTTGGTCATACATTTCTAACAATGTCAATATGCAAACAATCTAATTCTATAGAGTCAAACTAAACATTTTACAATAAACTAACCAAAGTAAAAACCCATAAGATATGTCATAAACATAATTAATTATATATTTGCAATATACCTGAAAGACATTCTTAACAAATATAGCAACGATAACTAATTAAGATTCTAAAACCATCATTAATATAAAAGTATAAAGTAGTTTATACCAACAACAAAACTTAAACTAGTAGTCAAACATTCTAAAATCTTATACATAAACTAATGAAGCATACAAAAATTGTTGACGACATCAAAATAGTCTAGAGCAATAGCAAAACAATCCACTAAACATCACATTTCTTCCGTTTGCAGTCCAAATAGCAACATATTTCTTCCATTTGCATGAAGACAACAAAAAACACAATCCTTCCATTTGTAGTCCAAAAATCAAGATGAACTTTACTCGTTAATTATGAGAATTAGGACCTGCCAAGTCGAAGCATAACGTAAGCAAATGTTTACTAACTAACACCAATGAATGAGTATCATTTTAATAATAGAACATGATATTTGCTAGTGACTTAAAGTATAGATCTAAGTGCAAAAATTATTGTTAACACCACCTTGGTTGAAAGTAGGTAACTTATCACCAAATTTGTTTTGCATAAAATTAAGGAGAACTTTAAGTTGATCTTATGTTTGTGAAAGTTGCTCCTTAGTCTCTTCATATCCATTTAGCTTTTCTTTCAAAGTGTGCACTTTCTTTTGTAACTCCTCAACTTTTTTTTTTGGCTAGAGCTACCAACATTGCCAAATTGAGTGGAATATCTGTGCGTTTTGAAAACACTCGACTTAAATGCTCAACTCCGTACACTTTTCCAATAACATAATCTGGATAGGCATTAATCTTTGATGGAACACCTTCAGTGGCAACACGTTCTTGATCTTTAGACAAGTTCTCTGATATCTTTTCCTAGTAGAGAAATTAAAGTCAGATAAATTCCACCATACTGGCAAGTAGCAAATACTTTATAAACAATAACAATGTTATCTTTTTTACTTACTGCGATGACTTTTCCTTCCTCATTCACATAGTTTCCATTCTTTTTAAGCAAAGTTGACAATATAACCTCAGCACCACATACATGTCTTTTCAATTATAGCTCCTAAGATATTAAGAAAATATAAATCAATATCTAACTTTCATATACAAATACTTTAATATATTACAAAAATAAAATTTATGGATTTAACTTACCAAATAATAAAATATACATTTCATTGGTAGAGGAATCAAAAGCCTCCACAGCATTCCATAATTTTTTTAACTCTGCAACTAAAGGTTGTAAGTAAAGATCAATACTATTACCAGGCATCTTAGGACCTGGAATTATCATTGACATGATAAGAGAAGTTTGCTTCATACAATACCATGGAGGGTAGTTATATAGGTACAACATCACAGGCCAAACACTATAAGTAGAACTTAAAGCTCCAAATGGATTGAAACCATCTGTAGCCAATCGAAGTCTTACATTACGAGGATTTGAAGCAAAGTTTGGATAAATGGAATCAAAGTCCTTCCATGCTTTACTATCTCTTGGATGCCTTAACAATCCATCACGGTTTTCCACTGTAGCATGCCATTTCAATAGCTTTGAAGTTTTAGGAGACATGTATAACCTTTTCAACCTAGGTATAAGTGGGCAATATCGAAGTACTTTAGTTGATTTTCATTTCTTTTTATTTTGGAAATTTGTTACATCATTTTCACCACCATCATTTTCATTTGATTTCCATCTAGACTTATTACACGTCTTACATTTATCTCTCTTCTCATCCTCCAATGATCCCCAATACAACGTGCAATCATTTAGACATGCATGAATTTTCTCATAGCTTAGACTTAACATCTTAATCATTTTTTTTTTTTGCTTCATAGAAAGAAGTTGGTAGTTTAGCATAGGGAAAAACATCATTTAGAAGTTCAATGATCATTGAAAATGTCTTATCAGTAGCACCACATAAAAATTTATATGATATAGACGAACGATGAATGACAATTTTCTATATTTGGTGCAACCATTATAAAGTTCTTGATTCCCATCTTCCATCAACTCTCTTACTTTTTTAAAATACTCATTAGTTGAATTCTTTGCACCCATAGGATGGTTAGTATTAGGAATATTTGATTGCCCATCATCTTGAATTCATTGATCATCTTTGACGCCAAATACGTCATTCAACATATCTTTGGATATTGCATATCTAATGCTTCGTTTACTTGGTTCATTGATTCAATATTGGATTGCACACACTTTTTTCCATGCATGTACCAAAATGTGTACTTGGTTGGAAAGCCCTTTTGTAGGAGGTGACTAGACATCTCAACTCTATCACGTTATGAAAAAATTTGGGGACACCAAATTTTCCCATTCATTGCAGAATTTGAAAAGGCAAAATCCAAAAATTGTTTTACCCCATTTAAGAATTCTTTTGATCCCAATGGTTTGTCAATCCAACTCTTATCAATCATAGTTGGATGAATCTGTTTTCATATTTGAATAAAATTATTAAGGCATTTTAAGGTATCAAATAATCTAAGGCTAAAATATAATTTTGGTTTTTTTATCTTTTGTCTGATATTCAATTTGGTCCTTTTTCAAATAATATAAAGATAAATGACCAAAATGAATTAAAAAAAAAAAAGATAAAGAACCAAAACGAATATTAAGTAAAATATAAATGACCAAAATTATATTTAAGCCACACAATTAAGAACTTAACTTTTACTAATAAACAATTATAAAGTATTCACTTAAAGCAATTATTTGTCTGTAGAAACTAACCAGAAGTAACACGAGATAATTAAGTTTTAATTTGTGTTAACAATAAAGACCATAATTTATTGCTTAGACAACATATATATGGGTTAGAAAAGGAATGCAGAAGAAAGAACAAAGAAAGCGGAAAAGACTAGAGAAGATGATTGGAATGGAGAATATTACTTGCGTTTGCTTTTGAATTGCGGTGTCTCCAAACAAGGGTGGAAAGTTTTCGAACTGCGGTGTCTGCAATTAATATATATAATTATTAACTCAAAATAGCAAGAGTTGAATACAATAGAAATAGATAAACTCTCACATAAAGAGCATGATAGAACTCAACAAAAAGATAAATAATTGAAATAAATATTGAATTATCTTAACGGATTAATTTGTGGATAGGCCTAATGTTTTCTTCTTAATTCCTTGGTCCTTAGTTATTATCCATTTCTCCATTTTTGCACGATCATATAAACGCCAAGCCATATCAACATGATTAGTACGCGCAAAAGCGCACACCATAGCCGAGCAAGTGATAGCATCGGGTTCACACCCAAAACCCGACATTTTCTCAAACCACTCAACAACCTTATCAGGTAAAGCAGCCATTCTAGCACAGTTAATCATAGTAGTAAATGTAATGTTATTTGGCTTTACCCCTCTTTGAAGCATTTCATCAAATACCTTCTGTGCTCCTTCAAAATCCTTACATTTCCTAAACACTTGAGTGTCACATTGTAAAGAACCACCCCATTGTCTATGTCCATGCCTCCGAATTTGTAGTATTGACGACCACGTCATTAGTTGAATATGTAATAGATTAAAGTTGATATGCCGATCAAAACTAAACAAACAACACAACAAAATGGAAAACCAAATGGATAATAGTTTGCAATATGTTATAGATTTCTAGTAAATGGGTTCCAATTTATATTTTATATAAATATAAATATTAAAGTGTTGGCAAAATTACACATTAGGTCATTTATTTACAATGTCTGGAATTTAACAATAGCTCGCTATATATTATAGTGTTTGAACAAAGATCCAAGAAATCAAGATTGGCTGGAGCTGGTGAAGATGCTGCTGGAGGAAATATCAATAGGCCAATTTTGTTTGATGGTGAACGATTTGAGTACTGGAAGGACAGGCTGAGGAGTTTCTTTATCTCACAAGATCCTGAACTTTGGGACTTAGTGGAAGATGGCTATACTGCTCTAACAAATTCAGATGATACAAAAATTTCTAGGAAAGAGATGGATGTTGATCAGAAGAAGATGTACAAGATGCATCACAAGTCTAGAACCTTCATGATCAATGCAATCACCTTCAAGGAGTAAAGGTCAACCTCATAGTCAAAAAGTATGAGTTATTCAAGATGGAAGAAGATGAAGACATTGAAACAATGTTTTCCAGATTCCAGACTCTAGTCTCAGGAATAAAGGTACTTGAGAAGAATTATACCACTGTTGATCATGTGAAGAAAATTCTTAGGAGTCTGCCAAGCAAGTGGAGACCAAAGATTATAGCTATTCAAGAAGCTAATGATCTCAATACTCTTAACTTGGAAGAATTGATTAGCTCATTGAGATCACATGAAATTGAGCTTGCAGAAGCAACCAACTTTGGCCTTGAAATCCAAACAAAAGAAGGTTCTAAAGGCAACAGTAGAATCAAAGGATACGATTCAGAATGATCAAAATATGAACTCAGAGGATGAGGAGATGGCTTCCATATCCAGAAAAATTTAGAAGATGTGGCATTATAGAAAGAAGCAATTTCCTCAAAGATATTCCAGGAAGTCTAGCAGAGGAAGGGATGAAAAATCTGACAAGAAAAGCATCATATGCTATGGATGCAATGAACTTGGACATGTCAAGTCTGAATGTCCAAATCTGGAAGTAAAAAAAAGGAAACATTAGAGGAAAGATTTCAGACCCAAGAAGAAGGTTATGATGGCTACATGGGATGATTCTGATGAATCCTCTGATGATGAAGAGCAAGCAGATTTGGCTCTGGTGGCTCATACCAACTTTACCTATGGATTCAACACAAACACTGATTCTGACTTTGGAAGTGAATCAATTCATGAAGAAATTGAGGTATTTTATGACTTAACCCGTCTGATTTAATTAATGTCATAAATGATTTCTTAAATAAAAACCATAAGTTGTCTCTAAAATTGAAAGCACTTAGGAAAGTAAATGCAAACATAACTAAAGAAATCAATGCAAAACCTTTAGAAATCGTCACATGTAATTCCAATAAATATGAATAAGCATTCTAAGACTTTCTAGCTAACAATATGGAAAAAAACAAGTATACTTCTATGATTTATGGAGTTAGTATAAATGGTAAAAGAGGTATAGGATTTGAAGAAACAATAAATGAATCTAAATGTATTCTGATGATTCTGATGATGAATCGTCACATGGGATGATTCTGATGAATCCTCTGATGATGAAGAGCAAGCTGATTTGGCTATGATGGCTCATACCAACTTTACCTATGGATTCAACACAAACACTGATTCTGACTCTGGAAGTGAATCAGTTCATGAAGAAATTGAGGTATTTTATGACTTAACCCGTCTAATTTAATTAATGTCATAAATGATTTCTTAAATAAAAACCACAAGTTGTCTCTAAAACTGAAAGCACTTAGGAAAGTAAATGCAAACATAACTAAAGAAATCAATGCAAAACCTTTAGAAATCTTCACATGTAATTCCAATAAATATGAATAAGCATTCCAAGACTTTCTAGCTGACAATATGGAAAAAAGCAAGTATACTTCTATAATTTATGGAGTTAGTATAAATGGTAAAAGAGGTCTAGGATTTGAAGAAACAATAAATGAATCTAAACGTATTTCACTTGATATTTTGTGTACTGTTTGCTCTAAGAAAGGTCACTCTAAATTATCTTGTCTCATGTTAAATACAAGGAAAGACAAGAAACCTTTCAAGACTACCAAACCAGGACCCAACCAAATTTGGGTACCTAAGAACAAAATTATCTATGCTGCATATGTCCTCATAAGCCAAGTTAAAACACCAATCATGGTACCTGTATAGTGGATGCTTGCGACATATGACGGGAGAAAAGTCTATGTTCCAAAACCTAACATTGATCAAAGGAGGCACAGTAACTTTTGAAGGAAAACATAAAGCCAGATCATGAGGCAAGACACAGCTGGTAATGACACATCTCCTTCTATTAAAGATGTTTTGTTTGTTAAAGGTCTTAAACCAAATTTATTAAGTATTATTCAGTTAAGTGATAATAATTATGATATTATATTTAATCAAAAAATATGCAAGGCAAGTAGTCAAAAGGATGGATTTGTACTCTTTACAGGTCATAGGAAAAAAAACATATATAAGAAATTTGTTTAGTCTAGAGAAATAAGATGTTAAGTGTCCAATGTCAGTAAATGAAGAGAAATTAATTTGGCACAAAAGGTTAGGTCATGCAAACCATAGATTAATCTCAAAATTGAATAAACTTCAACTAGTTAGAGGTCTACCTAAGCTAAGCTACAAAACTGAAATTATGTGTGAAGCTTGTCAAAAGGAAAAACAAACAAAGAACTCCTTTACCCCTAAGAATTACTCTCTACCTCAAAACCCCTTGAGCTCTTAAATATAGATCTCTTTGGGCCAGTGAAAACAACCTCACTAAATGGAAAGAAGTATGATTTTGTGATAGTAGATGATTACACTAGGTGGACTTGGGTAAAATTATTAAGAAATAAACATGAATGCCACAAAGTATTTATTGCATTTTGCAAACAAATGATGAATGAAAAGGGTCCTAAGATTGTAACAATTAGAAGTGATCATGGAAGAGAATTTGTAAACAAGTTATTCGAAAGTTTTTGTGACGAGAATGGAATCTCTCACAATTCCTCCTCTCCTAGAACACCACAACAAAATGGAGTTGTAGAAAGAAAGAATAGATCCCTTCAAGAAATGGCCAGAACCATGTTCAAAGAGATGGATATTGCAAAATATTTTTGGGCAGAGGCAATTAACATTGCATGTTATATTCAAAAAGAGAATCTTAATTAGGTCAATATTGAATAAAACACCATATGAATTATGGAAAGGTAAAAAACCTAACATCTCCTTCTTTAAACAATGTTGATATACTTATTCTATGTTAAACACTAGAGACAACCTTGGCAAGTTTGATTCCAGATCACAAAAGTCCACCTTCATTGGATACTTTGAAAGATCTAAGGCTTATAGAGTGTTTAATAGCGAAACTCGAATTGTGGAAGTGTCAATACATGTTAAATTTGATGACAAACAAATTTACCTTAAAAAGTCAAAGCAAATTGATGATAGTGTAGGTTTATTGGAACCAGAGGAAGTAGATTCAATCAAACCAAAAGAACCTAAAAAATTAGAGGATACGAGTAAATCAGAAGAAGATGACAAATCATCAGAGGATGAAGCTGACCAAGACAGAAACAATCTGATAAGTCAGAAGGGAGATCTGGATGGAAGTACAAATCATACCATCCTGAAACTCTAATCATTGGAAATGCAAAGGATCCTTTGAAGACCAAATCATCACTGAAAGACACAACTTTGTTTGGTCTACTATCATCAATTGAACCTACATCTGTTGATGAAGCATTGGCAGATGATGGATGGACCCTTGCAATGCAAGAAGAGTTAAATGAATTTAAAATGAATGATTTTTGGGATCTAGTGCCTAGACAAAAGAAAAACACTATTGGAACCAAGTGGATTTCCATAAACAAGCTAAATGAAAAAGGAAATGTGGCCAGAAACAAGGCAAGACTTGTTGCACAAGGCTATAGTCAGCAATAAGGCATTGATTACATTGGGACTTTTGCTCTAGTCGCCAAGTTATAAGTTATTCGTAATCTACTCTCTTTTTCTACTTATAATAACATTACATTATTTCAAATGAATGTTAAAAGTGCATTTCTAAATGGGTATATAACTGAAGAAGTCTATGTTAAGCAACTCCCAGATTTTGAAACTTCTGAATTTCCATACCATGTATTTAAACTTAGGAAATCAATGTATGGTCTAAAACAAGCACCTAGGACATGGTATAATAGACTAAGTAACTTTTTGCTTAAAAATAATTTTGAAATAGGACAAGTAGACAACACCCTGTTTAGAAAATCAATAGGAGATGACATTCTTATCATTCAAATTTATGTTGATGACATTATTTTTGGATCAACTAATGACACTCTTTGTCAAGAATTTGCTAAGTTGATGCAGCTTGAATTTCAAATGAGTATGATGGGAGAACTTAAGTTCTTCTTAGGTATACAAATTCAACAAACTTAAAAAGGCATATGCATTCATCAAACCAAATATACAAAACAGTTTTTCAAGAAGTTTAAAATGAATGATTGTAAACTTATGGCTACACCAATGCACCCTACCTGTTCACTTGAAAATGATGAACTAGACCAGAAGGTTGACCAGAAAACATATAGAGGAATGATTAGATCACTACTTTACCTTATGGCTCCTAGAACTGATATTATGTTTAATGTGTGTGTGCAAGATTTCAGGCAGATCCAAGGGAGTCTCATTTAACTATTGTTAAGAGGAACCTTAGCTTGCTCTACAAGAAATCTACTAAGTACAAATTAAGTGGCTATTGTAATGCCGATTATGTTAGAGACAAACTTGAGAGAAAAAACACAAGTGGAAACTGCACATTTCTTGGTGAAAACTTAATCTCATGGTCAAGTAAGAGACAAAGCACAATTGCAATGTCAATAGCAGAGGCTGAGTACATTTCAGCAACTGGTTGCAGTTCTCAATTGTTATAGATGAAATATCAACTAGAAGATTACAAGATTCTTGAGAGTAACATTCTCATTTTTTGTGACAACACTTCTGTCATTTTCCTACCCAAAAACCCAATCCTACATTCTAGATCCAAACACATAGAAATCAAACATCACTTCATTAGGGACTATTCAAAAATGAGTACTACATATCCAATTTGTAAACACTGAACACCAAAGGACTGACATATTCACCAAACCATTAGCCCATGATAGATTTGACTTCATTAGGAAAAAATATAACCCTTACCTTTATACCTAAATGATGTTATGTCAAGCTTAGAGTAGTTTAGATTCATACTAGGATCAATTTTATGTTTTATTCATATTAGGCTATATTAAAAAAAAGGCAAATACGTAAAAAAAAAAAAAAAATTCACTTTCAAGTCTTTTTGTTTGATGACAAAAAGGGGAGAAAGATATTTGAGAACAATGATGTGTGGAGATAATGAAAAAATTACTTGGACTTATGGGGAGCCTTAAGTCAGGGGGAGTCATGTAATAAAAGAAAAATTGTTATAAAAAATACAGTTTTGTCATCACAAAAAATGGGGAGATTGTTGGAACCAAGTAGGTTTTCAACTTAAGGTTTTGATGTTGTAAAAGTATTTTATGAGAAAAATGAATTTGAATGAATAGCTTCATTAAGTATGCAAAAATTGGAAGAAGAAAATCAGAAGAATGTATCAGAGGAAGCGACCAGAGGAAGTGACCAGAGGATGAGATCAAAGGAACACAAAGTATATGTGTTTGCCTCTTAACATATACCTCTGAAAGTAACATGCCTTCGAAGGTTACAAATATTGCCTCTTATGTCTGGGGACTGATGTTTGGGTCTGATAAATATCTATGAAGAATGGCTTTGAAACTAATTTTGAAGATTGCCTCTAAAGATTATCTAAAGACTGAATTTGAAACATGCCTCGTAAGCCCTTGCATGTCTCTGATGTGCACAAACTCAGCATGCCTCTAAAGAGTTCATATCAAGGTATAATTAACTCTAAATAGATTGTTCAAATCATAAATTCAAAGCTCACAATCCGCTGATCAAAATGGTGAAACACACTCCAAATGTTGCCTCTAATATGAAGCCTCTAATGTTGCACTGACTCTAAAGTTTCAACAAGGTGATTTGTCCAATATTGCCACTAATTCTAAGTCATGCAATTCTATCTCAGAATTGGTCAAGATTTATCACAAGAACACATGAACTATTTACAAGAAGATTTGATCAAGATTTATTTACAAAAATATATGAATTATTTACAAGAAGATATGATCAAGAATTGTTTAGAAGAAGAAACACTCACAAAAAGATACATTTATTATTTGCAAATAAATGATTCAGATTTTGCTAGGAGAAAAGAGAAATCCTAACCTATTCTATAAATAGATACTCAAGGTTGAAGAAGAAAATAAGAGAACTCAAGCACAAAATTTTTTAAGTCATTAGAGTTCATAAGGTTAAGGTCTAGAGAAAAATTTGCTCAAAAGAAATATTTTCTAAGTGTTTTCTAGTGTGAGAGTCATTGCTACAATCAGTTTGTTAGAAGCAAACCAATTTGTTCCAAACTCTTGTAACCAGATAGGCTTTCGTGTACCTCAAGTAATCTGTAGGTTTTCAGGTGTCATGTTGTTTTGAGAAGACTGGCTTGTAGGGTCAGGTGATGTGTAATTCAAGTTTTGAATTAGTGGATTAAATCCTTCTGAGTGAGGGGATTGGACGTAGCTACCAAGTTAGTGGTGAACCAGGATAAATTCTTGTGTCACTTTAATTTTGCAATTCTTGTTTTACTTCTATCTCTGATCACTTAACCCGATTGCTACTACTTTTATTCTAAGTAAGTCATCAAACCCTAACCGATTTTAAATAAATTAGCAAAAAGAATTCAACTTAGCCAAACACAATTCAACTCCCCTTCTCGCAAAAACCTAAGTTAATAACATAAAACAACAAAATGCCTACAAATGTGACATAATCAAAGTGACCGAAATATCCATGCCTCCGGATCTATAGTGTTGACGACCAAGTCATTAGCTAAATATGTAATAGATCTAAGTTGATGTGCCGATGAGAACTAAACGAACAACACAATAAATAAAATGGAAAACCAAATGGATAATAGCTTGCTATATGTTATAGATTTCTAGTAAATGGGTTCCTATTTATATAAATATAAATATTAAAGTGCAAAATTACATTTTAGATCATTTCTTTTATTTACATGTGACACTTAAATTATTTATCTTTTTTTTTTTTCTTATTTGTGTTCTTTATCTTTTAAAACGTTTACAAAGTTATTATTCATTCTTTAAAACGTTTACAAAGTTTTTTTTATTTATTTTTTCTCTTTTAGGTTGTCATCTTTTAATATGTTTACAAATTATCATTTAAAAACAAAAATATCTCGTTAAAAATGGTAATTGACAAGTCTATGTAGATTATTATTAATAATTTTATTTTAATGTTGATGAAAGATAAAGATGAAAAAGATGATAAAGAGTATATATGTTGATGCATTTTTTTCTAGATTTGAAGCACACTAACAATTAAATTTGGGTGTTTTAATTAAAAAAATAATTATTAATAATCTACTCATAAAAATAATTATTAATAATCCGTCATAGAATTGTTTGTCACCCAGCATTTTTAATGACAGACATTTTTAAAAGATAATTTTATAAACATATTTAAAGACAAAAAATAACTTGGTAAACATTTTAAAAGACAAATGATAAATTTGTAAACATTTAAAAAAATAACGGACCCAAAAGACCAAAAAAATAAAATAATATAGGACTCCAACGGAAAATAAAATAAATAAATGATCTAAATATTACACATAAATAAAATAAATGACCCATAGTGTAATTTTGCTTAAAGTGTAAAATATATATACTTACTGCTTTAGGATGAATAAAGTATATTTTTGAACTTTTTTTTTACTCAGATGTATATTTTAACATAAAAGATTAGGGGAGTGAATTCAAGCATCTGTTTCAGATAAAACAGCAGTCAAAAACTCATGTACAAGCATTTTGTGCAAAAGATAAACTATCCAACTAGTTAGTACTTAGTAGTTTGAAAAGGCATATTCCAGTTACTTCCCTTCAGCCAGGTTCTGAGTGGAGACTTCAGGAACATTGCTAGTAGTGAATGGCACACTGACTGGAGTGACAGAATTTCCAGCTTGAACATCAAGTTTTGTTTCAACTTTCTTTGGATCCACATTCATACTTTGTGGTGGTGGTGGTGGTGGTAGTGGTGGTGGTATAGAAACATTTGTTTGCAAAACTGGTGTTACTATATGAATGTTTGCAATCTGCTGCTGCTTTTGCACCGTTTCTGAAGAATTAGTAACCTTGATGCCATGAACATTTGCTGGATCCATGCCACTCTTCTGATCTGCAGGTGCAGCAGCATCATGCACAGCATGAAGTTGGTGTAATCTGTAATCAGTTTCAGGCCTCCGACAAACCTTCCTAAGTGGCACAATTTCCTGGCAAAAACACAGATTATGTGAATTAACAAAATGCATCAGATAAGTATACCCTTTAACAGCAGTTATATGTGGTATTGAATATTGTAATGAATGTGATACTGCCTCTTTCAAATGACACCATTGTCAAGCGAAAAAAAAGTCACTGTTTTGCAGTCATCGTTCTGCATTTCCGGCATAAGGAATTACGATCATTTGAACAAAAATCCAATGGAAATTTGGAATTTAGTATGGAATCATAATTTCAGAAGAGAATCCTTTATGAAAAGTACGAATCAGTGTCATAATAAGTAGAAACTAGAGACCAAAACTCAAATGAATGAAAAATATAATGAGTGAACCTTAAAATCTCGGAACAAAATCCAAAAAAATGAAAAAGATATAAGGACTGATATCCAAAAAAAGTATGGGGATAACTGTAATGAGTGGAAAATATAGGGACTAAAATCTTATAAATCTAAACCAAACAACAATGTGATAATCAAACATAAAAGATATAAATCCCAGAGAACAATCTTATTAAAAATTTAATACCTCAGACTGATCATGATCATAGCGAACCAAAAATCTACAACGACAACCTCTTACATCATGTCTTCGTCTTTGAGCATCAAGGACATGGGCATCAAAGTAAAGCGCTTGTTCTTTACCCTCCTTTAGTATCAAAAATCAAAATTCAATAAATTGGTAAGAAACAATAATTTCTACTAAAAACAAAATATACATTAGAGATGACAAATTTCCATGATCAAATAATTTATTATGACACATCCCAACCTGAAAACAAAGTATGAGATCTCCAGGGAGCACTGCGACACATTCTGATGATTCACATGGTAGAGAGCGCGGTCTGACATTCTTTCGCACATTAATCCACTCATCTTCCTCGGATCCAAAACCAGCAAAACGCACAAGCACTTCCTGAAACATGGAGAAAGATATTACCATTACGCAGTCTACAAAGCCATAACCTGAATAAAAATAAGATGGGGTACACAACATTCAACAACTATGTTCAGGTTTACCACAAAAGAATTGAAGGTAAAACTTAAGACAACTTTGGCACCATGAATGAATGACCTAGAAACTGAGAAGTGAGTACAAAATCTATTTAATTTTTAAAAAAAGTAACCTCATCCATGACCATTTCTTTTGAACAAATACGGAAGCAAAACAACAACACTAAGAGTACATTTGATGGTCACTATACCAGAAAACAGTTATACAACACATTAAAATGTCAACATTAAGAAAAAAAATTGTCATATATTTACAATCTTGGAACCCCTTCCCGATTGTTAGATAGGATCTCGATTTTGACTACTTGATTGGAATAACAAGGAAATACTATTGTGGCAAAAGAAAACTGAAAACCATACACAATCCTCATTAATTATTTCTCAGAACTTATGAATGGAGATAATCTCATGTTAAAATTACCGGATCACTACTCTCCAAATGTCTGTAAGATAGAAAGTTTGCCACATCATACCTAACAAAAACAAAACAAGTCAGATCCAATACTGAAAAGTAATTAAGAAGAATAAAAATATACAAAAGAATAACCTAAACATGATTAAAGAAGAGAAATATTGACCATGCTCCATCCCTTCCAGATTTAGCTTCAAATTCCATAACTGAATTTTCAGGAGTTCCTTTTGCTGTTGTTTGAACTGTGTAGAGAACAAGATGAAGGTAATGCGTGTGAGTGTATGTAATTAAATGAAAAATAAGAGGTCCCCTTAATAATTTATTTTTTGCTTACACAAAAAATTAAAAATCAGAGCATAAAAACATTTTTTAATAAAAAAAATTGGGCTAGCATCTTTTTCCCTTGAGATTATAAGGTTAGTTGGGCTAGCGTGTGAGTGTATGAAATCCGAGAGAATTTAAACTTCGTCCCTTGAGATTATAAGGTTAATCTCTTAGCACTGAGTTGACACCTCATGGACATATATGCATTAATCCACAATGAAAAACAAGATCTTTTTCCTAAATTACGATTTTCTCATCCTCAATTGGAAATATACATGAGCATAATCACATAATTCGCTCCTCACCTCCTCAAACCACGATTTGGTTCTTGTGAACCGGATCACTGTACTTTTGCGACTTTGGTTCTAACCAGTTCTCATGGAATTCATACATTTAGAATTCAGCCATTCTAGAACAAAAAAGGTAAAGATATGGAGGAGGAAGATGAACAGTTCTCGTGAGAGCATAAATGGAAGAGAAAAATGAAAACCTGAGGAAAATGACAAAAAAGAGGGACCTTGGGAATAATAATAATAATACTAGTTAAATGCATTTCATTTTTAAGAGAAGAATTAAATGCATAGCTAGTAGGAGTAGTACTTTTTTACTGAAACAGCTATAGTGCTTAAAGACAACTTTTCAACTTTCTAGTTCCAGGCTTAGGGAAAGTACACGCTAATGAACGTTTTAGTAAAGAAAATGATAAATTATTTCACCTTTCTAAAAATAGAGATAGACTAAATTAGAAAATGATTCATCACCATTTTTTGTTTTCGTCTCTTTTTTTCTCACTGTATAATGAAAAAAAAATGATTTACAAACATTTATTTTTTATTAATGAGTTTATAGCATGAATTAATCTTTTATTATATTAAAAATTATTAGTAATACTGCTTAATACATGAGCTAGAACTCTAAAGAACCCAAACGTACCAACTATGTATATCCTCCACGTACCCAATTCTTCACAAGTAGCGAACCGCGAACCCATACCAAGTACCGAAGCGAATTGCAAACTTGGTGACTATGTACGGAGGATATAAAGCAGTCAAACGTGATTCTTTCAGCCAATATCATCATCACCAGACAATTCAGTTTTACTTCATATATGAACGTTTTCATTAGAAAGATTATATCATGTACACTCAAAAATGATTGCAACATATTGTGTTCATAGATATAGAATTTGGGGGCAAGATCAGCCACAGCCTATGATTAATCTCTAGTTAAGTGTCTGACACGGTGACACTTAAAATAACATTAATTTGACGAAAGATAACACCAGATCTAAAACAGTTTCGAGCCTGTTAGCATACTGTTGGAGAAAAAAGCTTTATATCCACTCCTAGCTGCTTAACTGCAGCAACTTTGGTACCTTCATTGCAACATCCAGCCTGCACCTTCATTGTGTTGGGTGTGAGGCAATATGTTTAGTACCACATCGGCTACAGACATGAATTAAGTGGTGCTTATAAGTCTTGGACAGTCCTAATCCCAAACTCAATCGGTGTTAGGGACTTAGGCTTTGTTTGAGAATTTGGAGGGGAGATGATGGCTTTGAGGATAAACGAAGGAGTGAAGGGAAAGAAAAGGGTGAGTAGCCTCCACCTTGCATGAGATTTTATTTTTCTTTGTTGGATTAAAACCTTCCAAAACAAAGGAACTAAAAAAAAAAGCATGGAGAGAGGGCTTTGAAGGGTTACGAATAAATTTTCAAATTCATTATTTCTCTTTATAATACTTTCAAAATAAGAGGAAAAAATAATAGATTACTCATAAGTACTTTTATCCAATTCCCTTAAAAAATACTGTCAAATAAAATGAGGGGTACCCCTATGTTTCCTTCTACCCAATCCCTCCAACTCCAAAGCCCTCCCCTCCCTATCTCTCCTAACTCCCAAAGCTTCTAGTCTATCCTAGATCTGTTGTTGGGTTGCACAAATCATCCATACTCCAAGCCAACTCAGTCTGAGCGTGAAGGGGTTGCTGGAAAGTCCGCCTTAATTGCAGTCCGCCTCTAGCCACCTTAATTGCAGCAACTATGGGCTAACTCCATCACCTTCATTGTGCTAGGTATGAGGTCATATGTTTAGTCTCAAATCAGCTATGCACATGTCCTAAGCAATGCTTATAAAGCTTGGACAGTCCTCGTCTTGCAAGCCGGTTTTTAGGATTGAGTTGGGCTTAAGCCCAAATTCTTAGAAAGACCTCCAATTAGGAGAGTCTATAGAAACAGGGCCTTAACCTGTCATTAATAGATATGAAAGCTAGCAGTAGCAACCATTTAGTTAGTTACTATACAGCTTTAGTTTGTTATAGATACGAACGGATGAATTAGAGTACCTATTGTTTGGAGCAATAGCCGATAAAAAAGAAGGCGAGGCCAGGTCTCAATTACCTAGAGAGGGAGAATTGTACTTCTGTATACCATATTGTTCTCGATCTATGTTCAGATTCACCCTGATACCAGTCCAGGGATTAGTTTTTTCAGTTCTAGCTATAAAAAGATTATACCATTTACCTTATTCTGGCCCAGTCCTATTACAGACACACTGACTTTAGTTTCATCCAGTATATGTTGCCACTTCAACCCATAATGATTTTATCCCATTTTCCATTATTGTTGTAATAAGCATAGAAGAAGTTAATGATAATGAAGAATAAAAAGTGGAACACAGAGTTGTGGCGACAGCTCCTGATGGTAACAGATCGGAAAAATTAACATTATCAAATCTCTACGTAATCCAAGAAACAACAGTGATATGGTATATAATAAGAGCTTAGTAGGGTTGAAGGAAGCATGATTAAATTATCAAAAGGAATTAACACACTAACAGATAAGTATGAATATGAGTTCAAGTAAACCAAATCACATTAAGCACCTAAAACCAGCATTCTACCTGAAACTGAAGGAGCAGGAATAGGAGAAGCTGCTAGTTGAGGCATATTCCTTGCTGGTGCCATATTATCCCGAGGCATGGGCGTGATATTTAACTTCCCAGGAGTCTTACTAGATTTAGCCCTTATTGCATATCGCTTATTTTGAAACCAATTCCATACCTATAATTACATGGAACACTAAGAAATCGGAGTTCGAAAGATTCCTCATCATAATAAATACAGCAGTCTTACCTGTTTCATCTGTACTGTAATCTTGCCTTTACGCTCAGGTGATTCACTAAAACCAAAAAATGGATGCATAAATCTAATACCACTTTTCAAGAGCATATCAAATTCTACTCGTAAAATACTAAAATAATTATGTGTACTATAACACACCTAAACTTGTCTGCAAGAGCTGCAAGAACCTCTCGTGCTGGCATTGCATTGTTGTGTTCATTAAGAATAACCTCCATTTCTGTTACCTATATAGATAAAAAGTAGTTTTAGGAAAAAATACGTCATCAAAATTGTATGTTATGACATTTTAGGTGAAAAGAGAAGAGAATTAGAAAATAATAAGGACTTTGAATATGATTTGTCAAAATCATTTTTGGTTTTATTATTAAAAATATCCCTCAAGTATAGGGATTTGATTTTATAGGAGTCCTAATAGGAATTTGGTTATATAGGAGTACTAATAGGGATTTGGTTGTATAGTAGCCTTGTATATATATCTGATGTATTGTCAACATATTTCAATTTAATAATATTTTTACCCCAATTTTTGAAATGATTGATAATAACTCAACACAAGACACCAAGCACTAAACCCCGTTTATTTATTTAAGTAATATGGAAATTAATTATATGTGATACTCTAAGAAAAGAAACTGATCCAATGAGATAAATAAACATATGCCAACACAATATCAAGATATTATGAAATATTATGAGAAACTAAATATGTAATGAATCTGAATATTATTCAATATGATCAATCTGAATACAAGAGAAGTATTTATAGAACCTAGGTACTAACTGAATCTATAACTGCCTAGCTACTTGAGAGCTGTGCAAACAGACAGTTGTCCTATACACCAACACTTGCACATCATCGCACATACCCAATCATTCAACCCTATAAGCTCAAGGTCTCTATACCACCTTGAGTTTGTTTCTAATAGAAGAGTAGCGTAATGGAGGCAGTGGCTTTGTTAGAATAGCAACAAGCTGGTCAAGTGCTAGTATATGAGTAACAACAAGCGAATTATTCACCCCTTTATTGCCAACAACGTAAAAAGAGATCAAGCTCCAAATGCTTTGTTAGTGAATCCAAATGCTTTGTTAGTGAATAAAACATTGGATTATGAAAAAGTGAAATGCAATTCTATCAACAGGGGATATATCTGTATGATTTCAGCAGCGGTTAAAGTTAGGCTACAGTGCTCTGCTTAAACACTTGAATTTCTAAGGTGAACCATCTTAGTTCTCTTTTACGCGAAAAACTCATTTGCACCCAACATATTCAGATTAGAAACTAGTGCATCATATTCAGATTGTGCTGCCTCTTTCTAGAGTGGTATAGTCAGGGCTTGCTCAGTTGAAGTTGGTTCAAAAGCGATCGGGAGTAGAGGTGGGCTTTATTCTAGGCTTGACAATGCGATATTTTGATTTGGTTTGCGTTGACTAGGAGATTAGGATGGACGTTTAGAGGTAACTGAAAACGGAGAAACAGGGGAATAAGAGGGGAACCAGTACAGCACAAAAATTAGGGAAGGATGAGTAGATGCTTAAGGTAGTCAAAATAGATTGGGGAGAGGAAGAGGAGGCAGGCCTAGAAGGATTCGAATAAGGTTTCGTTAAAAAGGACATCTTTTGAAATGTAATTCTTCCATCAGCACGATGAATTTGTATCCTTTATTATTTGAAGGTTAATCTATAAATGTGCATTTAGCTGACTTACATTGAAACTTATGTTGGTTGTAAGGTCTTAGTAAAGGGTAGCAAGCACATCTAAAAACATTGAGGGGAGAGTAATCTGGTGGTCTATTTAATAATGTAGTAAATGGTATGGAATTATTGTGAGCTAAGGAAGGCAACCTGTTTATGAGGTAGGTCACAGTTTAAAAGGCATGGTACCAAAATTTAATTGGTACTGAAGCATGGGATAAAAGGGATAGGCCTATATTAGTGAGGTTCCGGTGTTTACACTCTCTTAGAATTTGGATTGGGCCTAACTCAACCCTATTATAAAAACACTTCCCAGGTCATATCTCATCAAATGTAAGACTCTCAACACGCTCAACAACACAAATTTGGTGATGAGTGTGAGGACAAAGTAGTCGATCGACATTTCCTAGGTCAGCTAAGTAGTAAGTATTTGGAGAAGGCCTAAATTCTCCTCCCCAATCTTTTTTATCTGCCTTAGTTTTATGATTTTGTTGCAATTCCACTAAGGATTTAAACTTCTGGAACACGCCAAATGTTTCTAATTTAGATTGCAGAAAACAAATTCAAGTGAAACAACTAAATGCATCAACAAAGGTAACATAATAGGAATGTGCCCCAAAAAGATTTAGTGGGTGCTAGTCCCCACAAATCACTGAAAATGAATTCAAGAGATGAATTGTAAGATGAGATAGAGGGATGAGAAGGTAATCTATAAGATTTACCCGTTCAGCAAGAACACAAATCAATGGTGCTTTTTATTTGCAATGAACATATTACAAAGCTTGGAAACAATAGGAAGTACAGCATCTTGATGGTGACCTAGTATACAAGGCCGGAAGAAGTATATCTGTGAAGTATGTTGATTTACAGTGGTGTTGAAAACAGTAGGTACATTATTTTCAGTTTGCAAGGATGAAACAGCATAAAAACAAAACTTTAAAACGGAACTACACCTAGCTTAAAGCTGGAAGCAGATAACAGGTTTAAGAAATAGTAAAGACCAGCCAAGCCAAGCTCTTCTCTCAATTCCTTATTATTTCTCTTCTCCTATTATCTAAAACGCCATAACTTTAACATGACTAAATTTAGTATCTATTATGGCACATTCAAGATTGGTGAAGTTGCAGCCATGCATAAGGTTTTCCTTTCTATTTTTGAAAAAGAAAAAGAAAACAAATACAATCTGGGCTATCCACAAAACCATTTCGGTAGCATAATATAGAAGAGCAAAAATGCAAAAAACTGTAGAAAATTTGGTGATAAAGATAAACAGATGAATCTTAAAGATCAATCAACAGCACAAGCCTATGAAACAAGTGCATGAACAGAAAATAGGGAGAAGAAAAGTAGACAAGGGATTAACGTGGTTCAACCAAGACCAAACAAAGCTAAAGACATACATCAATGGAGAGAACAAATAGAAAATTTACTATGATTATTGAAGTTTACAAGGAGTAGCCTCTCATCCCTCACAACATAATCCCAAATCCTAAGGCAGACAATAAAATTTGTTTGAGACCTACAATGAGCTAAAGGGTTCAATATAATCACGCAGAGACATGAACTCAGCTGTCCAATTAAGATTGAACTTCTTGTTGTTAGAAATTGAAAAATGAATCTACAACACAAAGTTAGAGTGTGAATCAATCTGATCAAGATTAAACAGTCCAGATCTACAACAGAACAAATGCGTGACTGCATGCAATCCATTTTCAAGCTAAGAACATACATCAATCGGCAAAACATGTATAAAAAATCACTATATATGATCAATGGAGATTATGAGGAGTAACTATTAAATGCTAACATGCTAATTCCAATACACTTAAATCCTAAGGCTGGGAACAAAAATTTATTTTAGGTAGTGAGGTTGGCACATCACACCACTTTCAAAATACATGACTTGCACAATATTTTTGTTATAAATTCAAATTTTTATTATGGGAGACACATCTCATCTCATGCAAAGTCAGAGAGAACCTACCAACTGCGGAATTTTGGACTTGAACAGTATTATTATTAGTCACAAAACGAGTCCATCATTTTCCCTAATTTAACTTCCAATATAAGAGCACTAACTTGATGCATATATTTTCAGCACCCAGTAGTATCGATTTACTACGCCAACATAAAAAATAAAATAAAAAACAAATGAAAAAGAAATATCGACTATCGAGAAACCATAACACATTTGCATTACAAATTTGAGTGAGAAAATTGAAAGCCCCAAAATCATGCATAAACAAATAACCGTTATAATTTAAATAATAATAAATAAAATCAAAGAAAAAAAGAGGGAAAACAAAAGATGAACGAATGTGAAGTAAAAATATGGAGTGAGGGTGGAATTGAATATTAATACCTCAGGCTGAGTGAAGCGGAAGGCGGGGCCTCCGTTACTGGGTGGGCGACCCATGAAGCAAGGGATTCCAGAAACGAAACGACAGATAAATTAGTGCTTGTTGTTGGAATTGAAATAAAGCAAAGCGAGAACACGAGAACGAGGGAGCGTTCGTTTGGATTGAAAAAGATTTTTAATATGGAATGAATGAATGAATGAAACCCTGGATGTGCTCGCTACCAACAGATGTAGGACTCACGTACAAATCCATCTAAAAATATAAAATCGAAAACGCTTAAAAATACAAATTACAATTAAAATCGACAAAATATAAGAAATTCGATTTTAGCGTCTTTAAAATAAAAAGTATAGTTTAACAAAACTAGATAGAAATAGTGTTTTTTACTCCAAGGTAGGGGGTTTACAATTAAATCGAGTCCATCCGCCGACCCGATCACTTAATTCAATTTAATTCAATTTTTATCCGTACTCAATCACTTTTGAGTTTGATTCGATCCAACCCGTTAAAACCCACTTATATTCGGTTTAGTTAATAGGTTAAACAATTTGAAACAGTAGACCCGACTTGATGACAAGTTTATGTTTTTTTTTAAAAAAATTTGTTTGGCAGCCCAATAGAGTTTCATTAGTCTTCTTCTCATTTAAGATTTTCAACAGTTCCAGCCGCGCCGTACACCTTCCATACTTCCTACATCCGCGCTGCCACTGATATTTTTCTTCTGTTCCAGACTTCCTACGGTTGCACCACCGCTCATTTTCTTCTTCTCTTCTTTTTATCAAAATAAAGTGTGTAGAGTATTTTTTCCTAGATTATCTACATCATTCGGGCAAGATACATTTTTTTTTAAAAAAAAATTATCAAGTATATTGATTTTTATGATAAATTGAATTTTATGTAATAAAATGTTGGTTAAATTAAAATACGGTTGTGAAGAAACTTTATCAAAAAAAATTGTCCCGAAGAAAACTTCATTTGAGTTAAATACTATTTATTTAAATGTTATATTTTGTTATAGTCTTTTTTTATTTAGATAAAATGATAAATAAATTTACGGCGTATTCGAATATGAAACATAATATTCAGATTAATCAATAATTGTTATAGATTTTACGGACATTTTATCATAATATTTAATATCAATCGATTAATATTTCTAAAAAAAATAATATTAAATATGATGAATCTAGTTTAAATTTGTTTACATTTAAATCTATAAAACACTTTTTTTTAGTATTTTAATTGAAAATAGTAAGTATTTTAAAAATAAACAAACGAAACACTACTATTAAAATATTGTGGTAGCTTAGTAAACTAAAATGTGGTGAATAATGTGATTGAAATTTTATGGTTTTTGAGACATTCAAGTATTAAATATATTTTCATTCAATTAAATTGTTATTGTTGTTATTTATATTTCTCCCGTAAAATAAAAAACAAGTTACTATTTATGTATAACCCGCCAATCCAACTCAACTAGTTCTTGTTCGGATCAGTTCGATTCGGGTTAAATGAAAAAAATACAAATTTAGAACTCAACCTAACCCAAAGATAATCGATCGGTTCGGGTATCAGATTTTATCAAAACCGGCTCAACCCAACCCGCGTACACCCTTACTCCAATGTGTTTAATAGTCAATATAATTTGTTTATTATGTATATGCACTTGATAAAATAATATAATTTTTATTATAATATTTATAAAAAAGATGTTTAATATGTCTATGCACTTGATAAAATAATATAATTTTTACTATAATATTAATAAAAAAGATGAAGGAGAAAAAAGATGTAGAGAAAGAGAAAAGTTGAGTAATTAATGACTTTAAATATACAATTAATTCTTGTAAAATGTAAGAAATTTGATTTCAATCCCTACAAAATAAAAATATTATTTTGGTCCCTGCAAAAATGCTGAAATTTGATTTTTAGTCCATACATAGTAAAATAATTTGTTTTTATCTCTATAAAATGCAAGAAATTTGATTTTAACCTTTGCGAAAAGTTCATGCTTTACCTTTTATTTTCTTCCACTAAATCAACTAATAGTAGAAGCAAACCAATCAATGGAAATATATCTTTTCATACATTAACTAGTTGAAATAAGTTTCAATACAAACCAAAAGTGGCACGAAAAAGTTGCACCATTATAAAATATAAATAGGTCATATTCTTGCACCTATACAAACCAAAAAGTGGCACCAAAATGTTACACCATTGCATAGCATAAATTTCACCAAAATGTTGAACCATTACAAATCAATGTATGTAAATAGGACAATTACAAGAAAGCAACGTTTTGGTTCTTAAGGCATACTTTGTGTGACTTTTTTGGCACACCCAAAATATTTGGAGACAAGTTCCCATGTTGATCTCATACTCTTAATACTTGGAGACAACTTACCAACTTGGTCTCATTCTCTTGTGGCAATGGTTGAACCTTATCTTCAATTATAAGTTGACTTTTTCCACCATTTCTTGGACCAACATAAGTCCTAGTCCTTACAATGGTTGTGTCATTTTCTTTCTTTTTTTTCTGTATAATATCTGAAACAATTTAATATAAGAACATAATGCAAATTAATTAAATACAGGTTCCATGGGATAAGTTAAATACCAAATTTTTTCTCTTAGTTGATGTCCCAACTCCTATTTTAGATATTGGTTTAGTAATTTTCCTATATGCAAGTGTTGATGAAGGTGGAGTTGCAAGTTCAATTATTGCTTAAGTTGGGTCAGTTGCAGCTGGAGGTTCAAGTTCAGCTGTTGGTTGTGTTGTTGCAGGTTCCACTACTGCTTATGCTGTTGCAGGTTCAATTGCTTCATTTGAATTAGGCACATGACCATGTAATTTTTTGTTGCAAACTTCTTGCAGTTTGTAAGGACTAAAACAATTTTTATCATGCAAACTATAAAATCAAACCTCTTGTATTTTGCCAAAGATTAAAACAAATTTTTATTTTGCAAGAACTAAAACCAAAAATTTTTGCATTTTGTAGGGGTTTATTGTATATTTAATTTTAAAGTTATTAATTACTCAATCGTTAAAAATAACAGAATAAGACGTTGGAACTAAAAAAAGTGTTTACATGGACTAAAATAATAGAATAATAACCGAGATTTATTCTGTAAAAAGTGTTTACAGACTAAAACGTTGGGACTAAAAATAGTAGAAGCAAACTAAAATTTTATTTTATAGGGACTAAAATCAAATTTCTTGTATTTTGCCTGGACTAAATGCATATTTAAGCCAAACGAAAATTTTATTATATTTTACTATTTTTCTTTGATGATTTTGACGGAAGTAAACATGCCGCGCATTTGAAATCACTTTTATAAAATACCAAAATGACAACAGAAAAAAAACTTTCATTTCTCAAATAGGAAGGAGGAACCATAAATCTAGGATCTCCCATTTATGTACGCATCAGAGACTTTCAAACAAAAGAAACTAAGCCATGATGGGAGGTGCAAAAGAGTTGAGTCAATCGTCTTCTTCACATATAGAGGTGCAAAACATTGTAGTTGTCTTCACATTAATTTAGTGTTGAATAAGCGATGATGTCTAGTTGATGATGTTTAGGTAATGAAAATGTTGTTGTTTATAGTGTTTAATGTTGAGTAAGTGATATTTTACTCATGTGAATTATGTATCTTTAACTATATTATATTTTTTTAATTGCTTTTGTCCAATTTGTGCATTTACGGTTTGTGCACACGAATGAGCATTAAAAAAAACATGTGCAATAAACAAGATTGAACATAATAATTGAAACATTCAAAAAGATTGAACTACTTAAAAGGTACTGTCCAATTACACCAACACTTATAGATATTCTTATATTTAAAATACAAGAGGCATAATTGAATCCAGTCTTCCAAATACATAATTTTAAACAAAATTCAGTTTAATATCTATTCATCACAATATAGATATTCCAATATTCATCAAGATACCATTCAACCAATACTTAATTTTATAAATCATTGGATAACCAATATTTAGAAAATAAATTTTCTAATTTGTTAGGAACATTGCAACTTCAAGACGATGCAAAGAACGCATAGAAACACCCCTCATAAAGTTATAGACATCAATAAAGCTCACTTGGGAACTCAATGGACTCATGGCTAAGGGATGCAATACAAGAATTTGGTGTTCCAATAAGATCAAAGGCCACGAAAGTTAAAGAGACTCTGGACAATGAAGTTAGCTACTTTATATCGGAAATTGCTCATGCCCCACTGTTGCATACAAGCCTCTTAAACTTCTCAAATTACACTGCATAGTACCGAATGTTAGGATCTAATAGATAGGTTTTCAAACATTCACTACTATTGGATTCATGTATCCGCTAGTTAGTTTTTCAAAAACTTAACACTACTAGATTCACGCAACCAATAATAGTTAATGCAGATCATAATGGTTTGTTTTCTACAAAATTGAGTTTTAATTTGCTTTAAATGTTTGTAGTTAATTATAGTTGAGTTTCAAGTTGAATCTACACATGAGCTGGCACGTGATATGAAACCTGAGTCTGTAGCTAAATTGAAACCTGAGCTTGTACCTAACTTGAAACTCAAGAAAAAAATTGTGAAACTGGGCAATGAAGTGCAAGTGGTGAATGATATTTATGTTGGGATAAACTTTATTACGATAATAAATATAGCTCCCAAGATGATTTGATTGCTTGGGTTCATCGTCAGACAACTAAGCTAGGATTTTTATTGGTAATTACAAAATCTGATCACGGTTTTGATCGAAGAAAACAATTTGTTTGTATTGGGTTTCGAAAGGGATGGTGTGTATATAAGAACCAAGAAGAAGTTGAAACGCGTAGATGCAAGATCTAGGAAATGTAAATGTCCATTCAGGCTACGTGATTATTTCTTGACAAACAATTAATAAGATCTTTGTGTTGTGTCAGGAAAATACAACAATAGGATGAATCCAAAATTAGAAGGTCATCTTGCTGTTGGTCATTTAAATAAGAAAGAGAAGGAACTTGTTTGTGAGATGACAAGGAACATGGTCCCACCAAAAAATATTCTAACGGCTTTGAACGACAGAAGAAATGAAAGTGTGACCACAATGAAACAAGTTTATAATGTGCGTCAAAGATACAAGAAAATTATGAGAGATCCAAGATCATAAATGCAACATTTTTTGAAATATTTGGATGATCACAAATCTTAATATTATACACACCCAATATTGTTTTAAGGTACATTTTTGGAGGTGTCATGAAACCAAGCCCAAGTTGCCACATAGGCAATAAACAATGTGACACCCTAAACCCCAAATTAATATTTAATTTTTTTTTTTAAATTGAAATTGTTCAAGAAAAATATATAAACTGTCAAACATTTTTATAAGGTAAAAAGTATCACGTAATCACTTAACCCCATTAATCCAAAATTTTCCATCACACATAACAACTCGAAGTCATAATATTAGACAACAAAATCCCTAGGAAGTACACGTAAGTAAATTTAGTAATAATTACAAATATAATCCCAACTCGGTGTCACTATCAGAGCGGGAATTCCCAAATTAAAAGACATTCAAAATTTACGTGAACACAATGCATGTAATAAAAGTCTTCAAGACAAGATGACTTCTAACACTCTAAGGATACTAGTCATCCATTGCAGCTTGTAGCTCGTCTGCGTCCATCGCAAACGCCAAACACAAACAACGAGGGGTGAATTTCGAAATCATGTAATAGTATAAGATAAACGAGGAGAACACGCAAGTAGTCAAATTAGCACAAAAAAGAGAAACATTCAAGAAAATAATATCAAAGGTTAATCTAAATCAATCACAATAAAACGGTCACAAGGATGAAATGTTATGCATGTCCTATACTTTATACTTCTTCATCATTTGGTACCATTCTACTCTGTACTTGGTTAGGAGGCATGATACTATGCCACTACAGGAGTGGACAGACAATTCATGAATGGTCAAGTCCTCAAAGATCCCCTCAACTCAACTCGAGACACATATACGCGACAGTCAGGGTACTCTTGTGTTGCACGGTAGCTCTCAGTCTTAGGAAATAACCCACTAATCCACTTAGGAATTCCCCACCAGAGATACCACAAGGTATATTAGTCTTACCTTACAGTTCGACTGTATCCCTGCACAATCAGGCTCATTTAGTTGTACTTCCCCGAATCACTAGGTTTGTTGGACCCTCCCTATATGATGACAAAATAGTCTTCACTCTGAAACCTACAACACATATCTCATACTTATTCGATTATCACAACTCAACAAGTCTCGGTTTGAATTCACAATAATCATCAGAATTTACATAATTATATATGTATATCAATCAATCACAATACAATTCCAATATTTGGTCTACACCATTCACAATGCACAGTCTAGTCCGATCAATCACAGAATAAGAAATCAAACAAGTGGTGCATTCAAGTAATATTACAATTTCAATCAAGTAAACAAGAGCACTCAAATACATACATATCATTCATGCAATAACAATTAGTATAAGGTTTCATAAAATCAAATAACATGCAATCTTGATATAAATTAATTCACGCCAATTGTTGGAACCAAGTTGATTTTACATTTAGAGTTTTGATGTTAACAAAAGTATTTTATGAAAACAATATATTTGACTTCAAAGAGTATGAAAGAAGATTCATGTTTTTGAAGAAAATCTAAAATAAGATTTGATTCAATTTATAATTGAAGAAAATCTAAAATAAAGATTTGATTCAAATTTATAATTGAAGAAAATCTAAAATAAGATTTGATTCAAATTTATAATTGATAAAAATCTAAAATAAGATTTGATTCAAATTTATAATTGATGAAAATCTAAAATAAGATTTGATTCATATTTATAATTGAAGAAAATCTTTGACCAAGTTGAAAAGAAGATATGGTCAAGATTTGAAGAACATTTGAAGAAGATTTAGTGAAGATTTGAAGAATATTTGATCTACATTTAATGAAGATTTGAAGAATATTTGATCAACATTTTAATGAAGATTTGAAGAATATTTGATCAACACTTAATTAAGATTTGAAGAATATTTGATATGAAGAATTTACAAAGTCAATCTACACAAAATTGGAACAAAATCATTCTGAAGAATTTACAAAGTCAATCTACACAAAATAGGAACATAATCAATTTGAAGAATTTACAAACTCAATCTAAACAAGATACAATTCAGAATTAAATAAGGACTAAATTGAAGCCCAAATTTTCACTATAAATAGACACTCAAGGCTGAAGGAGAAAAGCATCAAAAAGTAGAAAAGAGTATAAGAACTCAAGCTCAAGATTCCAAATTCATCTTAGAGTTCAAAGAGAGAAACACTTGTTCGAATGAGAAATATTTTCTGAGTGTTTTTTTCTTAGAGTGTGAGAGTATTATTATTATTATTATTATCAGCTTTGTTAGAAGCAACTACTCAGGTTCCAGTCTCTTGTATCCAACCCGATAGTGGTTTAGTTCCTTCTTCAATTTGAGGTTGTCAGGTTGTTAGGAGAAGACTTGGCTTCTAGGGTCAAGGTGGTTAGTTCCTCAAAAGTCTGGGGTTGTCAGGCTGTTTGGGAAGACTGGCTTGGAGGGTCAGGTGCTTTGTAATTCATGGTTTTTGAATTAGTGGATTAAAGCCTTCTGAATGAGGGGACTAGATGTAGCCAAGTTAGTGGTGAACCAGGATAATTCTACGCGTCAAATTATTTATGCTTTCATTGCTTGCTGCCTCTAAATCTTATTGTTTCTAATCCAAGTAAGTCACCAAAACCAAACTAATTTTTAATTATTTATAAATTATCAAAAAAGTGATCAACCTTGTGCAAACACAATTCAACCCCCCCTTCTCGTGTTCGCACCTTCAATGGTGCATTCAATTCAAGTAATTCACGCCAATCAATATGTTTCTAAATTACATTTTAGTCCTCACTATTACCATTTATATGTTATTAATTCATTATTATTACTCAATAGGATTCGATCGTACGTAGCAAACCCTGGATGAATCTTTGAGAATTACGGCATTCCCGTTCATCCCGCGTTATATTATATTCATAAAATCAAACTTCCTCTCACCCCTTACCTCGATTGAAGATTTCGCCAAACGAATCCGATCTGCTAACTAGTCGCGTCTTCGTTGACCCTTGTCTCTAATAGTCTGCAAAAGAAATAAATCAACGCAACGAAAAAATCCAGATTAATTACTAGCTCCAACAGATAACTAAATTGTTTACTATTTGCAATATCATCCAAAAATATATTTAATACTATGCATGTTTATGATGATATTAATATAAACAGATATCTTATTAAAAAAAAAACAGAATTATATATTGCTAAATAAATATAGTTTATGTATGATTTTGATATTACAATAGTCTAACAATATATCATACATACTTAAAATAAAATAACAAAGCTATTGACTGCAAAATAAAACTAGACTCTTTATTATTAAGATATAAATTTTAAACTGTAGGCATATGATATGATCCTATTTCTCATGAATCACTATAAGGATCGTTCTAGGTTGGAACTTACAAATTGGATCCAAAATCGCGTATTGCTGGAGATTGCGATAAACAGAGCTAGGAAACTCCGAATCGGCCGATCCTATTTCTCATGAATCACTATAAGGATCGTTCTAGGTTGGAACTTACAAATTGGATCCAAAATCGCGTATTGCTGGAGATTGCGATAAACAGAGCTAGGAAACTCCGAATCGGCCGATTCCAAAACGAGATGAAAGATGACGTTCCGAAACGCAAGTTAGGCTGTTGAATCACCGAAAACAAGTTTCTAGAACTCGAGATATGATCACAGATTGCTGAACACAAAAATCGGTACAATTTGTGTATTAGTGTTTGATGTAAAGGAAACTGAAAATTATAAATAAAAAAAAACAAAAGATGGATTAGGCTGAGAAGATGAAGAAGGCGCCACAATCAAGGATGATTGATAAGCCAATGAAGAATCGCCACAATGGTAAGGAAGCCATTGTTAAGACTCAAACAAGTTCTAATCCAAGAACTTAAAGAGGAGACCTAACTCACTCACAATTCTCATTAGAGAAATTTTAATTCATCCAAAAAAAAATCCCCTTCAATAAGGTTACAAAATCATAGTTATAGTAAAATTATCTCTAAACCTAAATGGGTCATAAGTGACACCATTCTCTAGGCCCAAATTGGGCTTACATCATTTTTTTTTTTATAAAATTAAACTAAATGTAAGGAAGTAAAGTATCTTCACTTACATATAACATCAACTAAGTCTATATTAAAACTATTAGAATTCCAAATTAAAGCAAACTAATAATTATTACAAACCAAATGAAAATAAATAAAGTTCATCCTAATTTATTAAAAATATGGATCATCTTCATGCTCTTGAGATCCTTATCATTCTCTCCTTCTTGAAGAAATTCGACCTCGAATTTAAGCTCCATTATACCATACATGAAGAAATAATCCAATCAAACCACAAGCTCATCATATCCACCGGGGTCAAATGGAAATTTGGAAAAGTCACCAAATGTGATAAGTCGGTGAATCACATTTTCATCTTGAACAATTAACATCTTAGTACATTTATGGTAAAGGTAAGAAATTCTAAAGATGGTAATAAAGTTATACCTTTTGAAGTTGCCATTCATAGCCAAATTTACCTTCTTTAGATTGAAATTTGTGGCAAACAATATGTTACTTTGTATTTGCAAAGGCTTCAAAGCAAGTTGAGTTTCTTGAACATTCTCTTCATCACAAAAAAATGGTGACTCAATAATTTCCTTGTAAGCATCCTTTTGAGGAACCTTTGAATAATCATCTTCAAACACTAACATTGCTTCATTTACCTCACTTTCTTGTTTAAAGAGACCTTCAATTTTACCATCATCTTTCTCTTTACTTTCAATTTCAATATATTGATGACATTCTTCATTTGGAGACACTTCTTCAAACACTTGCAATAGAGAATTATTAAAATTAGACAAATAGTTGGAGTCAATTTTTTGCCCTTTGTCTCTCAAATATTTCTCCTCTTCTTCTTTCTTTTCTTTGATTTTCTCTTTCTCTCTCAAGGCTAGCTTCTCTACTTTTCTTGCCTGTTTTGCATATCCATTTTCGTATAGATATTTCACATACTCCGGATCCAATACAAAATCTCGAATATATTGAGGATATGACATACGTAGGAATTTTGTCAAACAGGTAGTGTGCAATAATTTTAACAACACAATATTTTTTTTTTTTTTTTTAATTTGCAGCAACACACAAATTAAGTAATGACAGCAATTCAAACAAAAGCAACACAACTAGCAATTTATGTTTCACCAAAAAAAATGCCTAAACAAAATTTTACTCAATTCCAAACCTAGAGACAAGCTCTGATACCAAATGATATGGTCCTATTTCTCATGAATCACTATAAGGATCGTTCTAGGTTGGAAACTTACAAATTGGATCCAAAACCGCGTATTGCTGGAGATTGCAATAAACAGAGCTAGGAAACTCCGAATCGGCCGATTCCAAAACGAGATGAAAGATGACGTTCCGAAACGCAAGTTAGGATGTTGAATCGCCGAAAACAAGTTTGTAGAACTCGAGATATGATTGCAGGTTATTGAACACGAAAATTGGCACAATTTGTGAATTAGGGTTTGATGTAAAGGAAACCGAAAATTATAAAGAAACAAAATATGGATTAGGTTGAGAAGATGAAGAAGGCGCCACAATCAAGGATGATTGATAAGCCAATGAAGAATCGCCACAATGGTAAGGAAGCCATTGATAAGACTCAAACAAGTTCTAATCCAAGAACTCAAAGAGGAGACCTAACTCACTCACAAATCTCATTAGAGAAATTTTTAATTCATTCCAAAAAATCCCTTCAATAAGGTTACAAAATCATAGTTATAGTAAAATTATCTCTAAACCTAAATGGGTCATAAGTGACACCATTCTCTAGGCCCAAATTGGGCTTACATCATTTTTTTTTTATAAAATTAAACTAAATGTAAGGAAGTAAAGTATCTTCACTTACATATAACATCAACTAAGTCTATATTAAAACTATTAGAATTCCAAATTAAAGCAAACTAATAATTATTACAAACCAAATGAAAATAAATAAAGTTCATCCTAATTTATTAAAAATATGGATCATCTTCATGCTCTTGAGATCCTTATCATTCTCTCCTTCTTGAAGAAATTCGACCTCGAATTTAAGCTCCATTATATCGTACATGAAGATATAATCCAATCAAACCACAAACTCATCATATCCACCGGGTTCAAATGAAAATTTGGAAAAGTTGCCAAATGTGATAAGTCGGTGAATCACATTTTCATCTTGAACAATTAACATCTTAGTACATTTATGGTAAAGGTAAGAAATTCTAAAGATGGTAATAAAGTTATACCTTTTGAAGTTGTCATTCATAGCCAAATTTACCTTCTTTGGATTGAAATTTGTGGCAAACAATATGTTACTTTGTATTTGCAAAGCCTTCAAAGCAAGTTGAGTTTCTTGAACATTCTCTTCATCACAAAAAAATGGTGACTCAATAATTTCCTTGTAAGCATCCTTTTGAGGAACCTTTGAATAATCATCTTCAAACACTAACATTGCTTCATTTACCTCACTTTCTTGTTTAAAGAGACCTTCAATTTTACCATCATCTTTCTCTTTACTTTCAATTTCAATATATTGATGACATTCTTCATTTGGAAACACTTTTTCAAACACTTGCAATAGAGAATTATTAAAATTAGACAAATAGTTGGAGTCAATTTTTTGCCCTTTGTCTCTCAAATATTTCTCCTCTTCTTCTTTCTTTTCTTTGATTTTCTCTTTCTCTCTCAAGGCTAGCTTCTCTACTTTTCTTGCTTGTTTTGCATATCCATTTTCGTATAGATATTTCACATACTCCGGATCCAATACAAAATCTCGAATATATTGAGGATATGACATACTTAGGAATTTTGTCAAACAGGTAGTATGCAATAATTTTAACAACACAATTTTTTTTTTTAATTTGCAGCAACACAAAAATTAAGTAATGATAGCAATTCAAATAAAACCAACACAACTAGCAATTTATGTTTCACCAAAAAAATGCATAAACAAAATTTTACTCAATTCCAAACCTAGAGACAAGCTCTGATACCAAATGATATGATCCTATTTCTCATGAATCACTATAAGGATCGTTCTAGGTTGGAAACTTACAAATTGGATCCAAAACCGCGTATTGCTGGAGATTGCGATAAACAGAGCTAGGAAACTCCGAATCGGCCGATTCCAAAACGAGATGAAAGATGACGTTCCGAAACGCAAGTTAGGCTGTTGAATCACCGAAAACAAGTTTCTAGAACTCGAGATATGATCACAGATTGCTGAACACAAAAATCGATACAATTTGTGTATTAGTGTTTGATGTAAAGGAAACTGAAAATTATAAATAAAAAAAAAACAAAAGATGGATTAGGCTGAGAAGATGAAGAAGGCGCCACAATCAAGGATGATTGATAAGCCAATGAAGAATCGCCACAATGGTAAGGAAGCCATTGATAAGACTCAAACAAGTTCTAATCCAAGAACTTAAAGAGGAGACCTAACTCACTCACAATTCTCATTAGAGAAATTTTAATTCATCCAAAAAAAATCCCCCTTCATTGAGGTTACAAAATCATAGTTATAGTAAAATTATCTCTAAACCTAAATGGGTCATAAGTGACACCATTCTCTAGGCCCAAATTGGGCTTACATCATTTTTTTTTTTATAAAAATAAACTAAATGTAAGGAAGCAAAGTATATTCACTTACATATAACATCAACTAAGTCTATATTAAAAATATTAGAATTCCAAATTAAAGCAAACTAATAATTGTTACAAACCAAATGAAAATAAATAAAGTTCATCCTAATTTATTAAAAATATGGATCATCTTCATGCTCTTAAGATCCTTATCATTCTCTCCTTCTTGAAGAAATTCGACCTTGAATTTAAGCTCCATTATATCGTACATGAAGATATAATCCAATCAAACCACAAACTCATCATATCCACCGGGGTCAAATGAAAATTTGGAAAAGTCGCCAAATGTGATAAGTCGGTGAATCACATTTTCATCTTGAACAATTAACATCTTAGTACATTTATGGTAAAGGTAAGAAATTCTAAAGATGGTAATAAAGTTATACCTTTTGAAGTTGTCATTCATAGCCAAATTTACCTTCTTTGGATTGAAATTTGTGGCAAACAATATGTTACTTTGTATTTGCAAAGGCTTCAAAGCAAGTTGAGTTTCTTGAACATTCTCTTCATCACAAAAAAATGGTGACTCAATAATTTCCTTGTAAGCATCCTTTTGAGGAACCTTTGAATAATCATCTTCAAACACTAACATTGCTTCATTTACCTCACTTTCTTGTTTAAAGAGACCTTCAATTTTACCATCATCTTTCTCTTCACTTTCAATTTCAATATATTGATGACATTCCTCATTTGGAGACACTTCTTCAAACACTTGCAATAGAGAATTATCAAAATTAGACAAATAGTTGGAGTCAATTTCTCGCCCTTTGTCTCTCAAATATTTCTCCTCTTCTTCTTTCTTTTCTTTGATTTTCTCTTTCTCTCTCAAGGCTAGCTTCTCTACTTTTCTTGCCTGTTTTGCATATCCATTTTCGTATAGATATTTCACATACTCCGGATCCAATACAAAGTCTCGAATATATTGAGGATATGACATACTTAGGAATTTTGTCAAACAGGTAGTATGCAATAATTTTAACAACACAATTTTTTTTTTTTTAATTTGCAGCAACACAAAAATTAAGTAATGATAGCAATTCAAATAAAACCAACACAACTAGCAATTTATGTTTCACCAAAAAAATGCATAAACAAAATTTTACTCAATTCCAAACCTAGAGACAAGCTCTGATACCAAATGATATGATCCTATTTCTCATGAATCACTATAAGGATCGTTCTAGGTTGGAAACTTACAAATTGGATCCAAAACCGCGTATTGCTGGAGATTGCGATAAACAGAGCTAGGAAACTCCGAATCGGCCGATTCCAAAACGAGATGAAAGATGACGTTCCGAAACGCAAGTTAGGCTGTTGAATCACCGAAAACAAGTTTCTAGAACTCGAGATATGATCACAGATTGCTGAACACAAAAATCGGTACAATTTGTGTATTAGTGTTTGATGTAAAGGAAACTGAAAATTATAAATAAAAAAAAAACAAAAGATGGATTAGGCTGAGAAGATGAAGAAGGCGCCACAATCAAGGATGATTGATAAGCCAATGAAGAATCGCCACAATGGTAAGGAAGCCATTGATAAGACTCAAACAAGTTCTAATCCAAGAACTTAAAGAGGAGACCTAACTCACTCACAATTCTCATTAGAGAAATTTTAATTCATCCAAAAATATCCCTTCAATAAGGTTACAAAATCATAGTTATAGTAAAATTATCTCTAAACCTAAATGGGTCATAAGTGACACCATTCTCTAGGCCCAAATTGGGCTTACATCATTTTTTTTTTATAAAATTAAACTAAATGTAAGGAAGTAAAGTATCTTCACTTACATATAACATCAACTAAGTCTATATTAAAACTATTAGAATTCCAAATTAAAGCAAACTAATAATTATTACAAACCAAATGAAAATAAATAAAGTTCATCCTAATTTATTAAAAATATGGATCATCTTCATGCTCTTGAGATCCTTATCATTCTCTCCTTCTTGAAGAAATTCGACCTCGAATTTAAGCTCCATTATACCATACATGAAGAAATAATCCAATCAAACCACAAGCTCATCATATCCACCGGGGTCAAATGGAAATTTGGAAAAGTCACCAAATGTGATAAGTCGGTGAATCACATTTTCATCTTGAACAATTAACATCTTAGTACATTTATGGTAAAGGTAAGAAATTCTAAAGATGGTAATAAAGTTATACCTTTTGAAGTTGCCATTCATAGCCAAATTTACCTTCTTTAGATTGAAATTTGTGGCAAACAATGTGTTACTTTGTATTTGCAAAGGCTTCAAAGCAAGTTGAGTTTCTTGAACATTCTCTTCATCACAAAAAAATGGTGACTCAATAATTTCCCTGTAAGCATCCTTTTGAGGAACCTTTGAATAATCATCTTCAAACACTAACATTGCTTCATTCACCTCACTCTCTTGTTTAAAGAGACCTTCAATTTTACCATCATCTTTCTCTTTACTTTCAATTTCAATATATTGATGACATTCCTCATTTGGAGACACTTCTTCAAACACTTGCAATAGAGAATTATCAAAATTAGACAAATAGTTGGAGTCAATTTCTCGCCCTTTGTCTCTCAAATATTTCTCCTCTTCTTCTTTCTTTTCTTTGATTTTCTCTTTCTCTCTCAAGGCTAGCTTCTCTACTTTTCTTGCCTGTTTTGCATATCCATTTTCGTATAGATATTTCACATACTCCGGATCCAATACAAAATCTCGAATATATTGAGGATATGACATACTTAGGAATTTTGTCAAACAGGTAGTGTGCAATAATTTTAACAACACAATTTTTTTTTTTTTTTTTAATTTGCAGCAACACACAAATTAAATAATGATAGCAATTCAAACAAAGCAACACAACTAGCAATTTATGTTTACCAAAAAAAAATGCATAAATTTTTTTTTTTTACTCAATTCCAAACCTAGAGACAAGCTCTGATACCAAATGATATGATCCTATTTGTAATGAGTCACTTTAAGATCGTTCTAGGTTGGAAACTTACAGATTGAATCAGAAATCGCGTATTGCTGGATAACGCAATAAACGGAGCTGCGAAACTCAGAATCGGCCGATTCCAAAACGAGGTGAAAGATGACGTTCCGAAACACAAGTTAGGCTGTTGAATCACCGAAAACAAGTTTCTAGAACTCGAGATATGATCACAGATTGCTGAACACAAAAATCGGTACAATTTGTGTATTAGTGTTTGATGTAAAGGAAACTGAAAATTATAAATAAAAAAAAACAAAAGATGGATTAGGCTGAGAAGATGAAGAAGGCGCCACAATCAAGGATGATTGATAAGCCAATGAAGAATCGCCACAATGGTAAGGAAGCCATTGTTAAGACTCAAACAAGTTCTAATCCAAGAACTTAAAGAGGAGACCTAACTCACTCACAATTCTCATTAGAGAAATTTTAATTCATCCAAAAAAAATCCCCTTCAATAAGGTTACAAAATCATAGTTATAGTAAAATTATCTCTAAACCTAAATGGGTCATAAGTGACACCATTCTCTAGGCCCAAATTGGGCTTACATCATTTTTTTTTTATAAAATTAAACTAAATGTAAGGAAGTAAAGTATCTTCACTTACATATAACATCAACTAAATCTATATTAAAACTATTAGAATTCCAAATTAAAGCAAACTAATAATTATTACAAACCAAATGAAAATAAATAAAGTTCATCCTAATTTATTAAAAATATGGATCATCTTCATGCTCTTGAGATCCTTATCAGCATATATATATATATATATATATATATATATATAAATGCAGTATATGCTATCTTAACTCAAAATAGGAAGAAGCACGCCATTTCTATTTTTACAAATTGGTTAGGTTTTGTTTTATGCATCTTAAAAATTTACAATTCAATGAGCTTAGTGCACAGTTTTAAATTATAATTAAAATAACTAAAGACTTTGGATGTTAAACACATTTAGACTTTTTGTCTATAAGATAGATGATACAATTGTCCATGTTCATGTAAAAGAGAATTTGAAGGTTAAACAATAGAGGAATGTCCAGAAAAGTTGTATTCAACAAGGGCTTATATTCTTTAAACATTACTTTAACTTTATTCATTTAAACTCAGTGTAATGTACTAAATTAGTATCCTAATAATAATATTTTATGTAATATTAAGAATACTAATAACGTGAACTTTAAATAACAAAATAAAACTTGCCAACAAAAAAAAAAATTAAATAAAGTGATATGTGCAAGCTCTTTGTTTTTGAAACTGCAAGATTTATTTATTTAGACCATATTGTGAAATGGTACTTTTGCAAACCAAGTTTACTAATTCGGTTGAAAACACTATTTTTATTAACAAAATTTATTCTATAAATAATTGGTATTTAAACATAATATAATTAATAAATAAAATATATTTAGTATTTTATTTTAATCATGATCCTGAATTATCAAATAAAATAAAAAGGATAGTAACTAAATCATCGGAGAAAACTCAACTAATAGGGACACAAACGGTAGATTTTGACAATAATTTCAGAAAAATGAGAAACTAACCGGACAAAATGAAAGATCTTGTAAAAAGATAATGTATGCTTGATTCTTTAATCCGAAAATAGTAGCCGACAATAATCATCAGAATTTACATCATTATATATGTATATCAGTCAATCACAATAAAATTCCAATATTTGGTCTACACCATTCGCAATGCACAGTCTAGTCTTATCAATCACAGAATAAGAAATCAAACAAGTAGTGCATTTAAGTAAATTGGGTGTTAAAATCGACACCTGTTTTTTTTCCGCTTAAAAGATGTTCAACACAATAACGATGGCATAGCCCAATTTAATTCAATTTTTTTAACAGCAATGTTATTTAAACACAATTTCAAACACAAATACAAACATAACTACTGTACTATATACCTATATACCTTATACACACTTATACTCTCTCTCGTTATTAATTAATAATAAAATAAAATTAAACAAATAAACACCACACTCTCTCTCTTCTCTCACACCACACTCTCTCTTTTCTCTTTCTTTCTTTTCATCTTTATCGATCTTCTTCCTCTCCCATTCTCATTCATCGATCTTCTTCCTCTCTCAGTGATTCTCTCTTCCTTTTGGATCAATCAGGTCAGTCTTCTTTTATTATTCATTTTTGTTTTATTTTTTCTCTGACTTTGTTTTGTTGTTGTCGGTTTAGATCGGCTTTGTTTGCTTGTTGTTCTTCTTGGCTCATACAACGGTTTTCTTGGCACATACACGATTTTCTGGGGTTTTTTTTGTCTTTCTTTTTTTGGTTAATAGTGTAAACATTATTGGTTCAAGCATTAGGGTTGTGAATTGTTCAAGCATTGTTGCCTAAAAATTAGGGCTGTGAATTTTTGCCTAAAAATTAGGCTGTGAATTGTCACTACGCCAAAAATGACATTTTATAGCGCGTCTTTTACAACGCTTATTATATACAAGCGCTATTGTATAATATTTTAAAAATAACGGAGGATACAACAGCGTTTTTTTGACAAGCGCTGTAAAAAAAACGCTGTTGTAGGGTCATATTGAGTCACATTGCGCTTGGACATAACGTTTACAACTCTTTTACAGCGCTCTTTAAAAAAGCGCTGTAAATTGAAGCGCTCTCACATAGCTTTTATAGCGCTTTAAACACAAGCGCTGTAAAATGTTGCGCTCCCACCTTATGTTACATAGCTTTTAAAGCGCTTTTACAAAAAGAGCTGTAAAATACATGCGCTTTCACATAATTAAATGACATATTAGAGCGCTTTTTTACAAGCACTGTAAAAGGCTTGCACTTTCACATAACTAAAGGACCTATTAGAGCGCTTTTTATACAAGCGCTGTAAAATCATTCACTTTAAATAAAAATCATTCTATTTAAATAAATAAAAACAAATTTAAAACAAATTTAATACGTTGTCCTAACCCTACGAACTCTCATCTCCTCTACTTTGCGAACCCTTATCTCCTCTACTGTGCGCCCATCTACAAATTGAATACATTGCTCCTCCTTTAAAACAAATTGATCAATATGTTGTCTCAGGTATTTATTAATTTGTTGTTGTCACTAAAACTAATAAATTGTTACATATTAGATATGTTCTATTTTGAAATTGTTACATATTAGATATGTTCTCATGATATGTTCTGTTTTGAAATCAGACTTGGACCTTGATTTCCATTTTCCAATATTAGATATGTGTACCATATATAAATTGGTAAAATGTTATCAGTAGCTTATGATTTGTGTAACTGCATTTATATAGGTCATATAAAATGGACCAAAAATGGATGTCTGTCAATCGATTGACAAAAGAGTATGAAAATGGAGTGAAGGAGTTTGTTGAGTTTGCAGTGAAGAATGCAAAAGATCCAAATAGAGTCGTATGTCCTTGTTTAAAATGTTGTTTTGGAAAACGCGTTAGAGCAGATGAATTGGAAGGACATTTAGTATGGTATGGAATTGATCAAAGCTATACATGTTGGATAAGACATGGTGAGAAAATAAATGGAAACACCCGCACAGATACATATGCTTCAACTGATTTCGACACAGATACATATGAGCCGGACCGAGTTGAGGAGATTGCAAAAGCAGTTGAAGAAGATCTTCGTGATTGTCCTAAAATGTTTGAGAGCTTGTTGAGTGATGTAGAGAAACCATTATATAATGGTTGTACTAAATTCACAAGACTGTCGGTGATATTAAAGTTGTACAACTTAAAAGCGAGTAATGGATGGTCTGATAAAAGCTTCACTGAATTGCTAACACTCTTAAAAGATATGTTGCCAGATGATAATAAACTTCTCAGTCAAACCTACGAGGCTAAACGAATTTTGTGCTCTATTGGTATGAGTTACGAAAGGATTAATGTGTGTCCTAACGATTGCATTTTATTTCGAAACGAATATGAATTACTAAAGGCGTGTTTGAAATGCAACGTCAATCGATATTAGAAGAAAGAATCTACTCCAGCAAAAGTCGTGTGGTATTTTCCTATAATACCAAGATTTAGGCGCATGTATCGCAGTGAAGAAGATTCAAAACACTTGACATGGCATGCAGATGAAAGAATTAGAGATGGAAAGTTTTGACACCCTGCAGATTCTCCACAATGGGCAAAAATTGATCACGAGTATCCTGAATTCGGGATAGAGTCAAGAAATCTACGACTTGCACTTTCTACTGATGGAATGAATCCACATGGTCTTCAAAGCATCTCACACAGCACGTGGCCTGTGATTTTGTTGATTTATAACCTACCTCCATGGTTATGTATGAAGCGTAAGTTTATGACGTTGTCTTTGTTAATTTTTGGACCCAAACAACCGGGGAATATCATCGACGTATATTTGGCTCCTTTAATTGAAGATTTAAAAATTATGTGGGAGACAAGTGTGGAAGTTTATGATGGGTATAAGAAAGAATGTTTCAATTTGAGGGCTATGTTGTTCGACACAATTAATGATTTTCCAGCATATGGTAATTTATTAGGATATATCATTAAAGGTCAGTGTGCATGTCCTATATGTGAAGAGAGTACAAATTGGATGCGGTTGAAACATTGTAAGAAGAATGTATTTCTTGGACATCGTAGATTTTTACCTTATAGTCATCAGTATCGTGGGTGGAGAAATGCATTCAATGGAAAATCAGAGGAAGATAGAGCTCCTGTAGCACCGACTGGATATCAAATACTTGAAAAAGTACAAGGTTTGACCAATAAATTTGGCAAACCTTTTGCGGGAGAGCTGGTCAAAACTGGGTGGAAGAAAAAGTCAATTTTCTTTGAATTGCCATATTGGAAGTCATTGTATGTAAGACATTTTCTCGATGTGATGCATATTGAGAAAAATGTATTTGACAGTGTTATTGGTACATTACTCAATGTACCAGGAAAGTTTGAGGATGGCATCAATGCAAGATTGGACTTGGTCGATATGGGAATAAGAAATGAATTGGGTCCCATAAAGAAAGGAAATCGCACATATCTACCTTCAGCCACTCATACTCTATCTAGAAAGGAAAAAATTGTTTTGTGTAAATTTCTACACGAAGTTAAAGTTCCAGAAGGATACTCTTCAAACATTAAAAATTTAGTTTGTATGAAAGACCTCAAGTTAAAAGGTTTGAAGACCCATGATTGTCATATTCTAATGGAGCATTTGCTACCAATAGGTATACGTTCAATTTTACATGAAAAAGTTCGCCGAGCCATAACTGAATTATGTTTCTTCTTTAGGGAAATTTGTAGTAAAGTGATCGATCCTCAGAAATTACCGACATTGCAGAGGGAAATTGTTGTTACTTTGTGTGAGCTTGAAATGTATTTCTCACCCTCGTTTTTTGATATAATGGTCCACCTTACTGTTCATCTTGTTAAGGAGACACAACTTTGTGGGCCAGCTTATATGAGATGGATTTATCCGATAGAATGATATATGAAAATATTAAAAGGGTACGTAAAAAGTAGAAGTCGACCATAAGGTTGTATTGCTGAACGGTACATTGTCGAAGAAGCTGCTGAATTTTGTACTGAATATCTATCCAATGTTGAATCCATAGGGCTTCCCATGCCTCGTCATTCAAGAATAATATCCGGAGAAGGGATAATTGGAAAAAGACTAATGACTATATCAAGGACAGAATGGGAGCAGGCACAATTGTATGTTCTGCACAATGATGATGAGGTTCAACCGTATGTTACAATACACATGGATCAGCTATCTAGTTTGAACATGAATAGGAATCAAAATTGGATAACTCGAGAGCACAATCGAAGTTTTATAACATGGTTAAAAAACCACATAAATTCAAAGTTTGAGGTAGACCCCGGATCAATTTCACAGAGATTGAGGTGGCTAGCAAATGGTCCGAGTTTACATGTCTTTTCCTACACAGGTTATGTAATTAATGGCTACACATTTTATACCAAAGAACAAGATGATCAAACCACTATGCAAAATAGCGGAGTCACTCTCGTAGCTGAAGCGATGCATATCTCAAGTGCAAAAGACAAGAACCCAATATATGCAAATCTATCATATTTTGGGGTTATCGAGCGCATATGGGAGTTAGACTACACAATGTTTCGTGTTCCCATATTTGGTTGCAAGTGGGTCGATAATAATAATGGCGTTCGAATTGATGAGTCAAAGTTCTTGCTTGTCGATTTTCATAGGGTGCGATAAAAAAGATGAGCCTTTTATTTTAGCGTCGCAAGCTCAACAAGTGTTTTATGTCACTGATCTTGCTGATGATAAATGGTCTGTTGTCCTATCGACCAATAAAATAAGTGATGATAACAATAATGATGAAGATGTTGGTAATGATCTTTTCTTTGCAACATCACAACCACATGAAATTGATTCAACTGATGATGGTTTATATCTTAGAGATGATCATGATGAGGGAATTTGGATTAATCCATCGTTTCGTATCATTAATGGACAAACAAATGTGAATCCCACCAGGAAAAGAAGAAGGGCATCTTAATGTGTTTTTAATTGTTTTATAAGCCATGTAATCTGAACTGAGTTCATGTAATTTAATTGTTTGATATGCCAGAATTGAGCATTTTAGTATTTAGCTTGAACTATATTTGATTTTATGCTTATACTGATTTTCTGCTTAATTATATTGAACTTGAAAAAGCTTGTTTGAGTACTGTATTTGAATATGAGCTGATCATGTTATTTAGCATTGATATATATATATATATATATATGTGTATTTAACTAATTATTTGGAAGAAAAAACTTAAAACTGAACTATATAAAGGTGTTATGGTTCCAAATATAGGTATTTTACTAACTATTTAGCATTTTACAGAAACTGAACTTATATTGTAATTTAACATATTTAACTTGAACTGAAATGAACATAAACTTTGTAATTTTACAGTGCTTTTTGTTAATAAGCGCTATAAAAAGCCTTTTAAAAAAAATAAGAACGTCACATATCCCTTGCACATAATAATAAAACAAAGAGGTCTTTTAAAGTGCTTTTTGGAAAAGCGCTGTAAAAGGGTCACATATCCCTTGCACATAATAATAAAACAAAGAGGCCTTTTAAAGCGCTTTTTGGAAAAGCGTTGTAAAAGGGTCACATAGCGCTTTCACATAATAAAACAAAGAAGCCTTTTAAAGCGCTTTTTGGAGAAGCGCTGTAAAAGGGTCACATAGCGCTTTCACATAATAAAACAAAGAAGCTTTTTAAAGCGCTTAGTGGAAAAGCGCTGTAAAAGTGTCACATAGCGCTTTCACATAATAAAACAAAGAAGCCTTTTAAAGCGCTTTGTGAAAAAGCGCTGTAAAAGGCTTTTAAAAAAATAAAATAAGGAGGTTTTTTACAGCGCTTTTTCTCAAGCGCTTTAAAAGGCTTCTAAGAAAGCGCTGTAAAAGGCTTTTATAAAATAAAATAAGGAGGTCTTTTACAGCGCTTTTTCAAAGAAATATAAAGAAAAGTTGTTATCAAGAATACAAGTTTTGTCATCATTAAAAAGGGGGAGATTATCACTAAAATGCATGTTGAACTTATACTGCTACGTACTTAGACTACTGCATGTTGAACTTGCTGAAGTTATACTGAACTGCATGTTGAACTTGTTGTAGATAAATGGATACCAACAAGGAGTTAGATTGTCAAAATGAAGAAGTTGGCAACACCAAGACTTATGAAAATGAAGTCAAACGTGGTGCAACCATCATGCAAAATGTCATCAAAGCAAGAAGTGTTGGAACCAAGTTGGTTTTACATTTAGAGTTTTGATGTCAACAAAAGTATTTTATGAGAACAATATATTTGAATTCAAAGAGTATGAAAGAAGATTCATGTTTTTGAAGAAAATCTAAAATAAGATTTGATTCAAATTTATAATTGAAGAAAATCTTAAATAAGATTTGATTCAAAATTATAATTGATGAAAATCTAAAATAAGATTTGATTCAAATTTATAATTGGAGAAAATCTTTGACCAAGTTGAAAAGAAAATATGGTCAAGATTTGAAGAAGATTTGAAGAATATTTGAAGAAGATTTGATTAAGATTTGAAGAATATTTGAAGAAGATTTAGTGAAGATTTGATTAACATTTAATGAAGATTTGAAGAATATTTGATCAACATTTAATGAAGATTTGAAGAATATTTGATCTACATTTAATGAAGATTTGAAGAATATTTGATCAACATTTTAATGAAGATTTGAAGAATATTTGATCAACATTTAATGAAGATTTGAAGATTATTTGATATGAAGAATTTACAAAGTCAATGTACACAAAATTGGAACAGAATCATTCTGAAGAATTTACAAAGTCAATCTACACAAAATAGGAACATAATCAATTTGAAGAATTTACAAACTCAGTCTAAACAAGATACAATTCAGAATTAAATAAGGACTAAATTGAAGCCCAAATTTTCACTATAAATAGACATTCAAGGCTGAAGGAGAAAAGCATCAAAAATTAGAAAAGCGTATAAGAACTCAAGCTCAAGATTCCAAATTCATCTTAGAGTTCAAAGAGAGAAAAACTTGTTCGAATGAGAAATATTTTCTGAGTGTTCTTTTCTTAGAGTGTGAGAGTATTATTATTATTATCAGCTTTGTTAGAAGCAACTACTCAAGTTTCAATCTCTTGTATCCAACCCGATAGTGGTTTAGTTCCTTCTTCAATCTGGGGTTGTCAGGTTGTTAGGAGAAGACTTGGCTTGTATGGTCAAGGTGGTTAGTTCCTCAAAAGTCTGGGGTTGTCAGGCTGTTTGTGAAGACTGGCTTGGAGGGTCAGGTGCTTAGTAATTCAAGGTTTTTGAATTAGTGGATTAAAGCCTTCTGAATGAAGGGACTGGATGTAGCCAAGTTAGTGGTGAACCAGGATAATTCTACGCGTCAAATTATTTATGCTTTCATTGGTTGCTGCCTCTAAATCTTATTGCTTCTAATCGAAGTAAGTCACCAAAACCAAACTAATTTTTAATTATTTATAAATTATCAAAAAGTTATCAACCTTGTGCAAACACAATTCAACCCCCCTTCTCGTGTTCGCACCTTCAATTGGTATCAGAGCTCGGTCTCAAGGCTTAGCACTTTACAGTGTTTGAGAAAAGATCCAAGGGTTCAATATATCTGGATTCAGTGAAGAAGCTGCTGGAGGAAATATCAACAGACCACCTCTGTTTGATGGAGAACATTTTGAGTATTCGAAAGGCAGGCTGAGAAGTTTCTATATTTCACAAGATCCTGAACTTTGGGACTTGGTGGAAGATGGTTATATTGCTCCGAAGAATAAAGATGGTATTGAAATTCCAAGAAAGGAGATGAATGTTGATCAGAAGAAGATGTAGAAGATGCATCATAAGTCTAGAACATTCATGATAAATGCAATCACCTTCAAGGAGTTTGACAAGTGCACCAACAAAGAGACAACAAAGAGTATTTATGATAGTTTGATTCTAACCTATGAAGGAAGCAAGCAAGTTCAAGAAACAAAGGCCAACCTCCTAGTCAAAAAGTATGAAACAATGTTTTCCAGATTCCAGCCCCTGGTCTCATGATTAAAGGTACTTGAGAAGAGTTATACTACTGCTGATCTTGTGAAGAAAACTCTTAAGAGTTTGACAAGCAAGTGGAGACCTAAGATCACTGCCATTTAAGAAGCAAAGGATCTGAATACTCTAAAGCTGGAAGAACTAATCAACTCTCTCAGATCACATGAAATTGAGCTTGAAGAAGATGATCCCAAGAAGAAGAACAAGACTCTGGCCTTGAAATCTAAGCATAAGAAGGTTCTAAAGGCAACATCAGAATCAGAGGATAGTGATTCAGATGATCAGAATCTGAACTCAGAGGAAGAGGAGATTGATTTCATAACTAGACAAGTTCGAAAGATGTGGCACAATAGAAAGAAGAAATTTCCCCAAAGATATTCCAAGCAATCCAACAAAGGAAATGATGATAAAAGCATCATCTGCTATGGATGCAATGAACATGGACATATCAAGTCAGAATGTCCAAATATGGAGAAAGGAAAAAAGAAAGATTCCAGACCCAAGAAGAAGAGTTTGATGGCTACATGGGATGATTATGAGGAATCCTCTGACGATGAACAAGCAGATTTAGCTATGATGGGTCATACCAACTCTACCTCTAGATCCAACACATATTCTGACTCTAGAAGTGAATCAACAAATGAAGAAAGTGAGGTATTTTCTGAATTTACTCGATCTGATTTAATTACTGCTATAAATGATTTTTTAAATATTAATCACAAATTGTCTTTAAAACTAAAAACACTTAGGAAAGAAATTACAAATCTAATTGAAAATATTAATGTTTTAAAGAATGAAAGAACTGAAGTTAAAACAGAAAATACAAATCTGAAAACTGATATTACTGAACTTAAAATAGAGAATGCAAATCTGAAAACTGATATTATTGAACTTAAGACAGATAATTCAACTCTGAAAACTAATATTATTGAACTTAAAACAGAAAATGCAACTCTGGTCAATGGATGCTTGCAATATATGAAGGCAAAAAGGTCTATGTTCCAAGCTCTACCAAGCAGAAGCCAATTGATTCTGTTGGAAGAAGGACTGGTCAACACAATACTTATCAGAACCAGAACCATATGATGAACCAAAAATATCAAAAATATCTGGAGTATCAACAGACTCAAAACTGGCAGAGAAATCACACATATCAACAGAAATGGAACTACCATAAGAATCAGAATTACCATCAGAGAAACCCAATGCATCAGCAGAAACAGAAGTGGCAGATTAAAAGTCAGAATCAAGAGACTTCTTTGAACACTCCAATCAAATTCATGAAGACTACAAACCTGAATGGGAATTCAAATCCCTTCATCCAGACTCTATAAAAAGAGAATATGCAAACTCAGAATCTGAAAACCAGAAAAGAAGAACTAAGAGGGTTTTCATAGTGAAACTGAAATTGTTAACATATAGGTGATATCTTTTTTTTTTAATTTAATTATTGTCTGATATTATGTTTATTGTGATAACAAGAAGCTTGATTATAAAAATCAAAGCTAGATAAGTATTTTGCAGGTTCTCAAGAATTTAAGAGGAATGATGTTTGGGATCTAGTACCTAGACCAAAGAAGAACATTATTGGAACCAATTGGATTTTCAGAAACCAGTGAAGTGGTCAGAAACAAGGCAAGACTTGTCACACAAGGCTACAGTCAGCAAGAGGGCATTGATTACACTGAGACATTTGCTCTAGTGGCCAGGTTAGAAGCTATTTCGTATCCTACTTTCTTTTGCTGCAAATAATAACATTACATTATTTCAAATGGATGTTAAAAGTGCTTTTCTAAATGGTTATATAAGTGAAGAAGTGTATGTTAAACAACCCCCAGGTTTTGAAAGTTCTGAGTTTCCAAATCATGTTTTTAAACTTAGGAAATCCTTGTATGGTCTAAAACAAGCACCTAATGCATGGTATGATAGACTTAGTAACTTCTTGCTTAAAAATAACTTTGAAAGAGGACAAGTTGAAAATACACTCTTTAGATGACATTCTTATTATTCAAATTTATGTTGATGACATTATTTTTGGATCTACTAATAGCATTTTTTACCAAGAATTTTCTAAATTGATGCAGCTTGACTTTCAATTGAGTATGATGGGAGAACTTAAGTTCTTCTTAGGGATACAAATTCAGCAAGTCAAAAAGGTATATACATTCATCAAACTAAATATACAAAAGAGCTTCTTAGGAAGTTTAAGATGAGTAATTGCAAACCTATGGCTACACCAATGCACCCTACTTTACCTTACCGCTTCCAGACCTGACATCATGTTTAGTGTATGTGTATGTGCAAGATTTCAAGCTGACCCTAGGGAATCACATTTAACTGCTGTTAAGAGAATCCTTAGATACCTAAAAGGCACTACAAACCTTACCTTGTTCTACAAGAAATCTCATAAGTACAAACTTAGTGGATACTGTGATTCTGATTATGCTGGAGATAAACTTGAAAGAAAGAGCACCAGTGGCAACTGCACATTTTTAGGTGACAACTTAATATCTTGGTCAAGTAAGAGACAAAACACCATTGCAATGTCAACAGCAGAGGCTGAGTACATTTCAGCAGCTGGCTGCAATTCTCAACTACTTTGGATAAAACATCAACTTGAAGACAACAACATCCTAGAATCTAACATTCCCATCTATTGTGATAACACTTCTGCCATTTGTCTAGCCACAAACCCTATCTTACATTCTAGAGCTAAACACATAGAGATCAAACACCACTTCATTAGGGACTTTGTTCAAAAAGGGGTACTAAACATTCAATTTATAGACACTGAACACCAATGGGCTGACATATTCACCAAACCACTACCTAAAGATGGGTTTGACTTCATCAAGAAAAACCTAAACCTTACCTTCATACCTGACTGATGTTGTGATCACTTCAAAGTAGTTTAGTTTTACACTAGTTATTATATTTTCTTATATTATGTTATATTTATTTTATTAAAAAAAAAAGGAAAGAAAAAAAAAAGAAAAAAAATGAAAAAAGAAAAAAAAAGAGAAAAACGAAAAGAAAAAAAAAAAGAGGCGAAGTTTCATATTCAAGTCTTTTTGTCTGATGACAAAAGGGGGAGAATGATATTTGATAAAGTGAAAAGAAAATGATACTAAGACTTAGGGGGAGCCCTAAGTTAGGGGGAGTAAAAGAAATATAAAGAAAAGTTGTTATCAAAAATACAAGTTTTGTCATCATCAAAAAGGGGGAGATTATCACTAAAATGCATGTTGAACTTATACTGCTACGTACTTAGACTACTGCATGTTGGACTTGCTGAAGTTATACTGAACTGCATGTTGAACTTGTTGTAGATAAATGGATACCAACAATGAGTTAGATTGTCAAAATGAAGAAGTTGACAACACCAAGACTTATGAAAATGAAGTCAAACGTGGTGCAACCATCATGCAAAATGTCATCAAAGCAAGAAGTACTAGCATACTTTGTTTATTTTTTTATCTTTTTTGAAAGCATGTACTTACTAGATGAGTTTATTAGGTGGGATGGAATGAGAGTGGTCAGCCAATTGACCCCAAAAGTTCCATGTTTGTAAGTTATATTGGGGCTGTTGTTCGTCAAAATATACCCATCACAATTGACGATTGGAGAGATAAGGCGTTGAAGGATGCAAAAGATGTATTTTGGACTGATATACAAGTAACTTTTTTACTCCACTTTATTGTTACTTATAATTTTTTCCATTGAAGTACTTTACTCAAACTATATCTTTATTTGGTTTGCAGACTGGTTTTGATGTTGACACGGTGAGAAAGAGTTACGTGCTAAGAGTTGCTGGGAAAATACACCAGGGTTTTAGATCTCACCTCTCAAACTGTTATCTAAGAGACCGTGATGGAAATATGAATGTGGAAGCTCCAAAAATATATAAACATTATATATCAACTGAGGAATGGAGCACATTTGTAGCAAAACATTCCAACCCCGCGTTTGTTGTATGTGATTAATTTATTAGCATTTGTGTTCTATTATTCGTATTCATAGCGTATTTTAAATTTTTACACGATTGTTATTTTTTTTTATATAGAATATTAGTAAGGCAAATCGCGAGAGGGCAAAAAATCCGACGCACCCATACAAAAAATCGCGTACGGGATATGCACGTCTAGAGCAAAAACTTGTAAGTAATTAAACATCACTTTTATATAATGTGGTACATTATAAACTATAGTTTCTAACTAATTTTTTGTTTATGATCTTAACGAATAGCTACAAGACACCCAATCCGATCAACCGTTGGGTCATCATATCTTGTGGAAGGAAGCTCGCGTAAATAAAGATGGAGTTGTTGATAACAAAAATATTCAAAAAGTAATAGAACTTTGTGTAAGTATATTTATCAGTTTAATATTTTTTAACATTGTATTTTAAAAATGATATTGAACTTATCTTTTTAATCCTACGTGTATTTTAGGAGAATCTCGAACAAAGTTCGGAAAATCAAGAGGACAACAAAGCTAGTTGCAGGGACATACTCGGTAAAGTGTTTAATGTTCCTGAATATTCCGGCTGCGTGAGGGGGAAATGATTTGGCGTAACTCCTAGAAGCTATTTTTCACAAGAGAAGCGCCAAAATCCATCTAATGAGGAAGTATTAGAGAAGCTCAAATTCCTATCAGAGCAAGTGCCACTGTTGGTGAAGGATAAAGACAAGCAACTTCTGGATCAGCTCCAATGTGAAATAGCAATGGAGAGTGAAAACGCGAGTTGCAACATTGGTCTCAAAAGTCTTTCCGAGGTAATTAATTACTTAATAAAATAAGAAATTCATTCAACCTAATTGTTTCACATACTTATGTATTAACCATTGATTTAGGGTGTCACTCCTTGCATGCCGTACTTATTCTCCCCTGCTCATCGCAAGGTCGAAAAAGGAACACTGTACAATACTTTGGGAGAAGTATTGCACAACACACCGATCCCTGCGAGCCATGTCAAAGTATCACCAGTTATTGCTTTGGAACCAAATGCACCGTTGCCTATACCGGACAACAATGCAAATATGAAGTATTTAGGCGAAGCAATTGGTAGTTACGTGGCATGGCCCAAACATCTTGTTGCCCTTGAAAAGGTATGTTTAATTAATTGAAATGTATGTTTAATTGATATGTATATTTAATTGCACGATATATGATTATGATTGATTATATTTAATTGCTGATTTTTTTTTCCGCTGTTAACTTTAATTTCACATTTGTTTAGATTCAGACAAAGTCTAAAGGGAATGATAAGAAGATTCCCAGAAACGAGTCAGTCACATTGCCGAAAAAGGTTTGTCACATTTATTATGTAAGGTTTATCATTTTTTCAGATTCAATAAACTAACAAACTGATTAACCTCATTTTTTCAGATTCAATCCAATAAACCACCCGCACAGCAAACCAGCTGCCAGAATAAACCAGTTGCCGCACCACAATTGGATGTTCGTGTTAAAAATAAAGCCGGCAAACTTCAAAAATTGGAGGGTAATAAAGCTGGCAAACTTCAAAAGCTGGAGGGTAATAAATGTGCCAAAGTTGCTGCCCAAAAACTGGATCGGGGAAAATCAGTTGTTGCTCCTGCTCCTAAAATAAGTCAGCCACGCCTTACTCGATATGGGTCGTGTCTTGACATACAGGCAAAAACAAATATGGGCAGCAACAACGATTCACACATAATAAGCATGGATAAAGCTATATTCGGAGATGAGTATGAAGAATTTCTAGAAAAAGAGCACATATACGAACTTCTCAACCATAAGGAGCTGAGTGCTACTGTCATCAGCTTATACATTAGGTAAAAATTACTTTTTATTGCATTTATTGGTAATTAATTTAATTTATTGGTAATTAATCTAATTTGAAACTTTCATTGAAGGTATTTGTATGAGAAGTTAGTGTGCATGCGCAGATTGTCAAATAGATTTTCATTCTTGTCTCCGCATAAGCTTTCGATGTTTAAGCTCGATCCAGTGAATGTAAAGAAATACATTGTAGATATCCTATTAGGAAATAAAGAGAAAGATAAGTTGTTCCTTGCACCATATAATTCAGGGTACGTAATTATATATTCTTTATTTATATCGTTTTTTAATTTATGAGATCTTAATTTATTAGTTGTGTAAACAAAATTTTTGTTGTTGTAGGACACATTGGGTGCTATTTGCAATCAATGCGACCTCTGAAGTTATATACTATTTAGATCCCTTGCATGACCATTACAACAATCACTCCGATATAAAGACTATGTTCGGCACGTAAGTAATATTCATTTATTTCTTACATATATATAAATAATGTGTTTGTTAATGCTATAATAATCACATTTATTTATTCGATAGTGTTTTACAAGTTTTTCGAGCTCAAAGAGGTGCTACAATGTCGAAGCAAAAGTCAAATAACATCACATGGATTCCAATAAAGGTTTGAAATATATGCCTTTAAAATTTCATTTACAATCAATGCACAAATATTTATTGACTTATATGTTTTATTTTATAGTGCCCTCGTCAAACTAACAACATCGACTGTGGGTACTATATATTGTGATTCATGAAAGAGATTGTTGATATGAATCAAACTATAATCCCAGAAACGGTATGGTATTTTCATTATTTGATTTTCATATATAAACTATGTATATATTTGATTCTAACTGATTTATGTTCAATTTTTATATCGCGCAGTACTTTGACAATTCCAGTCCAACATACTCTGAAAGAGATCTAACAGAAATAAAGGAAGACTGATATCAGTATGTGATTGAAATGAACATTATTTGATTTGCTGGGAAATGGCATGCTGCAAGGGATAGTTATATGCTGCAAGGGGTAGTTCTGTTCTGTGTTGTAGTTCTGGTAGTTATATGTATATGAATATGTAGTTATATGAATAGGACACATTTGAAAAGCTGTGAATATGTATATGAATATGTATTCTGATATTTTGTAATTTGTTATGTGCTGTAATTTGTTGTGAATATGTAAGCTGTTATGTGCTGCAAGGGATAGTTATGTGCTGTAATTTGTTGTGAACTGATTGTGTAAATATGTATAGTTATAAAGTTAATTTGATTGTGAAATGATTGTGTGAACTGATTCTGGATGAAAATGATTTTGGAAAAAAAATTAAAAGACAACGCTTTCTAAAAAAATGCCATAAAAAACCAAAAAGCGCTTTTTAAAAATTCCATTTACAACATTTTTTAATAAAACTAAAATAAGAAAAAAAAAAAGGCACCTATTATAGCGCTTTTTTGAAAAAGCGCTGTAAAACATGCATTAGAATGCACCTACACAGCGCTTTTTTGAAAAAGCGCTATAAAAGGTGCATAATAATGTATCTATTGAATGCACCTACTACAGCGCTTTTTTGAAAAAGTGCTGTAAATGATGCATAATAATGCATCTATTTGAATGCACTTACTACAGCGTTTTTTTGCAAAAGCGCTGTAATAGGTGCATAAGAATACATCTATTGAATGTACCTACTACAGTGCTTTTTTGCAAAAGCGCTGTAATAGGTGCATAATAATGCATCTATTGAAACATCTATTACAACGTTTTTTCAAAAAAGCGCTGTAATAGGTGCATACATAATAAGCGCTATTGTATGGATTTAAAAAGCGCTATTGCAGGGATTTACAGCGTTTTTTCAAAAAAGCGCTGTAAAACCAACCCAACAAGCGCGCAATATATCCACATATTTTACAGCGCTTTTTATTTTAAAAAGCGCTATTATATCTTCTTACAGCGCTAGATACTACAGCGCTTATTTTTTTTGAAAAAATGCTGTAAATGACATAAAAAAAGCGCTGTAAAATGCGCTTTTTTGCGTAGTGTGTAAACAATACTCTTGTTGTTTTCTTTTTCAGTTGCTTTTACAAACATTGTTGTTGTTTCTTTGTGTGAATTTTGTTTCCTTCAATTTAGGGTTTTTAGTTAATGATTTAGGGTTTCTTAATTTTGGGTTTAGGGTTTTTGGTTATTCAATTTAGGATTTTTTTCGTTTGGCTGATATTCCTTCCATTGTTTCCTTTGGCTGTTGCTCATTACTTTTGTTGGCATGTTCTTTCATTTATTGTCCAATTAAAGCTGCATAATGGAATTTCTGTATGTTTTATGTGACCTTAAACTCTGAATTGGGAGCTGTTTATGGATATCATTGCAGTTCAATACAAGATTAGTTTTGTTATGATATAATTTTAATACATTTGTCAACAAGTGAGCCTAACGTGAACAGTTCAGCAAAACCAACGTCAAACATAATTACGAGAATGAAAGATAAACCAATGAAACGAGTTAAGAGTGTAGTCAATCAAAGTCCGTTTGTGAATCCGGATGAAAAGAAGAAGAAGAAGAAAAAATAAGTGTGTATGGGCATATTTTGAGTTTGTGGGAGGCGTATGAACTACACTTTTTGCCTATTTTTTTTTTCTTTCTTTATGTTTTTATGAACAAATATGTATGGTTAAAAATTAGTGTGCTATAAACACCACCTATGACGAGTTGTAGGAAAGACTAAAAGTTAGTGTTGATTAGATGTTGTTAGTCTCTAAATATGTATGGTTAAAAATTAGTGTTGATTAGATGTTGTTAGTATCCAAATATGTATTGTTAAAAATTAGTGTTGATTAGAATGTCCAAGTTTTCAATTCGAATCTGTTAACCAAGTTGTTCACACCATTAACCATGTTTCTTAAAGCCATGAACTAGATTTATATTGTATGATAAGAATGACCAAACTTTCTGTTCAAATCCATTAACACAGTTGTGCAAGGAATTAACCATATTTTTTTAAGTCATTAACCATGTTTATATCTTGTTTGATTAGAATGCCCAAGTTTTCAATTCGAATCTGTTAACCAAGTTGTTCAAAACATTAACCATGTTCAAATCCATTAACAAAATTGTCATACAAAACCCTTTCTCGAAGCATACTCTTCATAAAATGATTTGACTTCATCTAAGCAAGAAAAACATATCCCCGTTGCAGGCTCCCAACAACATACATTGTCATCATCATCAAGGTTGTCAACTCTGATACCTTCTTCTTCAATAGTACCACAATCCATGAAGTTTCAATTGCTAGTGCAAATGTCACACAAAAACTACAAAAAATAATTCAATCCGATCATTAACCACTGTATGCACTTTAGTAACCAACAGTTAGCACCTACCACTTTAGCACCTACCACTTTAGCACATAATATGAAATGTGTTAGACCTACCACTTTTAGACAGAAATAATTCATTAACCACCTATTGTACTTCACTAACCAATAATATTTACACTATTAACCTGAAACAAAAAATCAGAAAGACCCAGAATTAACACACTATTAATCACATAATATGAAATGTGTTAGACCTACCAACAATTTAGACATTGATGAAACTTAACAATTCAAATCTGATTAACATCATTGATTAACAATGATGAAAGTTAATATTTAGACAAAAATAATTAACATGATTGATTAACAGTTCACAACCCTAATTTTTAGACAAAAATAAGTCATTAACCACCTATTGTACTTCGTTAGCCAATAATGTTTATATTATTAACCAGATGCAGAAAACCCAGAAAAACGTGTATGAATAAAAAAAACAAAAAATCATATATAAGCAAAACAACGTACCAAAAACAATTGCAATTTTTCTCAATACTAATGTCTAAAAAAAACAACACATTCTTAAAGTAAACAAATTAAAGTAAACAAGATAAGGAAACAACCCCATTAATAAATGAAAGACAAAATTTAAAACTCAACATTATATTTGAGACCACATGTATTTGTGTTTAAAAATGTGTTTAAATAACATTTAAAGATACAACAAAAAGGAAGGCAAATAATCTTAAGGGAGAAACCACAAAATAAATCAATGCTACCAGTTCTCTTTCTTTCCCTTCTCATTTCGGCTAAACCCTTCTATTTTTATCTTCTTCTTACAAGCAATGTAAACATTTCCATTTTTGCAACTCATCCCTATCAAACCCATCAAAAAACAGGAAATCAGGCACAAACTTCTCTCCTTCATTTCACAATTAGATTAAAAATTTCAAATTTATTCTCCATGCCCAATACATTATGGAAAAACCCTAACACAACACCCAATCCAATTATATTTTCATCTCTAAATTAGGGTTACAAACATGCGCAATCCCCCACATCTCTTATTTCAATTTCGAAATCAAGGTTTCTCCCTTTTATTTTCCTCCCTTTAGAAATCAGGTTCACTTTTTCTGCCTATAAAAGTGGTGTCAAAGGTTAGTCTAAACCACACAGCAACAATTTTCCAGTTGCCCTTCTCTCTAGCATTTACTTTTTCCTTTTCATTCAATTTAACACTAATTTTTTCTGTCAACAATTAAGTTTTTCAACAGCAAAATTTCTCAAAACAAAATGGCTAACATTGTTGAACCTATTTCTCAAATTTCTACCTCAAAAGCTTCTTGGAATATAAAAGCAAAAGTAATGCATATTTTATTCTTGACACATGTAATGCTGAAGTTGTTGATATGATATTTATAGACAAAATCCACCAACAAAATTGCACTAGATTGGGTTTTAACCCAACTTGTGATGAAGCAACAACATTGAGGGCCAGGTTGTAAATAATTTGCAACCCTTTACTTTATATGTAAAATCAATTTTCAAATAACAATTTTGTTGAAATATTTTATAAATTAAAATTTATATGTCATCTTACTTACATAATATATAATATTAGGCTTACTGCTAATGTTGAGTTTCCCTTCCAATAATATTGACTCCGAGGACTACTATTCAAGGCCTAAAAGACTGCTCTATTGTAATGTTTTCTTTACTTATTATTTTTTTAAAATAAATATTATTGTAATATCATTTTTATTAGGAATCTATTTTTGTTGTTTATAGTACTGTGAGACGCATTTTGAATCCATAAAATTGGTGGTGCACTACTTGTGTGTGCAGCAAGTCAATTTATCGAGATTCAATAATGTATTTTTGTGCTAAATGTGACAAACATGTGAAGAAAGTCTTTCCTAGGTAATATAATTTTTCAATGTCTGCTTTGTCAAATCTTTTATCTATTTTTAGTATAAATATATTAGTATAAAAAGATTATAATAGTATTTAAGGATTATATACTTCTAACAATACTACGTTATAATTTTTGAGTAGGTATTGTATCAAAATTAGACCAATGATAGCACAGACTCTGCCACATTTGTAATATTTGACAAAGATGCACGTTTACTATTTGGAAAGAGTTGTGCTGATATGCTGAGCCTGAGGTAGCTGACATGGTCAGTAACAATACCATTCACATATATATTAATTTTTATCAAAGACATACCTCATATACATTAACAAATAAAACTACAGTGTTTACTTCAATTTATTTAAAATGATTTTGTAATACTCTATATAGAATGCTGGACAAGGGGTCCTTTCTCCTGAACTAGCTTCGTTGTTGGAGACCACATTCCTTTTCAAGGTTGTGAATAAATCAGTAAAAAGTAAAAAAATCGAAGAATCTTACAAAGTTAGGAAGATTTGCTCAAATATTACAATCATCAATGAATTTAAGGCTAAGTGGGACAAAGAGGATGTTGTATTTCTTAAAAATAACATTGTATTTATTATTACCATGCTTATTTTTATCAATAACCACCAAATTTTGCTTTATAATATACAATGTTGACTTAGGATGTTATCATTTTGTTATTTAAGAAACTAATTCCCTCACTGTGTTGCTAACAAAGGGTAATGATAAGTTAAAAGTTGGGTCTAGCTCTGTTGTTTCAGAGGCATTTGTTTAAAATTTACCCGTTTGAAAATCTGAAACTTAGTAATAATTCTTATTCTTTATTGTTATTTGAATTTGAGTTTTAGGAAATAATTTCATTGATTGAACCAATTGGTAAAGGAAAGGAAAAATGTCCCATCAAGTAAGCTTGTGTTGAGGTTTCACAAGTTAGAAACACTACGCCAAAAATGACATTTTATAGCGCGTCTTTTACAGCGCTTATTAAATACAAGCGCTGTTGTATAAATTTTTTAAAAATAACGGAGGATACAACAGCGCTTTTTTGACAAGCACTGTAAAAAAAGCGTTGTTGTAGGGTCATATAGGGTCACATACGCTTGCACATAGCCTTTTACAGCGCTTTTTTAGAAAGCGCTGTAAAATCAAGCGCTCTCACATAGCCTTTTACAGCGCTTTGTGAGCGCTGTAAACACAAGCGCTGTAAAATGTAGCGCTCCCACCTTATGTTACATAGCTTTTACAACGCTTATTGTGTAAGCGCTGTAAAATCCTTACGCTTTTTTATAATCAAATGACCTATTACAGCGCTTTTTACACAAGCGCTGTAATAGGCTTGCCCTTTCACATTATTATAGGACCTATTAGAGCGCTTTCTGAACAAGCGCTGTAAAATCATTCGTTTTAAATAAAACACATTCACTTTAAGTAAATAAAAACAAATTTAAAACAAATTTAATACGTTGTCCAAACCCTACGAACTCTCATCGTCCCTCCCCTGGGAACCCTCCTGTGCGCCCATCTACAAATTGATTTACCTCTTCCTCCTTTAAAACAAATTGATCATCAACGTTCAGGTACTTTATTTTATTTCATTGTTGTTGTCACTAATTCAAACTGATAAATTGTTACATGATATATATGTTCTGTTTTGAAATCAATTAATCTTGGACCATTAATATTATAAGATATGTGTAATATTATCAATATATAGGTCATATATATCAGACTTGAAATCATGCTTATTGTGTAACTGCATTTATATATATATAGGTCATATAAATGGACCGGAAATGGATGTCTGCCAATCGATTGACAAAAAAGTATGAAAATGGAGTGAAGGAGTTTATTGAGTTTGCAGTGATGAATGCAAAAGATCCAAATAGAGTCGTTTGTCCTTGTTTAAAATGTTGTTTTGGAAAACGCATTAGAGCAGATGAATTGGAAGGATATTTAGTATGGTATGGAATTGATCAAAGCTATACATGTTGGATAAGACATGGTGAGAAAATCAATGGAAACACTCGCACAGATACATATGTTTCAACTGATTTCGACACAGATACATATGAGCCGGACCGAGTTGAGGAGATTGCAAAAGCAGTTGAAGAAGATCTTCCTGATTGTCCTAAAATGTTTGAGAGCTTGTTGAGTGATGCAGAGAAACCATTATATAATGGTTGTACTAAATTCACAAGACTTTCGGCGATACTAAAATTGTACAACTTAAAAGCGAGTAATGGATGGTCTGATAAAAGCTTCACACAATTACTAACACTCTTAAAAGATATGTTGCCAGATGATAATGAACTTCCCAGTAGAACCTACGAGGCTAAACGAATTTTGTGCTCAATTTGGTATGAGTTATGAAAGGATTCATGCGTGTCCTAATGATTGCATTTTATTTCGAAATGAATATGAATTACTAAAGGCGTGTCCGAAATGCAATGTCTCTCGATATAAGAAGAAAGAATCTACTCCAGCAAAAGTCGTGTGGTATTTTCCGATAATACCAAGATTTAGGCGCATGTATCGCAGTGAAGTAGATTCAAAACACTTGACATGGCATGCAGATGAAAGAATTAGAGATGGAAAGTTTCGACACCCTGCAGATTCTCCGCAATGGGCAAAAATTGATCACGAGTATCCTGAATTCGGGATAGAGTCGAGAAATCTACGCCTTGCACTTTCTACTGATGGAATGAATCCACATGGTCTTCAAAGCATCTCACACAGCACGTGGCCTGTGATTTTGTTGATTTATAATCTACCTCCATGGTTATGTATGAAGCGTAAGTTTATGATGTTGTCTCTGTTAATTTCTGGACCCAAACAACCGGGGAATGATATCGACGTATACTTGGCTCCTTTAATTGAAGATTTAAAAATTATGTGGGAGACAGGTGTAGAAGTCTATGACGGGTATAAGAAAGAATGTTTCAATTTGAGGGCTATGTTGTTCGGCACAATTAATGATTTTTCCAGCATATGGTAATTTATCAGGATATAGCATTAAAGGTCAGTGTGCATGTCCTATATGTGAAGAGAGTACAAATTGGATGCGGTTGAAACATTGTAAGAAGAATGTATTTCTTGGACATCGTAGATTTTTACCTTATAGTCATCAGTATCGTGGGTGGAGAAATGCATTCAATGGAAAATCAGAGGAAGATAGAGCTCCTGTAGCATCGACTGGATATCAAATACTTGAGAAAGTACAAGGTTTGACCAATAAATTTGGCAAACCTTTTTTGGGAGAGCTGGTCAAAACTGGGTGGAAGAAAAAGTCAATTTTCTTTGAATTGCCATATTGGAAGTCATTGTATGTAAGACATTTTCTCGATGTGATGCATATTGAGAAAAATGTATTTGACAGTGTTATAGGTACGTTACTCAATGTACCAGGAAAGTCTAAGGATGGCATCAATGCAAGATTGGACTTGGTCGATATGGGGATAAGAAATGAATTGGGTCCCGTAAAGAAAGGAAATCGCACATATCTACCTCCAACCACTCATACTCTATCTAGAAAGGAAAAAATTGTTTTGTGTAAATTTCTACACGAAGTTAAAGTTCCAGAAGGATACTCTTCAAAAATTAAAACTTTAGTTTGTATGGAAGACCTCAAGTTAAAAGGTTTGAAGACCCATGATGCTCACATTCTAATGGAGCATTTGCTACCAATAGGTATACGTTCAATTTTACCTGAAAAAGTTCGCCGAGCCATAACTAAATTATGTTTCTTCTTCAGGGAAATTTGTAGTAAAGTGATCGATCCTCAGAAATTACCGAGATTGCAGAGGGAAATTGTTGTTACTTTGTGTGAGCTTGAAATGTACTTCCCGCCCTCGTTTTTTGATATAATGGTTCACCTTACTGTTCATCTTGTTAAGGAGACACAACTTTGTGGGCCAGCTTATATGAGATGGATGTACCCGATAGAACGATATATGAAAATATTAAAAGGGTACGTAAAAAGTAGAAGTCGACCAGAAGGTTGTATTGCTGAACGGTACATTGTTGAAGAAGCTGCTGAATTTTGTACTGGATATCTGTCAAATGTTGAATCCATAGGGCTTCCCATGTCTCGTCATTCGGGAAGATTATCAGGAGAAGGGATAATTGGAAAGAGACTAATGACTATATCAAGGACAGAATGGGAGCAGGTACAATTGTATGTTCTGCACAATGATGATGAGGTTCAGTCGTATGTTACAATACACATGGATCAATTATCTAGTTTGAACATGAATAGGAATCAAAATTGGATAACTCGAGAGCACAATCAAAGTTTCATAACATGGTTAAAAAATCACATAAAGTCAAAGTTTGATGTAGACCCCGGATCAATTTCACAGAGATTGAGGTGGCTAGCAAATGGTCCGAGTTTACATGTATTTTCCTACACAGGTTATGTAATTAACGGCTACACATTTTATACCAAAGAACAAGATGATTAAACAACTATGCAAAATAGCGAAGTCACTCTCGTAGCTGAAGCGATGCATATCTCAAGTGCAAAAGACAAGAACCCAATATATGCAAATCTATCATATTTTGGGGTTATCGAGCGCATATGGGAGCTAGACTACACAATGTTTCGTGTTCTCATATTTGGTTGCAAGTGGGTCGATAATAATAATGGCGTCCGGATTGATGAGTCAGGGTTCTTGCTTGTCGATTTTAATAGGGTGGGATACATAGATGAGCCTTTTATTTTAGCGTCGCAAGCTCAACAAGTGTTTTATGTCACTGATCCTGCTGATGATAAATGGTCCGTTGTCCAATCGACCAACAAAATAAGTGATGATAACAATAATGATGAAGATGTTGGTAATGATCTTTTCTTTGCAACATCACAACCACATGAAACTGGTTCAACTGATGATGGTTTATATCTTAGAGATGATCATGATGAGGGAATTTGGATTAATCCATCGTTTCGTATCATTAATGGACAAACAAATGTGAATCCCACCAAGAAAAGAAGAAGGGCATCTTAATGTGTTTAATTTTTTAATCCATGTAATGTGAACTGAGTTCATGTGTAATCCATGTATTTGATCTGCCATAATTAATTGAGCATTTTGGTATTTAGCTTGAACTGTTAATTTGTAATTTTCTGCTTATACTGTATGTAATTGTATACTGAACTTGACCTCATCAGGGCTTATGATTTAACTAATTTGGAAGAAATGATTTAACTAATTTGGAAGAAACAGGGCTTATGTTCAAATAGGGCTTATGTAAATTATTGCAAGCGCTGTAATAGGGTTTTAAAAAAATAAATATAAGGAGGTCTTTTACAGCGCTTTCTACATAAGCGCTGTAAAAGGTTCACACAACTTTTGGACTTTCATATATAAAACCCTATTACAGCGCTTATCTAAACAAGCGCTGTAATAGGGTTTTAAAAAAATAAATTAAGGAGGTCTTTTACAGCGCTTTTTCACAAGCGCTTTAAAAGGCTTATAAAAAAGCGCTGTAGTAGGCTTTTAAAAAATAAAATGATGAGACCTATTACAGTGCTTTTTGGAAAAGCGCTGTAATAGTTCTTTATATATAACAGTAAACCTCATCAGCTTCATGTTCATTACGTAAATTTTTCAGTTTCCTTCTCCTTCTCATTCTCATTGCGAACCCTACGAACCCTATAATCAGTTTCAGTTTTCCTTGTTTCTTCCTCATTGCTTACTCTCATCCTACACCTACGATCGTCTGCGAACATCATAAACATCAAGTAATACCATTTTCATCCTCGTTTTCGCGAAACCCGTAACCCTTCGATTAGTTTTCATCCTCGTTTTCGCGAAACCCGTAACCCTGCGCCGTTCGTCTTTGAACCCGTAACCCTAAGCATTAAAAAGAGTTATTTCAGGTATTGTGTTTATTAGTTTTTTGTTTCACTAAAATGCATGTTAACTTATTTTGCTACGTACTTAGACTGAACTGCATGTTGATGTTGAACTGAACTGCATGTTGATGTTGAACTGAATTTTGTAGATAAATGGATACTAACAAGAAGTTAGATTGTCAAAATGAAGAAGTTAGCAACACTAAGACTTACGAAAATGAAGTCAAACGTGGTGCAACAATAATGCAAAATGTTATTAAAGCAAGAAGTACTGGGCAAAAATTTGAGGTATACTTTGTTTGTTGTTTTCTGTTTCTGCTGTTTATACGATACTTTGTTTGCTGTTTAAATTGTTTGCTGTTTATAATTTGAGGTACTTACTATATGAGTTTATTAGGTTGGATGGAATGAGAGTGGTCAACCTATTGACCCCAACAGTTCCATGTTTGTTAGTTATATTGGAGCTGTTGTTCGTCAAAATATACCAATCACAATAGATGATTGGAGAGATAAGGCATTGAAGGATGCCAAAGATGTATTGTGGGCTGATATACAGGTAATTTTTTTACTGCACCCTATTACTTATAAATTTTTACATACTGCTTTGAAGTATTTTACTCAAACTATATATTTATTTGGTTTGCAGTCAGCTTTTGTTCTTGATGAGGTGAGAAAGAGCTATGTGCTCAGAGTTGCCGGGAAAATACACCGGTGCTTTAGATCTCACCTCTCTAATTGCTATTTAAAAGACCGTGAAGGAAATACGAATGCGGAAGCTCCAAAAATATATAAACATTATATATCAAGTGAGGAATGGAGCGCATTCGTATCAAAATGTTTCGACCCCGCATTTGTTGTAAGTGATTAATTTATTAGCATTTTTGTTTTATTATTCATATTCATAGCGTATTTTAAATTTTTACAAGATTGTTTTTTATTTATTTAGAATATTAGTAAGGCAAATCGCGAGAGGGCAAAAATTATTCCCCACCCATACAAGAAATCTCGTATGGGATATGCTCGTCTAGAGCAAAAACTTGTAAGTTATTCCTCATCACTTTTATTTAATTAATTTGGTATATTATAAACTATATTATCTAACTAATATTTTGTTTATGATCTTAACGATAATAGCTACAAGACACCCAATCCGATCAACCGTTGGGTCGTCATGTATTGTGGAAGGAAGCTCGTGTAAATAAAGACGGAGTGGTTGATAATGAAAATGTACAAAAAGTAATAGAACTTTGTGTAAGTATATTTATCACTTTAATATTTTTTAACATTGTATTTTAAAAATGATATTGAACTTATCTTTTTAATCCTACGTGTATTTTAGGAGAATCTCGAACAAAGTTCGGAAAATCAAGAGGACAACAAAGCTAGTTGCAGGGACATACTCGGTAAAGTGTTTAATGTTCCTGAATATTCCGGCCGCGTGAGGAGGAAATGATTTGGCGTAACTCCTAGAAGCTATTTTTCACAAGAGAAGCGCCAAAATCCATCTAATGAGGAAGTATTAGAGAAGCTCAAATTCCTATCAGAGCAAGTGGCACTGTTGGTGAAGGATAAAGACAAGCAACTTCTGGATCAGCTCCAATGTGAAATAGCAATGGAGAGTGAAAACGCGAGTTGCAACATTGGTCTCAAAAGTCTTTCCGAGGTAATTAATTACTTAATAAAATAAGAAATTCATTCAACCTAATTGTTTCACATACTTATGTATTAACCATTGATTTAGGGTGTCACTCCTTGCATGCCGTACTTATTCTCCCCTGCTCATCGCAAGGTCGAAAAAGGAACACTGTACAATACTTTGGGAGAAGTATTGCACAACACACCGATCCCTGCGAGCCATGTCAAAGTATCACCAGTTATTGCTTTGGAACCAAATGCACCGTTGCCTATACCGGACAACGATGCAGATCTGAATTATTTGGGCGAAGCAATTGGCAGCTACGTGGCATGGCCCAAACAACTTGTTGCCCTTGACAAGGAATGTTTAATTAATTGAAATGTATGTTTAATTGATTATATTTAATTGCTGAATTTTTTCCAATGTTAACTTTAATTTCACATTTATTTAGATTCAAATAAAGTCTAATAAAGGGAATGATAAGAAGATTCCCAGAAATGAAACAGTCACATCGCCCGAAAAGGTTTGTAACATTTATTTTGTAAGGTTTGTCATTTTTTCTGATTCAATAAACTAACAATTTGATTAACCTCATTTTTTCAGATTCAATCTAATAAACCACCCGCACAGCAAGCCAGCAAGCCAGCTTCCGCACCACGACCGAATGTTCGTGGCAAAAATAAAGCCGGCAAACCTAAAAAATTGGAGGGTAATAAAACTGGCAAACTGCAAAAGCTGGAGGGTAATAAAGCGGCCAAAGTTGTTGCTGCTAAAAAACTGGATCGTGTAAAATCAGTTGCTGCTCCTGCTCCTAAAATAAGTCAGCCACGACTTGCTCCATATGGGTCGTGTCTTGACATACAGGCAAAAAAAAATATGGGCAGCGACGATTCACGAATAATAAGCATGGATAAAGATCTATTCGGAGACGCGTATGAAGAATTTTTTGAAAAAGAGCACATATACGAACTTCTCGACCATAAGGAGCTGAGTGCTACTGTTATGAGCATTTACATGAGGTAAAAATTACTTTTCATCGCATTTATTTGTAATTAATTTAATTTATTGGTAATTAATCTAATTTGAAATTTTTATTGAAGGTTTTTGTATGAGAAGTTCGTGTGCGCGCGCAGATTGTCAAATAAATTTTCATTCTTGTCTCCGCATAAGATATCGATGCTTAAACACGATCCAACGAATGTAAATAAATACGTTTTAGATATACTATTTGGAAATAAAGAGAAGGATAAGTTATTCCTTGCACCATATAATTCAGGGTACGTAATTATATATTCTATATTTATATCTTTTTTATTTTATGAGATCTTAATTTATTAATTGTGTAAACTAAATTTTTGTTGTTGTAGGGCACATTGGGTGCTAATTGCAATCAGTGCGACCTATGAAGTTATATACTACCTAGATCCCATTCACGGCCATTACAACAATCGTCCCGAGATAAAGGCTTTGTTCGACACGTAAGTAATATTCATTTATTTTTTACATTTATATATATATAAATAATGTGTTTGTTAATGCTATAATAATCACATTTATTTATTCGATAGTGCTTTACAAGTTTTTCAAGCTCAAAGAGGTGCGACAGTGTCGAAGCTAAAGTCAAATAACATCACATGGATTCCAATAAAGGTTTAAAATATATGCTTTTAAATTTCACTTACAATCAATGCACAATTAAATAATTATTGACTTGTATGTTTTATTTTATAGTGCCCTCGTCAAACTAACAACATCGACTGTGGGTACTATGTATTGCGATTCATGAAGGAGATTGTTGATAAGAATCAAATTATAATCCCAGAAATGGTACGGTATTTTAATTATTTGATTTTCATATATAAACTTTGTTTATATTTGATTCTAACTTATTTATGTTCAATTTTTATATCAGTACTTTGACAATTCCAGTCCATCGTATTCTGAAGAAGAACTAACAGAGGTAAAGGAAGACTGGTGTCAGTATGTGCTTGAAATGAATATTATTTGATTTGCTGGGAAATGGCAAGCTGCAAGGGACATGGTAGTTCTGTGCTGTTTGTGTATATACTAGGTTGTGAATATGAGTAGTTGTATGAAAATATAGTGAATCAATAGATAGTTATATGAATAGGTAGTTGTGTGAATATGTAGTTATATGTAGCTGTTGTGAATATGTAATTATGAACTGATTGCATGTTGTGAATATTTGTGCATTTGAAAATATAGTGAATCTGTTGTTGTGTTGTTCTGAGCTGTTTTAGTACTGATTGCATGTTTGAATATTTGTGCATGTTGTGAACTAATTCTGGATTAAAAGACAGTGCTTTAAAAAAAAGCGCTTTCTAAAAAAGCGCTGTTTAAAATTTACATCATATTATTTAATAAAACTAAAAAAAAAAAAAAATACCTTTTACAGCGCTTTTTTTAAAAAGCGCTGTAATAGGTGCACTATAATGAACCTATTACAGCGCTTCCTCAAAAAAGCGCTGTAATAGGTGCATAATAATGCATCTATTGAATGCACCTATTACAGTGCTTTTTGGAAAAGCGCTGTAATAGGTGCAGTTGAATGTACCTATACAAGTACACCTTTTACAGCGCTTTTGTGAAAAAAGCGCTGTAAAAGGTGCATAACAAATCATCTATATTATTGCACCTATTACAGCGCTTCCTTGAAGAAGCGCTGTAATAGGGTCATAATAGTGCATAATATTCAACTATATAAGTGTACCTTTTACAGCGCTTTTGTGAATAAGCGATGTAAAAGGTGCATAACAAGCGCGCAATTTGTCTACCTTTTACAGCGCTTTGTTTTTAAACAAAAGCGCTGTTGTATCCTTTTACAGCGCTGCTAACTACATCACTTTTTTTTTTGAAAAAGCGCTGTAAATGGCTTAAAAAAAGCGCTGTAATATGCGTTTTTTCGCGTAGTGAAAATTTTCTTAAAGGGTTTTAATTTTAATTAGCATTTTATCATGAATTTAATTGTTAGTAGTAAAACACTTTTATCACTATAATTACAAAACTTAATGCCTAAGTTTACATCCACTGTTGTTGCCTCTGAAATACCATCTATTGATGTTTTACCCACTACTAGCAAGAGAGATTCATCCATTATTACTGATCAAGGAGATATCAACCTTCCTATGTGTTTTCTGTTTTTTTTGTCTACGTCTACTATGACATTTGTGTTTGATTTTGGAATGGTTGGTTTGGAGAATGGACTCCTTTTGTTGAATGGTTATTAATATTTGATTGTAATGACTTTGTGACTTATTTTTATTATGTATGATTTGGTAATTTGATTGGATATTTACTATGCATTACTAAATTATATATGTTGTATGTGTTGAAATTGTTTCTTAGCAACAATTTTCAGAAATATGCCATAGCAGGTATCAATTTAATTGAATACCTTCATTGTAATAATATATGATTTCTCACACAAAGTTGTCTTATATTATTTTTAGCAATATTTTTTTATAAATCAAATAAGGTTAAATAAATTATCTTTTTCTTTTAAGTGTTATTTAAAGGCATCTACCCGTGCAAAATATGATGGATTTTTAGGGGGGTAGATTGTTCAACAGGGGAATTGTTTCTAGATCGGACAGCAACAGATACAACATTGCGATCACGGGCAGATTTGTACCAATTGTACAATTTCATTAAACTACCCTTAACATTTTCAGCCTTCACCTTACCAACTTTCTCACCATACAAGTCATTAAAAGTCACTCAGTATACCTCAATTTATAACGAGGGTCACATATCACTCCAAAATAAAGAAAATGGTTGATTTTTTCAATTTCACCCCAATATTTATCATATTTTCCCTTAATATATGAACCCATTACAGCCACAATAGTATTCAGATTCATTGATGTTTTGTCAAACTCACATTGAATAGACGCTAAATTATGAAAAGCTGTGTGCAACGACACTTGTTGCAACGACGAAAAAACCTTTGTCGCTTCAAAGAAAATCTTTAAAAAACCCACAAATGCGCGAACTCTTTCCCAATCATTAGAAGTAGGAGGACCAACAACCCCAAACCAAGTCAAATACCCAGAATCCTCACCCTCTAATTTATCAAAAGTTGTTTGATACTTTTCAGCAGCTTCCAACATCATGTATGTTGAATTCCACCTTGTGGAAACATCAAGACTAAAAAGCATTTTACATGTTATATTACAAATATCAATGCATTCCTTAAACTTCAAAGCTCTTTGTGGAGAAGACCGAGCAAACCTAACTACATTGCGAATGCTACAAATTGATAAATCTTGTTCTGTTAACCCATCTTGGTCTACAAAATTCTAGATATGGGCACAACACCTCATATGAAAATAATCCCCTTTACCCATTAGTCCATTCTTGTTCTTAAGTCTCTTGTTCAAATAAGATATAGCCACATCATTGGATGATACGTTGTCAACAGTAATTGTAGACACATTTTTAAGACCCCATTCCCTCAACACCTCTTTAATTTTCGTACCAATAGTGTCCCCTTTGTGATTTGGCACTAAACTAAAGCTTATAATGCATTTCTGATAGTTCCATTCTTTATAAATGAAATGAGCGGTAAGGGTCATATAACCGAGATTTTGAACGGACGTCCAACAGTCCGTAGTAAGAGCTACCCTACTACAATCAGATTTGAAATATGCCTTAAGCTTCAATTTTTCAGCAAGATATAGCTGAAAACAATCCCTAGCAAAAGTCTTCCTTGAAGGGATGGTCATTTGTGGCAGCAATTGTCTACATAATTGTTTTAAACCCTCACCTTCAACCACTCTAAAGGAATGTTCATCAAGAATAACAAAAAGGACAGTGACATTCCTACATGCTTGGGCATTGAACCTTTGGCTTGATGGAACCAAACTACCACCCTCACCAAAAGAAAGGTTTGTTTGAGTGGGGTCATTAAGAATGTGGGTTGGATTAGTTTTGCATTTCTCAGAGTGAGCTTTCATGTTCGAGGTTCCATGTGTTTTAGAATGACAAAGGTATCTTTGGTGACAATGTTTACATGTAGCTGTAGGGATAGGCTCATTGGGTAGAATGTTAAAGTCCAACCAAACTTCAGAGCTTCTTCTAGGACCACTAGCGTTGGGTTTTCTTTTTTTACTACCCATAGGAAGAGGAGGAATCCCATCTGTAGCAATAGCTGGTTGTGTTGGTTGAGAATTCTCCACTACTGAAATATTTTAAAAGTTTAATTGTTTAATTTTTTAATAGTTAAAGTGTGGTTTTTCATTACTAATTTTTTTTTATAGTTAAACTATTTAAAGTTTTTTGGATAGTTAAAATGTTTAATTAATAAGTAGTAATAGATTGTTTGGCAAATTACATAAAAACTAATTAAGCATGAGAATACATAATATTTAGGCATAAAGGATACGTACTAAGTAAACAAAAGCAGTTGCAAATATACATATGAAGCATACAAAGTACTTAAGGAAGGAGTACACATACAAATTAAGGATAATAGATACATATTAATTAAGAATAAAATAGTTGCAAGCATACATATTAAGCATGAAACATGCACACATACAAATTAAAGATAAAAGAATATATACTAATTAAGCATAAAATAGTTGCAAATCTAGATACTAATTAAACAAGAAGCATACATACAAATTAAACATAAAAGAAACATACTCATTAAACATAAAATATTTGCAAGCATGCATATTAAACAATTAACATGAAGCATACATACTAACCATAAAACAGTTGGAAATTTAACATATAACACTTACAAGCATTGTTGAGACAAAATCTCTTTCAAATAGTTTTAATGATAACAAAATTATTTAATGATTATGATTATGTTTGAATGTCTAATCTGTGCTCTTGAGTGTATTCAATTAAGCAACAGGTTCCAAATCGACTCTATAATTAAGAAGAAAAATCTGAAGTAATTCAACAAGTTTTCTGAACTGGAGGATAGACATTCATGAGAAATTATCATAAACAAGGATTAGCCATTCTTCATAAGAATATATGGGATCACAGAAATTATGATTCAAAGGCACATTGAAGACAAACAGATGTGATAGTGACAAAACAAGCAAAAGAGGTTACAAGCCTACTATCAATGATAAGAGGATGATAAGCAGATCAATATTCATCCTCTTACCTAGGGAATAGTCAAAATGAGAAAGCTGATACATATCTTGAAAAGACTGTACCTAGACAGCGTTGGAAAAGCAAAAAGGATGAAGTCATCTCAAGTCCGTATCTCAAAGGAGGTTAGAACATCAGTATGAGGTTGATCCTCAAACTCATCCTCCTGAGCTCATATTAGCAAGGATAGCTGGATGGCAATTTAGTAAATCAGACCAAGAACCTCGGATATTTGCATAAATCTCCAACGGTCACATACATCCTTTTGCTTCTCTATAAAGGAAGATGATCTCTTCAGCTCAAATCAGAACAACTACTTACAAAAAGTAATTTTCTCAAAGCTAAGAAGATCATTTTCATCCTCTCTTTGCACTTTCTACAATCCTAAACTATATCTTTAGAATATCCTCTTAGAAAGTTCTTGTAAAGAGAAATATCATACAATCAATCTCAAATCTTTTATTTTGTAATTTCCAAGTTGTTTTACACTTGGTTATCTTTGTAATCAGAAAGACAAAAGAATTGTAAGCCTGGTGAGGCTAGGAATATACACTTTGAAAAGAGGTCCGTAAAGAGGACATGTCAGTTTGAGCCTTAGAGAAAACTCACAAGTTTGTGACGACTGGACGTAGCCTTCATTGGGTGAACCAGTATAAATCTTGGTGTATCCTTCTCTAAACTCCCTTCCTTATATTTAACTGTGTATTCAAGTTTTTAAATTTACCATACTTTGATCTTCATCCTCTCACAGAGGATACATATTCAAAAGAAAATTTAAAAACCCCAATATCTCTATTCAACCCCCCTTCTAGTGATATTTTAGCTACTTCAAGCATACGTATTAAGCATCAGTGTACATAATTAAACATAACAAACTTACAGTGATGCTGCTCCATTACTCCTTACTGTCCTCCTTGACTACTACCCTCTCCTTGCTCCATCTTCTAAAGCTAGAACCACACTAATAAAACCAGAATTAAACACAAACCCTCATAATAAAAATCATAATTAATAACCAAACAGAATAAAAACCAAACAACAAAAACCATAACAATAAAAAAAAAACTAATAAAATAAACAAACATGATAAAAAAATTCAGTTAGTTAAAAACAAATTACAAAGAAGAAAGTTTGAAGTTCAGAAACACACTCTATTAGAATAATGTAAGTTAAAAAACCTAACAAGAATTAAAACAAAATAACAAAAATTATGAGAGTAGAAAAAAACTAATTAAGAACACAAACATGTTAAAAAATATAGTTAGTTAATAAACAGCAAAAAAAATAGAATTAATAACCAACCAGAAAAAAACTAAACCACAAAAACCATAACAATAAAAAAAAAACTAATCTAAAAACATAAACATGTTAAAAAATATAGTTAGTTAATAAACAAACTAGGCAGAAAACCTTCATTGTTAAAACCTCCTCATATAACACTAAGTAAAAAAAAACTTGACAAGAATTAAAATCAAACAACAAAACAATATGAATAAAAGAATTAACCAAAAACACAAACTAGATAAAAAAAAAAGTAAAGTTAATTAAAAACAAACTAGATTGAAAAAGTTTGAAGTCTAAAAACAAGAACCATAATCTTAAAACTTTTTTAAATTGGAAACATTTAATAAATCAACCTTAAATATGTCCAAACAACTTAAACCTAGGGCATGTCATAAGCAAAAATCAAAAAGATTTAACCCTATATAAAAATAAAAACATTGTGTAAATAAAAAGATTAACATTTGGTCCCCCACACCTAATTTAACTCTATTAAAAAACTTTAATCACTAAACCATATATATATATATATTAAAACAGAGTTGAATGAAAATAAAAAATTTAAAAATATAGAATAATGAAAAGCATAACAAATAAATAAATAAACTAACCTCTTAAGATATCTTTCCTTCTAAAAGCAAATTTCCAATCTGTGAATTTGTAAGGCTCATATGGTTAAAAAAAATATAAAAAATAAAATGTTAGAACAATGAACAAGTTCGAAAATCAAAACACTAATACAAAAGAAAACCAATTCTTAATAACAAAAAGATATTGATAAGAACAAGATAAATAAACTAACCTTATTCCTCTGTTAAACCATGTTTTCATTTGGTAGATTCAGTAGGTTAAAAAGAGAAAGAAAAAATAAACATGTTAGAAGATTGAACAATTTCAAATATCCTTAATATTGTAATAGGAAAAGCCGTAAGGGAAAAGATCTAATCACAAACTTAACATAAATTTAAAATTAACACAGAGTATATGCAGAAAATCAAAAGTTACAGAACAAACCTTTTAATAGTGTCTGGTTCAGAATAAAAAGCAAAAACACAAAAAGGTTAGAAAGCGAAAACCCTAAAACAGAAAGAAGAAAAAAAATTGATAGAATAACGGAAAGAATGAGAAGGAGAAAGATATAATCACAAACTTAATATAAAATAAAAATAAAAATAGAGTAAAAGCATAATATTGAAAGATAAAAAAACAAACCTTTTAATAGTATTTTTCTTTGTTAGTCTCTACTCTCTAATCGTTCAAGCCAATGTTGTCCAGTTCAGAATAACAAGAAAAAACACAAAAGAGTTAGAAAACGAAAACCCTAAAACAAAAAAACAAAAAAATTTGATAGAGAAAGGGAAGAACAAGATTCAACGGAAGATGAGAGTTTGAGAAAGATGATAATGAGAGAGTTGTAGAGCTCTGAGAAAGAGAGAGGTGAGACATTGAGAAAGAGATAAGAACTTATAAGAGTGAGAGAGGACCACGGCGGGGCGGCTACTGCTCAAAGGAAAGAAAGAGAAATTAGGGTTGATTTGAAAAATTTGTGCTTTTATACTTAGGGTTTCTTAAGTAGATTGGACTGGACTGGGTCGGGTTTGGGTACCGACTATTGTTATTTACAAATCCGAACCGGTCCACCTACACCCATATGTACCCGGTATTCCAATCCGGTGACCCGTTTGACCCGGTTTGACCCGCCCGTTTCCGTTTCTCTGTTAGTGGATCGGTCGGGTACGGTCGGTTGGGCTTGTGATGTCCAGCCCTACCTAGACATAGATGTCTTGCTTTTGTTACTACTTTATTTGAATTTAATCACAACAGATATATGTATATTTGTCATATATAAGCAATTATCAATAACAAGAAAATTGGAACCGTGTCCAAATTATGTAAAAATATATATTTCATAGCTTTATGATAGGAGTACACAAGAAAATTTGTAGTCATGGTAATAGCCTTTACCCTCAACTTTATGATAGAAATTACAGATAGGGATTGTTATTTGTTATTTTTCAAGAGAAAATATGTACGACCTTTTATGAATGATTTAACTGTTATTAGACTTGATGCCAAACATACATGGTTATAACATGTATATTTTTCCGGGTTGTTGATATATCTTTTTATTAGGTTATTATAATATAATTTATTAATATAAAAAGTTTGCGGCCCTTTTGCACAAAGATTACATCTACATGTTTTAGCCCCATATTGTTATTCCTAACTTTTTGTTTTCTCTTTTTGATGTTTTTGAGTAGTAGATGCTGAAATCAATTTTCTATCATTTTGAATTCCCAATTATATGTATTTTACTGGATGTGGAATCATCTCTTATTGTTGTCACACATACTATTTTCAAATAGGTATGAAGATATTTTCATTTTCATACTAATGTATTGTTTAATTGGATAAAAAAAATATGTTACTTTTTGAGATTTATATTATTCACTATTATCACACAACAAATTCCTCTATGTGTGTGTGTGCGTTTGTGCGTGTGTGCGTGTGTGCGTGTGTGTGCTGTAGGTGGAAAATACACAAGAAATGAGGTTTGAACTTTGTATTTGATTTTTAAGAAATTTTTGGGTTAACAAATGGTGAAAATAAAACAAGAAAAATCAGAGGAAGTAAATATATAGAAGAGGGATAACAAGTAATTTATCCTGGTTCACTACTAAGTTGGTATCTACGTCTAGTGCCTTCACCCAGAATGATTTAATCTAGTAATTCAAAACAAATTAAACCACTTAGCTTTCACCAGTTAAGTATTCTCATCATCCAACTTGAAAACCACAAGTCGTTGAGGATTTACAGCCACTATCGGGTCAGGTTACACAATAGTTTAGTTTTTGTTTCTAGGTTTACTCTCACTAGAGGATGATTACAATATTGCTCACATACTTAGCACAACTAGAATGATATTACAATTGAGTGCTAAATAAAATCTAAGTAATTTATGATTGATTAATATTCAGCTTGTTTAATTTTTTCGTTCTTCTTGCTTCGTGTATGGTTCCTCAAGTGGTGAGAATCTTTTATAGATGCCAACTGGTTGAGCTTTTCAAATTGTTGCTTCTTCTTCTTCCAACATTCTGATTTCTTTTTTTTAATTTTGGTTACTTCAATTTTCTAATCTTTCTGTTGCATTCAAATTCTAATGATCGTTGCTTTGATTTGTGTCCAGATGCTTAGTTGACTGTTGCTTTGAATTTGTTGTTTATTCTTGAGCTTTGAATTTTTTTATCGTTGTTTGACGATTGCTAAAATTCAATTCTTGATTGTTGTTTGACAATTATTGACATTCAATTCTTGATTGTTGCTTGACGGTTACTGACATTCAATTCATGATTGTTGCTTTGATTTCAGGATGTTCTATCTTTGATTGCGTAAATCTGTTGTCGTGAATTTGAATTAGACCGTTTCTATTTGACGAGATATTCAATTCAGTGCAATTAAGAAGTTGTTGGAGGCAGAGTCTAATAATCAGTGTTAGAAGTAGTGTGAAGTTCAGAGTCAGACCCAATCATCTTCTGGTGTTGAATTACTAGTTAGAGGCAACTTAGTAGAGGCAGAGTCAACATTGTATATCAAAGTAAGATGTTTCCCCTCTGAGTTGCTTTGTTGGAGGCAACTTATTGGAGCATGTTGCACTTGGCTTTAGAGTCTTATCTTTAGAGGTAAAATCTTGGAGGCAGATCATCATAGTCAGATCTTTAGACTCAGTTGCTTAGAGGCAGATGCAAATCCTTAGAGGCATCTTCTTTGGAGACAGTGAAAGGCGCGTGTTGTCCTATCCTTTGATCCGTCCTTTTATTCCATTTTCTCTTAATACAATTGCTTCTTCTTATGCATAATTCAACACAGCGAAAGGCGCGTGTTGTTCCTTTCCTCTGACCCGTTTGCTTTTGATTGTTTCCTTTCCTCTAATCTATTTGCTTCCTTTGGTCACTTCCTCTGGTGGACGCGCTTCCTCTGATCCTGAGCGCTTCTACCTTATTTTCTGCACACTCAATTAAATTATTAGTGAATTAAATTGTTTCCAAAAATATCTTTTGTTATCATCAAAACAAGGTAAGGATTTGTTTTTCAAACCATCCTAGTTCTAACAAATTCTGAAACTGAAATTCAAAATATTTTTTGGGTTCATCATGAATCAATCAAGTTGTTTAACATTTTTTTCAATCGTGTTGTTAATGGATTCAACTTATAAAATAAATCAATATCAAATGCCATTGTTTGAGATCATTGGTGTGACTTCAATAGATATGACATATTTAGTTGAGTTTGTTTTTCTCAAGTTTAAAAAGGATGATAATTTCTCTTGGATCCTAGAGACATGTCGTAATTTGTTGAAGTATAAAAACAAGATTCCCAAGGTAATTATCACTGACAAATATACCGCACTGATGAATGTTGTTGCAAATATTTTTCCAACCTCAATTACTTTACTATGTTAGTATCATATTTTTAAAAATGTCAGAGCTAGATGCAAGTTGGATGTGAAGCTAAAACTTGCAAAACCTATAGATGCGAATGCGAAACATGTCAAACCGATAGAATTATGGAACACCATAATGAGGGTTTGAGACGTTGTAGTGGAATCTCCTTTAGATGATGCATATGTTGGTACCGTTGTCGAATTAACATAACAACAACATCACTATCAGTCCTTAACATAAACTAAGTGAAATTACAACAACATAAATTAGTTATATCTCACTACAAACTCATTACAAATCAAAAGCATTTTATCAAACACTTGACGTACAACAACCATAGCAACTTAGAAAACATAAATTCAATTGAAACAACAAGAACAAATTGACATAACAACAACGACAACATCAACATTCGTCCCTAACTACCTATTGAAACTACAACAACAACTATAAACTTATTATACAGCAATACAAGCTCATTACAAATCAAAAACATAAACACTAAAATAAAAAATCAATCAAACAAAAAACAAAACTTACCTTTTGATGATTAAGAGTTTGATGAATAAAAAGATGATGCTTTAGTGTGGTTTTGAGGGAAGAAAAGGGGAATCACTTGAATTGGTGAGAATTGGAGGTTTAGAGAGTTTTAGATTTTAAAATAAAGTGAATGGAGAAAAAGATGTTCTACCCTTATTAAGATACTTACCAGATGTGTGATTCTGGTATCTTACCGGATCTGTGATTTGTGAATCGAGTAAATTAGCAAACTGAATTATGAGATATTTTAAGAGATATTTTGGTGGATTTGTGAGAACACTTGGGGGATGAACAATTACCTTTTAAATCATCCAACCCTATTGCAAAAGAAACAACATCGAAAATGGTCCAATTGATCAAAGTTGGTGAAAATCCCATTGCTGGACATGATTTATTTCTATTATTTTTAAATGTAGGTGGTTTATTTTCTTACCGTTCTTTAAGTTATTTAATTATATTAGATTAGTCGTTTAAGTTCTTTTTGTAATAGATTGATCATTTAAGTCATAAAATGTGTACACTATTATCCATTTTATAAATTTCCATCCAATTTTTGTAGTTTTTTTCAATCTTAATTCTGTTTATGACTTTCTAGGTTTTAGATTAAAAATTGCTCAGAAGAAAATTTGTTTTTAGACATTTTTTGTAAAAAACAAATCTAGAACCCAAATAAGAGAAAGAAGAAATCAGATGTAAAACAATTATGAAATTCCTCTTACTTGTTATTGGTCACTGGGTAGATGCTTCAAATTCATTTTATCATCCTAATACACCTCTCATGCCACCATATTAGATTTTTGTATTAAATCTAACTCATCTTTATAAAATCGACTTATAAAGTGAGGAGTGCCACTTTATATAAGTTAATATAGAACTCTATCTTTTATCCATATGAGACTTGAGTTTTTTCTAATAATCCAAAAGATAAAAATTGGTTTTTGGTTTCATTTTATGGACCCGAAGCATATACTCAAAAACTCATACAAAAGTTAGAGAAATTGTTGATGAACCAAATTGCAGCTCCGATTTACAACTTAAAGAATTGGTTTAAGATAGATTGACATAAACCTCAATTTACAATAAATGAGTTTGAAGAATATTTAAGAGTTAGCCGGAAAACTGATAAAAATTAGTAACAATATACACATTTTATGGCTTAAAAAAACTAATCTATTACAATAAAAACTTAAAGCACTAATTTAATACAATTAAATAACTTAATGAAATTAAAGGTCAAAATGTTAGCTCACGTTGACTTCTAAGAACAAGAGAACTCCAGAGACAGCTGCATATATCAATATCATTTTAAGACATTTTGGAGGAGTACTAGTATGTATTATCTTATTCACTAAGTGAATGGAAACTTTACAACAATTTTCATTATCGAATCAAATATTTTACAAAGATTTATACAAATCCCGTAAACAATGAAGATCAATGAAGACCTTTAAAAATTTAACAAAAATTTATGTACATCTACAACTACAATTTTTCCCATACATTGCACGAGTTCTCAATAAGAAACAAATTTCTTACATGTACCTACATACACACATGCAAGCTCAATAAACAGGACAACCTTTAGAAATGACACCCGGAGCGGTTGGACATGAAGCTAAAGGGCATCTATCTGGGTCACTACTCCACCAATTTAGACTAATATGCTGCATCCCCAAACACAAGTAAATCAAAACCCCCATGAAGGCTAATCCAGAATCAAGTGCTCCAGATAACAAATAGTTGTGACGGGTCCACCAGCCACGATAGTAACGGTAAGCAATAAATCCAGAGGCAAATCCAACAAGAACCCAACTAGTGTAGTTAACTGGTGTAGCTGGTGGCATTTCAGATAATGCTCCTAATAGCACAGGCATAGTAATAAGCCTAATCCATTGTTTATTAGGGAAGACTTTGTGTGCTAGCCAAACAATAAAAGGAGCAATAGCCCCAACCAAGAAAAACCAGTTGATGGCTGAGTAGTGTCCAAGATTTCCAAATATTCTGCGAGGTCCTATCAAACCCCATATTACAGATGCATCATAGAATACATGATCTCCTGGGCAAGTCCACGGGCTTCCTGCGGGAAGTAACTCTCTATGGCATATATCTTGAACTGTGTCTAGTAGCCACCACGCTGTTACTAAATGCACAGCTGCGGCTATTATGGTACCAAGTACCTGAAAGAGGATATAGTGCAATTAAGTGGGGGGTCCTAATTATCTATTACAAGACAGTTTAAATTGGAGTCTAATCTAAAGCACAAATACTGATACAGGCACCAGACGCAACATTGACATTGACATGACACTGATAAAAATTTGAAAAAAAAAGAATTAATTGAATGTAATTAAGGTGTCAGTGTCGTGTCGGACACTAAGACACGTCTTTGATCAGAGGTGTCGGTGCTATAGAGGGAAAAAAAAAGACATTTTTGATCTTCATCTTATTTTCTAGTTTCAGTTTGGTTTCTTATCTTTTAAAAGTTTTAAATGGATCCCTCATCTTCTACATTTTGTTCCGAAATGATCCCTTATTTTGTGAAAGTTACACCAATGTGGTCATTTTTTTGTTTCAAAATGATACCTTATTTTGTGATAGTTACATCAATTTCTAACACAATTTAAACATAAATGACCACATTGAAACCAAAAATAAAGTTAAGGAGGAAACAAATTGAAATTGAAAAAGTAAGATGAAGGAACAAAAATTTTATTTTAGCCTTTAAAATAATATTCTCTATGTCTCAAAATATAAGCAAACATGAGTCAAAGAAACTTAATATATTTGCAATTTTCTTTGACTCATTTTCGCATATATTTAGAAACAGAGTACAACGTAAGAAACCACTCCTCTCTGGTTTCTAATATGATGGGGGAAGAAAGGGTGCGTGTGCAAACCTGGGCCAAGAACATTGCTCTTGGAGGAATCTTCATGTAATGGCCGAGCTTAAAATCTTGCAAAAAGTAAATGGCCTGTTTCATACTCACATTCCCATACACTTTAAACAACATAACGGCAACAGGATAACCAGGGTAGATGTAACCAATTATGTATTCTGTTATCACATTCAAAGCCGGTGCCTGATTTGTTGTGGCTCTGATTATTCCAACAGGAAGAGTAAACGACACGGCAACAACACAGGCTAACATTACACCCCACCATGGCAGCTGGAGTTGATCGTTATAATACTCACATACAAATGTAGTTGCTGTAATGCTGAACAAAAGAATGCAAATAAACCACCATTCAGGAACTTGTTTATAATGTCTTCTCATGATCTTCGTGTGTATATCTATCTTCTTCCCTTGAAAAGCAGACTTACTTAGCTCCAATATATCACTGCACGGATAACACACTTACATTATCAACTAGTGACGACAAATCATGTGTTTTTAAACTCATTAAATAAGACAACAAAATATTATTGACTGGTCGTGTAAAATATTTATAGCGACTTATGAAGCACTAACACAGACACGCCAACATGTCGACACTGATAATACAACAACACAAGTCTTATCCAACTATGTGAGGTCGGTTACATTGATTAAACAATGCCATAACGTTCTATCATATAGCATATCTATTTTGAGTTCATTAATCTCTAGGTATTTCATAATAGTTTCTCTTATAGTTTTTCAAAGACTTTCCCTGCCTCTATTGATTTGACTACCCTCCGTTTGATCTACTCTCCTTACTACAGAATCTACAGGTCTCCTCTCCACATGTTCAAACCACCTAAACCGAGTTTTTACCATCTTTTCTACTATAGGTGCTACCCCAATTCTCTCTCTAATGAAAGTAATAAAATGTAACATACGTTGATATCACATCAGTGCCAGTACTACATAGAAATTGACATGCATACTTTGTCGAAAAGAAAAAATAAATTGACATGCATAGAAATTCAACTATAATTATATGCATACCTGCCATGGAAGAGCAATACATGAACAAGAGTTGCAGAAAGGCAAGCAAAACCAATGCCATATGACATAGCAAACATGGTGCTAAGATAAAGAGGGCCCTCACGTTGATAAGCTTCAAAGTCTAGGTGAAAGTTAGAGTCAATGATAGCTGAGATGTTGTATTCTTGACCATTGGATTTGAATAAACCATCTGAAAATATGGGAAACCTTCTTGCATGGTAAAGATTGAGACAATAAGCAATAGGGACAATGACATACATGAAAATGGAAAAACCAGCAGCAATGTTAGCTGTAGCAAACCATGGACTAGCCAAAGGGCTACCAAGATAAGAACATATACTTGACCAATCAAATCCAACAGCCCCAACTCCAAGACCATGCAACCCTGAACCTAACTGTTGTGCTATAACTGAATTGGGAAACACCCAACATATCCAAGAGAGTGATGTTAACATTGGGAACAAGTAGCCTGGAAACACATAATATGCAAAACCGCAAACAAATGTTATAAGGAAGAACTGATTTCTAGTTAACCCTCCTTTCTGCCTCTCCTCTTTCTCGTGCAGTGCCCTGAAATCAAATAAAAATTTATTATGTTTTGATGGGATACTTTGGTTAGGTGGAATCACTTCAATAATTCTGCATATTTTAAGAACAAGAAGCTGTGTAACTAACTAGCATTGTTTTGACTAGTACTACTACTACTACAGGGGAATGCTAGATAGATAGTTAACCCAGCTCCATAATGCATTGGATTGTGTAAGTGGAACAACATTTATGGAATCTCTCATAAAATTTATTCAATTGTTTTACTTTTTTAAACATTTCTTTCAATTAAAAACACCTTTTCTAATTCAAAAAACACAGTTTTTCATATGCTTTTGGTAAATTCAAGTAATAATCACGTTAGAACAAATATCAAGTGCAGAAGTGTGCCTTCTTTAAAAAGAAAAAGTATCCATTTTTCCCTTTGTAAGCAGTCAAAATAAAGTATGAAACACATTAAAAAAAAAGTCTTAGGAATAAAAAAGTACTAGTAACTTTGCCTTTTAGGTCAGGCTAACGTGTGCCTAGAGCATTCACAATGGAATGGGTCTCGTGTGTATCACTCATTTTATAATTTTTTAATCATAGTGCTTAATAAGCATCATTCTCTCCAACCTAGTACTTTCAAAAAATTTACTAAATCGGTCCCACCAATAACTCAATATTATTACATTTCAACAACACCAATTTATTTTAATATAATTTATTGTGTGAGACTCAAAAAGTGGAGAAAAAGGGTGACTATAGAAGAGCATTCATCTCCATGAGCCCAATTTTCTAACGCCACAATGGGAGTGCTTATCTAGCATAGTACTTATGGGAAGTACCTCCCATTGTGGAAGCACCTCACATGTTAAGGATACCAAAAGTATAATTTTTTTATTGAAAAAAACAATGTTTGAACTTTCAAATTGTTAGAAAACATATGTTTCAAAACAAATAAGTAGAATTTATTAATTGAAGAAAAGCAATGTTTGAACTTTCAAATCGTTGAAAACACAAGTTTTAAGACAAATTTTCTACATTTGAATCACAAACAAAAATTGCATTAATTATGTCATTTACTATACGACATTGTTTACTAAATCACAAAAATTAATAAAGTTGATAATAGCATTAAACATGATATATTAGTTTTTTTTTTCAATTTTATCCTTTAAAAGAAGCAATTAGTTTTTGTCTTCCCCATAATATTGATTGCTTACTTATTGATTAGTATAAAAAAAGTGTAAAATTAGTTAGTGATTTTTTAAAAAAGAAATAATTAATTTAGTTAAAAATATGAAGAGAGTACTCTAAGATAAAAAGAATTTTAACATATCTTACTTTTAGGGAAAACTTAATTTCCTTTTGGTAAAAATTCTTCACAAATGGGATATGCACGGTCAGCGTAAAATAGTTTTACCGTATAAAATGATTAAAACTTCCATTAGATTAGATATCAAGACAAAATAAATAATTTCCATTAGATTAGATATCAATTACATTGACATTATATTTCCATTAAACTCAAAACTCTAAGTCTATCAACAGATGTATCTATGAATCACTTGTAACCTTAATTTCTCTTTCATATGAAAAGAAGTATGAGAGGAATAGGTGAATTCCAAAAACACTTGTAACATTAATTATTCTTTGCAATCCACAGCGAGGGAATCATTTGAGTATTTACACAAATTAAAAAAATATATATAAATGTAAGAGAAAGAACAATATATTTATTGAATCATTCTTATTAATTAATAGTGTATTCACAATTACCATTAATTAATTCAAAATGGCATACGTAATATTAATTAGAAGACTTACAATTGAAAAAAAAATTAATATTAAATTAAAAAAATTGAAAGATGAATTTATTTGAGACAAAATATTTGTTTCAAATGGCCTCTCATTATAGGCATGAATAGTGTAAAAATCAGACAGTAAAGTCAATTTCAAATTTATTAATTAATCAAAATTAATAACCCTGATAGGCAATGAGAGACCAACCAACCAGGATTGAAGAGAAGGTATACCTGAAAAGCGATACTTGGACGAGATTCTGTGGCCACCACATGGCAGCGGGCTCCACTAAATAACGACGGAAAACCCCGGCCCAACCAAAGCCCAAAACTTGCGTCGTTAAAACAACCAATAACGCCACCAAAACCGTTATCTCCTTCCTATAAAATACTTTAACGGCGGTAACAAAATGAATCGCGTAAACACTAGCAGCACCCGAACTAGCAAAGATTGTAATAAGCACGTGCTCTTTCACATTAAACTTCCCTGGATTCAGCGTAAACTCCCATTTCTTTCCCTTCATGAAAACTCTCTTCGTCACCGTCGATGCCATTAGGTGACCCAACGGAACCACCGCAATCTGTGCCGAGATTGCCGTTACTGAAAGAGGCTCTCGTCGGAATCCAAAGAATTGGTTCAAGAACGATAGAAGAACACAGGCTAGAGTTCCTAGTGTCCATGTACGGAAAGTGAAGACTGGCAGTGATGGATCGTCGTTTACCGGAACTGTCAGTGCTACTTGCTCGATCGGAGAATTTTCGTCGCCGGAACTTGACGCGTCGTCGTTTTGAACTGAAAGTCAACGATTTAGTTTTTTCAATATAATACAGAAAATAATAATAATAATAAGTAATAAAACTGAAATATTAAACGCTATGGCATAATAATAAAGTTTAAAGTGTAAGGTGCATATACTTAGAGCTGCCTTGATTTCGTGATTACTATCCATAGTGCCCTGAGTGATGTAAAGAATTTTGGAATACAAACTTTTTTTTTTCTTATGCCTGGGAGGGAGGGGTAGGGATTTAATTTTATAATGCTTGCGATTTTCAATTTTTTTTTTTTTTTTTGTAATTATTGGTCAGGAATCTAGTAGGGAATTCGGACTATATTCATTTTAGATTTGTTTTGTTTGAAATTTAACATGCGCGCTAAATATTTTTTATTAGAATTTCTTTTTTTGAGGAACTTATTAGAAATTTTAATGTTTATTTATTAAAAATTGATTACTTAATACTTCATCCATCTCTAAATTTAAACAAAAGTAATCAAAGAAAATTAATTAATGTATTTGATTTAAATTTTGGATCAAATGCATTTGTTTTACTTAGTTTGATGTACTTGATATATATTGAAGATAAGATACAAAAGTTGATATATATAAGAGTAAAAGGAGAAGGATGAATACATGATGTCTGTACTAGTTTGCAACAACCCGTTGTTTCATCTAATCATCCCTTAACAGAGAAATTTTGTTTAACTTAATTAACTAATCAAAACAACTATTCTTGAATTTGCCTCTTCAAGCTGCACAAATTTTTTTTACCCTATCTCTCCAACTTTATAAGTATTTTTTACTATGTCTCTCCATGTTGTTCCACTAGACATCTTCTAGTCTTCTCAATACATCTGACAATTGTCTGGTTGAGGAATTGAGTGTTTACCCTTTTCTTCAAACTTTCTTTAAGATAAAGAGTGTTGTCACAATTGGGTTGAATTACACATGTGTGAGTTTGTGAATGAATTAACACAAAATCATTCTTAGGATTCAAACTTTCATTTGAAATGATATTACAATTTAAATCATATATCAATACAAGTATAAGTACTCACAGAGAGTTGAGTATATTAAAGTGGACTCGGTTGATTTATAAAATTTTCTAAAAATTCTCGATAGAGAGGATATTCCAATTTAATATAACATGTTCAAGACTTTTCTAAGATGTAGTATTTTAGGCATTGAACGTGCCTTTTTCTTTTCTTATTTTCTCTTTTTTAAAGAAAACTACTTTATATGATAAAATGGTCACATTTTGTTAATTATTGACATTTCCAATTTTTTGTAGTTATCTTTTCTAATTGTAGATAGTATTTCTACAACTTTGTTCTTCTCTCTCATTTGTGAATATTCTTTAGAATCAATCAATTCTTCGGACTTCGTTAGTTTCAAATGAAGTTCTTTATATAGTATTGAAAATATGGCCATTGAGAAGAGAGTTGTTGAGACATCATAAAGACCCTCAATCGTAGAAAGAGTCGTTTAAAAAATATTGTCGTCATTGATGATGTCACATAATTATAGTGTACTTTCTAGAGGGATTCAAGAGGATTGATAGCATTTTTCACTTTGCTTATACTAGAGGATTTGACACTTTGCTTCAGTTGTTCAATTGTTCCGCTTTAATCATGGAGTTGGACAAGAAGCAATAATCTATCAGAGGAAGTGACATTTCAGAGGGAATTAATTATTACAATAGATGAATGTCACACCAGTTGATCCAAATACTATTCACCACATTCATTAACATGTATTGCATGGTGTTTCCATTACTTTGTTCTTCGTCAAAAATTTTACTCTTTTTCCAAACTTTGAGTAATCAGAATATTGATTCAAAACTACTTGTTTTTACAATATGTATTGTGGTTCATCCGTTTGACTAGACAATGACTCATCATAGAATTTTGACACCAATGTAATCTTATAGCTTGAACCAAAATGATGTTGCTTTGTTCAGTTGTATTCGTTCTACGTTATAACTTACTCTAGTGATAGTAAGTATAATTAATTGTTTGTTAGTCAATAATATTATATGTTCTTCTTCATATGAATACCACATATACAAGTATTACCAAGTCACAATTACTCATGTTACTATTGTAAATAGCCAACAACATAGGTTGTGATTTGCCGTATTTGCATTTGTTTGATTTGCACACTTAAAGCAACTAGTTAGCGGACAATTGTTATCTATCTTTGTTATCATCAAAATACCAATAGTAGATCATGTATATAAATCAATCTGATTCTTACAATCTTTCCTTTTTTTATGATGGCAAACAAATTTATTATTTATGAACACATTTCCTTTACATTTAAATTAAAAATTAGGAGAAAATAATTAAAGAAATGTCATTGCATTCCTTTAATTAGAGGATAATTCAAACTTTGATGAGTAGAGGATGTTGAGAAGTTGACTTCTTCGACGTTCTAGACTCAGATGTTTGACAAGAGAAAAATGATTTTTATCAAAACGTTGACTTTTCCAAGGCTTTGACTTGCTGCGTTGACCACACGATCCACTTGTTTGCCATAATTATCCGACACAGAATTATCAGAGTAAGCTTGTAGTATGAGATTCATTAGAGGTGCATTGAGAGCACATTGATTAGATTCAATCTAGAGTTTGATTTTCTAGAGTCATAATGCATTTGCCTTGATTAGTTAATTCTCTTTTTTTATTCATTAGAGGATTTGACTTTTACTAGAGGCTTCATTTAGAGTTTTCTTCTTTGGTCTTGAGTCATAGGATCAACAAAGATATTGACTTCTAGTTAACTTTAATTAGAGGAAGATGATCATTGTAGTGTTCTTTTTCCTTTGTGATAAGAGGATAAATACTTTGACTTATATTTTCTTTGTTTGTAACGCTTTGACTCAGACTATAGATTATCAAATGCTTGTTGCAATGCTTCTTATTGTTATATCACGATTTGCTCTATTAGTAAACATGGTTACTCTTTATTAGGTGATAATATTGTGTTAAAAACACTTAGATTATTATCTCTAATTTAGGCATAACTTATGCTACCTTAAAATAAATACACATTAATATAAATCTTTAACTTCTAACTTAATCTGTACACTTAACAAACAATTAGAGGATAATTGTTCTTATTGTTTTTGTGATCATCAAAACATCAATTTTTTTTACTCAGGAAATAAGATAAGAAGACCAGAAAATAAAAAAAAAAACATAAAAAACACAGATAAAAAAGCACTGAAATGAAAGAAAGAGATAGAGAGGAATTTTTTTTTAGAAAGGTAACATTTTATTACAGATCAAAATGATGGTTACAACCATTTAAGAAGGAAATAAAAAAAGAAATAGAAAATTAAAAGAAACTCATCCTAAGAAGATGATCTAAAGACATCTAAGAATATTACTCAAGAGCTCAACTACTTTCTCCATTTGATTTGTGAGAGGGTTCAGCTTGTGGTGAACTTCTCGTAGAGCTATTTGAACTTCAAGCTATTCGAGGAGAATGTCACTCATCGTTGAAGCAACTTCAGATGATGAGATTTCCTTCTCCTCGCGAGAGGAAGTTGACCTCCTTTTCTTAGAAGAAGACGAACCAAAATCCATAGCACACGAGTTTGAAGGAGGTTTAAAAACCAACACAAGGAGTTTGAGTGATGAAAGAAAAAAAACGACAGGTAAGAAAACTGAAAAGCAAAACAGGGATAAATAGCTATATTTTTAGAGAAAATCGAAAGTGTAATGATGAGAGCGTGGAATAAAATAAAAGGTAAGACAGAAACATGCACATAAAGACTTTCACAGACAATTTATGACACATGAAAAAATTTAAAAGCTTGAGACGTAAGTGGAAGAAGATGAAAAGTTTTGGATGGAGAAATATATAATTAATAAAAGATGTTTTAATGAAACTAAGCTTTAAAAAAAGACCACCAAAAAACCGAAATATAAGTACAAAAAAAAAATCAGATGTAGAAAAACGGAGGCACAAAAAAGAAAAGAGAGGAAAGTAAGACATAAACAGAGGATAAAACACAAAGAACGTGTATTCAATTCATAATATACCTGTAACAAATACAAATTATATTACAACAACAATACTTATTTTAAAAAGGCTAAAACGAAAAATGGGTTAAAAGTAAAATAAAAAACTTATGATTTTTCTAAGGCTTTCTAAACCAGATCCATAATTTAAATTACATATTAGGTTTAAATCACCATTCTTAGTACATAAATAAACTAAATCTCTTTGTTGACATTCGCTTCAGTAAGTGCCTTCCTTCTTTGAACTTTTATCTAATAGAAAGATGAATAAGTTTTCTTATTCACGAGCCTACCTTCTGACTGGTCAGGCGTAACTAAGGAAAATGAGATGCTTTAGCTTCTCATTTTCTTTAATTGTCTTTGACTTGTGCGATGGGGCTTTCTCTAAACATAGAATTGGAGATATAATCTTCCAAAGATTTAAATTTTTGATAAGATTGTAGGTGCTCCAACCCCTTTTTCGTCATTACCCTTAAACTATGTATCCATTACAAGTGATTCAAAACAAAATGAGACACAACCCTTTCAATGATTTTTCTCATTACCTCTGTATGCTCAAGTTTCTTAGTAGGAGATAAAGACAATGGCATCCAAGGTTTACACTTGTGTCAACCTTTGAATGCATTTTGCGAACCTTCTTGCATAATCCATCATGTTGACTGTAGTTCACATATTTAACGAATTTAAGTTTTATGAACTTTTCGACATTGAAGTTTAGTTGTTCATGTTTTATGAAAATCTTAAAGTCTTTATGAGAGTACAATGTGAAAAAGGATCATTTAGGAAGACGATGACTCAATAAACGATGATATATTGAACTGGGTTTTTCTAACGGGCATCAAGTTTAAAACTTTTGGATGTATAAAGATTTCGGGTAATGAAAGAAGAATGGTTTTTGAAAAATACTAGAAAGAAGATGAATTTAAATATGCAAGGGAAAGGTAGAAATTAAAACTTTGGTTTTAACAAAAGTAATCTAAGAACAAATACGAAAAAAGAAAACAGATGATAAGTGTGGTTCTGATCATTCTTTCTTTTGATGCTAACAACAACAGATGTAGATGTAGTACTTTGCTTTTGTGCTTTGATTTCATAGTAACAAGTCTCATATGATTTTGATTATAAAAAAATGAGTCTTACATGATTCAAGCACACTATACTCCAGAGGAAAAGATCTTTTCTTCGAATAGATAGATGAACAACTGCATACTTTGCAATAAGAGGATTTCCAAAGCAGCTCTTTTGAGGTTATGATATATTCGTGAGTTTGACCAAATGATGAATATTTGAATATCAAATATCATAATTTGTTATACAAACTTCTCTAGTGGAGGAATGAAATGATGATTTTCCATGAGAGAATTTTGTTCCTTTATTTGTAGTTCAAATTTATTCAAGGATAATATTGTTCATAATCATTTCAGATATATCTTCTATGAATCACATCAAACAAAGATATTTAATCCATTATAGGAATAAACTTCCAGTTTACTCCTACTTTATACCCTTGTTGCTTCTTTCCAAACGATGGATGATTAGATGATTGGTTTTGATTGATCTAGCCATTTGAAATGGAGTTGGCTTTCAATTTGATTTCAACCAAGGAAAAATGTGTGTATCCTCAAACTTTTGTTTTGATGAATGACTTCAACTTGTTACCATTCAACCTTCAGATTTTGTGTTGTTTTGTGAGAGGTTGCATTACTAACCATTTCTTCTAAAGGATTACTGGTACATTTGAGCATATAGCATAGGTCATTGATTTTTTAATAAATTTCACCATGTTTGGTTAGTTTCATATTGTTGAAATGGATTATAATGTTTCCATTATCTTGCACTAACAATTCTGTTGTATTAACTAATAATTATTCTTATCATTAGATAAATTTCAATATTAACATATTGACTCTTCTCACTAATTAACTTGACATGTTTTATTGAAGCACATAAGTTTTGATCAGTTTGTTGTTGAATAGTTTCAAAAACACAAACAAAATGATAAGAGATTTAAACAAAACGAAATTAAGAGAATTTTCAGAATTTATTTAAGCAGATAATTGATATAGAAAACTAATCATATGATGAAATATTTTCTTAGATAATCTTAATCTAAGATGATATCTCTCAAGGAACACAATTAAAATCATTTTTCATTTATGTTCTTCTCTTTGAGCATTCATTTATGTTCTTATCTCATTTATCTCATTACATATATTCTGTTTTAAAACTCAAAATATCATGGAGGAGTGATTATACAGACACAATAAAAGGCTTTAACACAGATACTCAAGTTTTTAAAGAGAAACTATACAAAATATCATCCAGAAAAACTTTATCAAGAAATTACTTTTGTAAAGAGATGAAATTGTTATTTGAGAAATAGATAGTCTACTAATGCATTTTATATATTGTCATATAGCAATTTCAATCTACAATAATAACTTTTTTGTCAATCCATGTTTTGAAAGAATAAAAAATCTGAATTTCAAAAGTTGAAAATAGACTTGAACCAAAAGCATATACTAATTCAGACCATTTCATTAGCATTCCTAACAATAAAGGATTTTTACTCTAACACGATAAAATGCTCAATCAAGCGACCAAACTGTGATACCAATTAAAGGTGCTCGGAAACACAAGAAAAAGAGATTTTGAATTGTGTTTTTCATTTTTGAAAACTATTTGTGTTGCTTAAACAAAAAGATATGTTCTTCATCAAAACATTAAACTTATGATTATAAATCAAATTAAGTAAAATAAAGTTGAATCATAAATAACTTAGATTAAATGTAGAATAGAGATAGAGAAGAGTCACAAGTATTTTTATATTAGTTCACAATAAACTGTTGCTACATCAAGTCCTCCCTTGACAGAGAGATTTTGCCTCAGTACAGTCGATGACTTAATCCATTAGAATAATAGTATACAAATATTAGTTACTCTGCCTCTTCAGACTTTGAGTATTCTTCTTTAGTCTCTCCAGATTGTCTCCATTAGAACCCTTGTAAGGTGCAAGGTTGCAATTCTTTTGTTCAGAATTTTGAACCATGTTTGTCAGTAACTGTCCAAAATACATTCTAGAAAACCTTGATCTGTAGGAGTGTCTTTATTTTGCAGCTCTTTTTGAAGTATATAGCAATACAGATTGAGTATTCTATAAGCTATGCTTTACCAACTGGATCATTTGGTCTTATTTAAAATCCTCCATAGCAGGTATAATGCATTTGTTATCTTTACATATGCACTTGTTACCTAACAGTTAAGGGACTTGGATCTCCTGCAATGAAGAAGATCCTGCAGTTTTCAGTCATTTCAACCATCTGATAAATATAAGGTGGCTCAGATTTAACCTGGAACAAATCAGCTATAAAATTTAACTTGCAATATTAGTCATTCGATCTTCATTGGTCGGCCAAAATCCTCATTTTTGCACCAGTTAGTGACTTCAGGGAATGGGGCAATTCATTCCCAGCTGTAAGTATCTGTCTCATTTGCTTCGAGTTCAAATTTCAAATCCTTTTTATCAGGAAATTTTGGGGCCGCTTTGTGAAAACATTTCCTAATTTTATTTTCTAAAATTTGTGTTAGTTTTACACGGTATTAAGAGCTAAGAGACGTTTGATGTGAATAATTGTCTACATTTTTCAAAACAATGAAAATGTCAAAAAAATCTTTTCATTATTTCTAAAAATGCATTTTCATTAACTAATATTTCATCTTATCTCCATGACATGACTTACTTCAAGAGTCTCTCATCAAGTTAAAATAAATACACATATTAAGAAATGAAAACCAAAAATATTTTTACAAAGTAAACGTTATCTTTCAAATTTAGTTTGGGTAGTTTTTTTCTTTTTTTTTATAGCATATATGAATACTCTGTGCTTATGTGGATGATGGTGTCACTGTGTTAGCAGCATTGCAAAAGAGATTAACAAACAAAATTTATACTTCAACTCCATTAACCACATCATGCCACGACATGGCTGATATATAAATTGTGTATCACTCATACAGACATGAAGTAACATAACAAAACACACATTTATTTAGTAAAAGATTACATTATTAACTTCATATTGCCAAACTCAGGGCAATTACATTTGCATATTTTCCTTAATGGCCGCAGGGGCAGTTAGTGCAAGTGCAGTTAGAACCACACTTGCAATTCCCACCATGCTCAGCAGCTGGAATATCCATGACAACAGTCTCCAGGTAGCTGCACAAAACAATGATAGTCATATTAAGCATTTTTGTGTTGGTTTAATCTGCTAGCTTTGTATTGAGTCTAGGAATTATTAGAAACATGTAAGCATTGAATACATAATACAATGGACACCAAATGTAAACTTTTACCTCTTCTCAGTCTCTACAATGGTCACACCGTAGTTGTTTCCCTTCCTGAATAGCATAACATAGCATATGATGGAGAATATATATAGTTAAATCAAACAGTTGTACTCGATGACATCATTTAAGATTTATGTATGGAAGTTTACTCCAATATAATACACATAAATCTTGTAGTACTAAATGGAGAAGCACTTACCCGCACTGGTTCTTGTCAGCGCAGTTGCAGTTGCCGCATGAGCTTGACATGTTTGGTTCGGTTGAAGAAAGAAAAGCTCTTGAAATGAAATTAACTGTAGAATTGAATATTGCTACTGTGTCTTCAAGCTGTGAACCGTTGTCCTGTATTTATAGTTGACGAAAGAGCAAATATGATTAGAGTTCATCCTTCAATTGAAGACCTCACAAAGAATGTAATGTGAGAATATATTTATCTGAAGGAATCAAAATCATTGAGGCTTAGCGTCCTCTGCTCCTCTCATGTCAATTTTAATTTGGTTCTTGGTTGAGGGAGTCACGTATTAATATTCTTAGATTCCATTACTTTTTAGCTCTTTTTTTTCATTCCCTTTTCAAATATAAAGACTACTGATCCCCTTATCAATGCTAGACTGAAATTCAGTAAACTACTTTATTCTACTTTGAAATTAGTATTTTTTCTATCTAATCATTTTTGTCCCATTTTCCTTCCTTTCAATATTAATTATTCTTCATAAGTTTTTATGTCAGGGGTGATATGGGTTCTTGTATTCGGTTCAAAAGTTTAGATGCCCTAGAATTTTGTCACCGTCAATATATTCGGACAAAGTTGATGATTTTTCAAAATGAAATTGGATTTGTCTTAAGAAATTTAATAGGTAGTAGCACTGAAAAGCTTAATTTATCTCCGATATTTTTGTCTAGTGATAAAGAGACATGTATTGAATTTGGTTGAGTGTTTAATTTTTGTAAGTGATCAATGAACTCTAAAGTCTTCACTATTTTGAACTGAACCATCATCTCTTTCTCCTTAAATTTTTGTAACAAAAATAAAAGAATAATGTTATTGGTAACAAAATAGAATACAAATACAATGCAAATAAAATGTGGAAGTCATATTTTATTTTTCATAAAATGTCAAAGTTTTGTATTTATGTTTCATTTTGTGTCAAATTTTGTGTTTCAATAACATTTATCAAAATAAAAAGATTAATTTTGGTGAGCAGAAGCGAAGGGTAGTTATAATGTGGGATGGCCTTGGCTACTCAATTTTTTTAATAATTTGGTATATTTTTATATTTAGATATTCCAAATAAGTTTATTTGTAAAAAATTAATAGAAACAAGACAATTTAAAAATTATTACTTTCTCGATAAATTTATTCGTCTTATTTTTTATTTTTCTAATCTTTACAACAACTACAAATAAAACTTTGTCAACCATAAAATTTATAAAAACAAGACTCATAAATAAAATAAATCGATAACTTTCTTGCAAATAATTTAATTATTTACATTAAAAAAAAATTGTTAGTGTATTTAAAACAACGTTAATTATAGATGAATTTGATTCTTTAAACGTTGTCGAACTTGAATTTTTAAATAATAACTTTGTTGAGTTGTTATTTTTTTTATGCTGATTTAATTTTTTAATTTTTATAAATTGTACTGCTTTAATTTATATTATATAATATAAATAAAAATATAATGATCTTCTTTTGTTTATTAGTTAAGTTTAATATATTAAATTTTAAAAATATATTTTATTTTATTTTATATTTAATTCCCTCATAAAATTATGACTAGTTTGACCAATATTTGTGAGAGTGTCTCCCAAGCTGCGAGCTTTGAGATCCTCATTTCATTTCCATTTCTTGCATCATTAGGTTAAATTCTTGTAACTCTAAATGTTAGTGGGAGATTCAAAACCACAGCACCAACACCTTATCTCTTAAACCCTTGTTTCCTTTTCTTAGAAAACTTTATCACTTGGTTATTGTAGAGTTGTGGTGCACAGTCATAGAAATTTTCGATATGAATGCAATGCGCTCAATAATTATAGCTAGATTCTCAAAGTGGTTATCTTTATGTTTTTTTTTTTTTTTAAATTGTACCCGTGGTCCCTTAATTAATTTCAGTTAATGTTTTAGTTATTTATTTATTTATTTATTTTTTTCCAATTCGATATCCTATTTTAATTTTAAGTGACAATTTGATCTTTTATGTTTTAAAATGTCAACAATGTTATCATTTTTTTTACAAAAATTCAAAAAATTCATCAAAATTTTCAAATAAAACCCATAAAATTAATTATATTTTTCAATATAATACAAATTTCATCAAATTCGTAACTCAAATCTTCAAATAAATTCATATTTTCATTCTTTATTTGATGTTGTTAGAGATGAAAATATGAGTTTATTTAAAGATTTAAGTTATGAATTTGATGAAATTTGCATTATATTGAGGATGATAATTAATTTTATGGGTTTTGTTTGAAATTTTTGATGAATTTTTTGAATTTTTGCAAAAAAAAAAAGGATAACATTGTTGACATTTTAAAACATAAAAGATCAAATTGTCACTTAAAATTAAAATAAAGGACCAAATCGGAAAAAAAAAAGATAAAGCACTAAAACGTTAACTGAAATTAAGTTAAGGAACCACCGATGCAATTTAGCATTTTTGTTTTCTTTCTATATTTTCTTTGGCTTTATACTTTTCAATTTTTTCACATCAATCTCGAAAATAATGTCGTGGTATTTTTTATTACTCAATGACATTGTGGCTTCAAGAAAGTATATTTGTCAATAAATTTTTACAAGTTCATTTTAAGCTTGTTAAGTCGCTTCTTATGTTCATGTTAGATCGACGTATAACAAATATTTAACTATAAAATCAGTTAACATGACCGATCCCATAAATATACTTTCTTATATTGATTAAATTTGAATCAATGTAATAAGTCAAATTCAAAATTGATTTATTACATCAATGAGCCAACCGATTTGAATAACTATCTTTTTAAAAAAAAAAATTGATAACTATCTTTTCAAGTCGCTATCTATGTCGTCCCAATTATCCACCAAAATACTGACAAAGCTTCGAGCAAGGAAGCAACATGACCCTTAAAGTGTTTCCTATTTATCCCTAAAGATAATTCAGTCAATTGATCTAAATCAATCAAGAACTTCTTACCTATCATACATTCACATTTTAACTTTGTCATACGATTGTCACGCCTACCCTTTCTTTGAGTAGACTGAGTACCCACCACACTTTGCGAATGAGTTGACGAATTATTCATGTATCCTTTTTAAAAAAGAATAATAATGGTCAATAGTAATTCAAAATAATGGAGAAAAACAATTACAAGCAACCATGTCATATATTGATAAAAAATTATAGACAATCAAAGTAAATACTATTGATAATGTAAAATTTATTAAGATAAACTATCAATTATTTTTTAAGAGCCTTATGTTTCTTCAATTAAAGTACGTATCTGTTGTGGGAATGAAGGAGTCTCAAAAATATCTAGTGTTGAATCTAGACTTTAATTTGGTCCATGCAAGCTTTTACCTTGGAGAACCATTGACCACTTTTTAGAAGAATCACTAACATAAAACACTTGTTTTGCTTGGGATGCCATAATGAAAGGTTCATCCTTATACGCTACTTTTTCAAGGGCCACCAATGTAAAACCAAATTCATCAATTTTAACACCATTATTGATGTCAGCTACTTTTTCAACGGCCATCAATGTAAAACCAAATTCATCAATTTTTACACCATTATTGATGTCAATTCATTTACATTTAAAAATAGGCACTTTAAATTTAATGAAATCGACACCTCAATTCTCTTCAATGGTCCCAAAGTAAGGTTGAACCTCATTAGTGTTATTCAATATATACAAATGCGCTTGAAGTACTTCCTCCCATCCCATGCTCTTAAGTTTTAAGCCTTGTATACCATTACCCATACATGTTCCCTCATGACGATACCTAGGAATTACTATAGTTTCTGCTTTCGACATATAGTCAGAACAAAACTCAATAGTTTCTTCTACTATGTACTTTTCAATAATAGAAGCTTCAAGACGATGTGAATTCTTCATATATTTTTTTAAAATATTCACGTATCGCTCGACTGAATACATCCACCTCAAATAAACAGGACCACATAATTTAATCTCCCTAACTAAATGAACAATTAAATGCTAGATTGAAATTCAGTAAACTACTTTATTCTACTTTGAAGTTTGTATTATATCTATCTCATCATTTTTGCTCCAATTTATTTCCTTTCAATACTAATTATTTATGTCAATACTGTGAAGATATGGGTTCTTGTATTCAGTTCAAAAGTTTAGATGCCTTAGAATTTTGTATCAGTGTCAATATAAATCTTAACTATCCATGATACTATTAATTCTGCTGAGAGAAGTTATTTCAAATTAAAATTGTTAAAATCTTATTTGTGATCTACAATATCGCAAAGTAAATTAAATATGCTTGCATTGATTTATATTGAAAAAGATTTTTTAAAGAATCTTGATTATTTATATATTATTAATGATTTTGCAGTAAAAAGTACAAGGACGATGATATTCACATATTAAAGATGGAATTTGTTGCTAGTCTGGGATGTCACCACCACATGTTCATATTGATAGATTTTTTTTAGCAATGTTCATATTGATAGATAAATTCACTACAAGAAACTTAACTTATAGTAACAGAAAAAAAACTGTGGGTAAAGGTCTAAACACCGTAGGTATATAGCGAAAAACCTAGGACACTTTTTTCATTGTCTATACTCGACATATATCTATAGTTTTTCACTGTCACTATAACCTATAGTGGAAACATTTTTTTGTTGGACAAAACTAAAAGTTTTACCTATGGAGTATGCGCTGGGGCCATAGAGTTCTGCGAAGATTAATAGTTTCTATACCTACAATTGTTTGCGCTACAATACTCTTTAGTGATAGTCATATTCCGTGGGTATTGGGTTGACAACAAAAATCAATCAAATTATTGTCATATTCCGGAACCGAATTATTTGTTATTTAATATTTTATTGTGCAAAATCAATCAAATTACAATGTAAATACACAATAATATATATATATATATATATAATCAAAATGAGCTCCCTAAAAAAATAATCAAAATGAAATAATTGTGCGTTATCATATATTCAAAATAAACATAAAGTCTTACAAACAAATCAAATTAAAAATAGCTAATTCATATCTACCTTAGAGTACTTTAGAGTATTTACAAAAAATTTAAAGAAATTATGTCCACCTAATTGCCAAAATTCCACCTTCATCAACAAAATAGCTTTTAATCTTCACCTACAAGCAATAAAAATTAATACACAATTCAACATAATATTACTCCTTATAAACAAAGGAAATCATAATAATTTTAGTGAGAATTAGTTAATAACAAAACAAAATACCATTTTCATTATCTTCATTATTGTCTGAACTAGAAAATTCAAATGGTTATTGAAGGTGCAAACACGAGAAGGGGGGTTGAATTGTGTTTACCAAAGTTGACAACTTTTTGATAATTTATAAATAAATAAATAAACTAGTTTGGTTTTACTGACTTACTTGGAGTAGAAGCAATCGGATTCAGAGGCAGCAAGCAATGAAAGCATAAATAATTTGACATGTAGATTTATCCTGGTTCACCACTAACTTGGCTACATCCAGTCCCCTCATTTAGAAGGCTTTAATCCACTAATTCAAATACCTTGAATTACATAGCACCTGACCCTCATAGCTAGTCTTTGCAAACAGCCTGACAACCTCAGACTTTTGAGGAACTAACCACTTTGACCCTACAAGTCAAGTCTTCCCCTAACAACCTGACAACCCCAGATTGAAGAAGGAACTAAACCATTATCTGGTTGGATACAAAATATTGGAACTCGAACAAGTGTTTCTTTCATTGAACTCTAAGACCACTCTTTTCTGCTTTTCGATGGTTTTCTTCTTCAGCGTTGAGTATCTATTTATAGTTAAAATTTGGGCTTCAATTTAGTCCTTGTTTAATTATGAATTGTATTTTGTTTAGATTGTGTTTGTAAATTCTTCAAATTGATTATGTTCCTTTGTTGTTTAGATTGAGATTGTAAATTCTTCAGATTGATTCTATTCGTATTTTGTTCAGATTGTGTTTGTAAATTCTTCAGATTGATTCTGTTCATATTTTGTTGTAGATACATCTTGATCAAATGTTCTTCAAATCTTCTACAAATCTTAACCACATCTTCTTTTATACTCTTTGAAGTCAAATATATTGTTCTCATAAAATACTTTTGTTATCATAAAAACTCTAAGTAAAAAATGAATTTGGTTCCTACAATCTCCCACTTTTTTATGATGACAAAACTTGTATTTTTGATAACAACTTTTCTTTGTATTTCTTTGACTCCCCCTAAGTCTAAGTATCATTTTCTCCCCACTTTATCAAATATATTTCTCCCCCTTTTGTCATCAGATAAAAAGACTTGAAAGTGAGATTTTTTTTTCAAACACAATCAGTTAGGTATGAAGGTAATGTAAAACTAAACTAATTTAAAGTTATCACAGCATCAGTCAGGTATGAAGGTAAGGTTTAGGTTTTTCTTGATGAAGTCAAACCTATCTTCAGGTAGTGGTTTGGTGAATATGTCAGCCCATAGGTGTTCAGTGTTTGCAAACTGAATGTTTAGTACCCGACCCTTTTTGAACAAAGTCCCTAATGAAGTGGTGTTTGATCTCTATGTGTTTAGCTCTAGAATGTAAGATAGGGTTTTTGGTTAGACAAATGGCAGAAGTGTTGCCGCAATAGATGGGAATGTTGGATTTTAGGATTTTGTAGTCTTAAAATTGATGTTTCATCCAAAGTAGTTGAAAACTGCAGCCAGCTGCTGAAATGTACTCAACCTCTGTTGTTGAAATTGCAATGGTGTTTTGTCTTTTGCTTGACCAAGATATTAAGTTGTCACCTAAAAACGTGTAGTTGCCGCTAGTGCTCTTTCTCTCAAGTTTATCTCCAGCATAATCAAAGTCATAGTATCTAGTAAGTTTGTACATAGGAGATTTCTTGTAGAAGAAGGTAAGGTTGGTAGTGCCTTTTAGGTGTCTAAGGATTCTCTTAACAACAGTTAAATGTGATTCCCTAAGGTCAGCTTGAAATCTTGCACATACTCTAAACATGATGTCAGGTTTGGAAGCGGTAAGGTAAAGTAGGGATCCTATCATTCCTCTATAGGTTTTTTGGTCAACTTTTTTGCCTGAATCATCTTTTTCAAGTGAACAAGTAGGGTGCATTGGTGTAGCCATAGGTTTGCAATCACTCATCTTAAACATCCTACTAATCTCTTTTGTATATTTAGTTTGATGAATGTATATACCTTTTTGACTTTGCTGAATTTGTATCCCTAAGAAGAACTTAAGTTCTCCCATCATAATCATTTGAAATTCAAGCTGCATCAATTTAGAAAATTCTTGACAAAGAGTGTCATTAGTAGATCCAAAAATAATGTCATCAACATAAATTTGAATAATAAGAATGTTATCTCCTATTGATTTTCTAAAAAGTGTATTATGTATTTGTCCTCTTTCAAAGTTATTTTTGCAAGAAGTTACTAAGTCTATCATACCATGCACTAGGTGCTTGTTTTAGACCATATAGAGATTTCCTAAGTTTAAAAACATGATTTAGAAATTCAAAACTTTCAAAACCCGGGGACTGTTTAACATAGACTTCTTCACTTATATAACCATTTAGAGAAGTAGTTTTAACATCCATTTGAAATAATGTAATGTTATTATCTGCAGCAAAAGAAAGTAGGATACGAATAACTTCTAACCTGACCACTAGAGCAAATGTCTCAGTGTAATCAATACCCTCTTGCTAACTGTAGCCTTATGCGACAAGTCTTGCGTTGTTGTTAACCACTTCACCTTTTTCATTTAGATTGTTTATGAAAAACCCACTTGGTTCCAATAATGTTCTTCTCTTGTCTAGGTACTAGATCCCAAACATCAATCCTCTCAAATTCATTTAACTCTTCTTGCATTGCAAAAATCCATCCAGCATCTGTCAATGCTTCATCAATAGAGGCAGGCTCAACTCATGAGAGTAAGCCAAACAAACTTGTATCTTTAAGTGATGATCTGGTCTTCAAAGGATCACTTGCACTTCCAATGATTAGAGTTTTAGGATGAGATGACTGGTACTTCCATCCAGATCTTTCTTGTGACTTATCTTGAGTATTTCTAACTTGATCAGATTCATCTTTTGAAGATTTGTCATATTCTTCTAATTTGCTTGTATGCTCTGATTTTTCAAGTTCTTTTGGTTTGTCTGCATCTGCTTCCCTTGGTTCCAATAAACCTGTACTATCATCATCTTGCTTTGACTTTTCAAGGTCAAGCTATTTGTCATCAAATTTAACATGTATGGATTCTTCCACAATATGCGTTTCCCTATTAAACACTCTATAAGCCTTGGATCTTTCAAAGTATCCAATGAAGGTACACTTTTGAGATCTAAAATCAAATTTACCAAAGTTACCCTTAGTGTTTAACATATGACAAGTACAACCAAATTGTTTAAAATAAGAGATGTTAGGCTTTTTACCTTTCCACAATTCATATGGTGTTTTATTCAATATAGATCTAATATAGACTCTATTTTGAATATAACATGCAGTATTAATTGCTTCAGCCCAAAAGTGTTTTGCAACACTCATTTCATTTAACATCGTTCTGGCCATTTCTTAGAGTGATCTATTCTTTCTTTCTACAACTCCATTTTGTTGGGGTGTTCTAGGAGAGGAGAAGTTGTGAGAGATTCCATTCTCATCACAAAACTTTCAAATAACTTGTTTTCAAATTCTCCTTCATGATCACTTCTAATAGTTACAATCCTAGGATCCTTTTCATTCATTATTTGTTTGCAAAATGTGATAAACACTTTGTGGGATTTATCCTTACTTCTTAAAAAATTTACCCATGTCCACCTAGTGTAATCATCTACTATAACAAAGCCATATTTCTTTCCACTTAGAGAGGTTGTTTTCACTGGCTGAAAGAGATCTACATGTAAGAGCTCAAGGGGAATTTGAGGTAGAGACTAAGTTCTTAGGGGTAAATGAGTTTTTTGTTTGTTTTCCCTTTTGAAAAGCTTCACACATAATTTCAGTTTTGTAACTAAGCTTAGGTAGACCTCTAACTAGTTGAAGTTTATTCAGTTTTGAAATTAATCTAAGGTTTGCATGACCTAATCTTTTGTGCCAAATTAGTTTCTCTTCATTTACTAATATAAGACACTTAACCTCTTGTTTCTCTAGACTAAAAAAATTTGTCTTATAAATGTTGTTTTACCTCTGACCTGCAAAGAGTACAGATCCATCCTTCTGACTAATTGCCTTGTATGTTTTTTTTATTGAATATAATATCATAATTATTATCACTTAACTGACTAATACTTAATAAATTATGGTTAAGACCTTTAACAAACAACACATTTAATATAAGGGGAAGTATCATTACCAACTGTACCTTGACCAATGATCTGACCTTTTTGCTTTCCTCCAAAAGTCACTATGCCTCATTTGCTCAAAGTTAGTTCTTGGAACCTAGACTTTTCTCCCGTCGTATGCTGCGAGCATCCACTGTCAAGGTACCATGATTGGTGTTTTAACTTGATTGTTGAGGACATCTACAACAAAGATAATTTTGTTCTTAGGTACCCAAATTTGGTTGGGTCCTGGTTTTTAGTCTTGAAAGGTTTCTTGTATTTCCTTGTATTTAACATGGGACAAAATAATTTGGAGTGACCTTTCTTAGAGCAAACAGTACACAAGATATCAGAGGGAATAGATTTAAGTTCAGTTACAGTTTCTTCAAATCATATACATTTTTTACCATTTCTACTAACTCCATAAATCATAGAAGCATATTTGCTTTTTTCCATACCATTAGCAAGAAAATCTTGAAATACTTGTGCATGCTTATTAGAGTTACATGTGGTATTTTCAATTATGTTGAACTATGATTGCTTTTTAGAGTTAGATTTTTAGCCTTAAGTTCCACAATATCAGTTTTCCAATTTGCATTCTCTATTTTAAGTGCAGTAATATCAGTTTTCAGAGTTGCATTTTCTATTTTAAATTCAACATTTTGATTCTTTAAGGCATTAACTTTTTCAGTTAGATTTGTATTTTCTTTCCTAAGTGTTTTCAATTTTAATGACAATTTGTGATTATTATTTAAAATATCACATATAGCAGTAGTTAAATTAGATCGAGTAAAGTCAGAAAATACCTTAATTTCTTCATCTGCTGATTCACTTCCAGAGTTAGAATCTGTGTTGGATCTAGAGACAGAGTTGGTATGAGCCATCATAGCCAAATCTTCTTGTTCATCGTCAGATGATTCCTCAAAATCATCACATGTAGCCATCAAACTCTTCTTCTTGGATTTGGAATCTTTCCTCTGGTGTTTCCATTTCTCCATATTTGAACATTCTGACTTGATATGTCAAGGTTCAGTACATCCATAGCAGATGATGTTTTTCTTGTCATATTTATCATCATTCCCTCTGTTGGATTGCTTGGAATATCTATGAGGAAATTTCTTCTTTCTCCTGGTGCCATATCTTTTGAATTTTTCTGGATATGAAAGCAATCTCCCCTTCTCTGAGTTCAAATTCTGATCATCCGAATCACTATCCTTTGATTCTGTTGTTGCCTTTAGAACCTTCTTTTGCTTGGATTTCAAGGCCAGAGCGTTGTTCTTCTTCTTGGGCTCATCTTCTTCAAGCTCAATTTCATGTGATCTGAGAGAGCTGGTTAATTCTTTCAACTTTAGAGTATTCAGATCCTTTGCTTCATGAATGGCAGTGATCTTAGGTCTCCACTTGCTTGTCAGACTCCTAAGAATTTTCTTCACGTGATCAACAGTAGTATAACTCTTCTCAAGTACCTTTAATCTTGAGACCAGGGTCTGGAATCTGGAAAACATTGTTTTAATGTCTTCATCTTCTTCCATTTTGAACATATCATACTTTTTGAATAGGAGGTTGGCCTATGCTTGTTGAACTTGCTTCCTTCCTTCATAGGTCAGAATCAGACTATCATAAATACTCTTTGCTATCTTTTTGTTGGTGCACTTGTCAAACTCCTTGAAGGTGATTGCATTTATCATGAATGTTCTAGACTTATGACGCATCTTGTACATCTTCTTTTGATCAGCATTCATCTCCTTTCTTGGAATTTCAATACCATCAGTATTCTTCAGAGCAATATAACCATCTTCCACCAAGTCCCAAAGTTTAGGATCTTGTGAAATATAGAAACTTCTCAGCTTGTCTTTCCAATACTCAAAATGTTCTCCATCAAACAGGGGTGGTCTGTTGATGTTTCCTCCAGCAGCTTCTTCACTAAATCCTGTAACTCCCCGACCATTATCGTTACCAACGATGCTACCTCACGACCTTCTCGTCCCATCTATCCACCCAGTGGAAATAACCAGTTTTTGCCTTCCGTGGGATTCGAGCCCAGTACATGGGAGATAAGTACCGCCTCCACACAATCCCACTACCAATTGAGTCACTTCACAAAAAAAGGCGCCTTTTTTTGTAACACCCCGGAAATTACCGTTACAGGCGATGCTATCTCACGACCTTCTCACCCCCTATCCACCCAGTGGAAATAGTGAGTTTTTGCCTTCCGTGGGATTCGAGCCCGGTACCTGGGAGATAAGTACCGCCTCCACACAATCCCATTACCAATTGAGCCCTTTTTATGTAACACCCCGGCCATTACCGTTACCGACAATGCTACCTCACGACCTTCTCACCCCCTATCCACCCAGTGGAAATAGCGAGTTTTTGCCTTCTGTGGGATTCGAGCCCGGTACCTAGGGGATAAGCACCGCCTCCACACATTCCCACTAGGACTGTGTGGAGGTGATCACAGCACTTGGGCGCATGTTTCTAGCTTTCTACTTTGGTTTTTTAAAATCACTTTATAGCTTAGAATAATTTTTTTAGCTTGTTTCTAAACTTTGGGTTGAAATTGAATTATAATTTTATTATTTTCATTTTGACCCCTGCTCGCTCTGTATGCCATAACTTGAGCTCTAGATATCAGATTGAAGCATGCGAGCAGTCGTTGGAAAGCTAAAAATCAGAGCTACAACTTTTGTGTTGGAATAAAATCTCAATGCCAAACTCTACTGGCCTAAATTGCAGATTTCATAATCTGGACCTTTGTAATAATTTAAATAGCGGGCCACTTGTTTTAAAGCCCAAAAAACCCGAGCACTATATATTTGGGGTTTCTTTCCTTTCTTGTAGGATATTGTTTTTCGGATTAAGACCAGAAAATTATATAAACACTTTTTTTATGGAAGGCTAATTTCATCAGATTAATCCACGAGTTTAGAGTTTCATCACGCCTGGAGATTTAGGTTACACCGTCGATTCTGATTCATGATTATATTTTCGTTTATTTGATTATATTGATATTCTGATTGCTTAAATTGAATTTCAATAGGATTGATTAAATTTATTTGACAGAATTCGATTTCAGTCTCTAATTTAATTGAATTATAATTCTGCGACGCTTGATCGTTAATTGTAATATTTTGATGATTGTGATGCTTAATGCAGTCAATGAAACCGAACTCACATAGGATTGATTGTACGCTTGTTTGATCAATTTTGTAGTCAAATAAGAATAGAATCACGAATTAGAAATTAAAACTCATTGATATAATCTGTGATAGGTCCGAAACTCGAATAAGTGGATTAATCGTTTTGCTCATCTGTTCAAACTAAATCATTATAAAAACCCCCATTTTTGAATTTCAACTCTCAGTTCGGTTAATATCATTATATCAGAAGTCCTTGTGAAACCACTCGAGTTATTACCCCTTTTTACATTTATTTTCAATCGTATTTGATCCGTGTGCGACAACAGATCAAATTAGCGCCGTTGCCGGGGACTCTATGATAACAATATTAACTAATTTTAGAGTATTACTAACCATCCTAACAATCGTTTCTTCGTGCTTTGTTGTTCTACGGGTCGGATAGGCTTGTGCTAGCTTGTTGGCACGTTGATGTTACTTATAATGCATTGTGTATTGAATATCCTGAAGTTACTGTACCATTTGAACTTAAATCTGGTTTAATACACTTGTTTCCAAAGTTTAATGGTCTTGCAGGTGAGGATCCCCACAAACACTTGAAGGAGTTCCATGTGGTATGTTCTACCATGAAACCTCAAGGAGTCACAGAAGATCATATCAAGCTGAGAGCATTCCCATTCTCACTGTCAAGGATTGGTTATACTACCTTCAGCCAGGTTCTGTTACAAGTTGGAATGATTTGAAGAAATTGTTTCCAGAAAAATTCTTCCCTGCCTCAAGAGCTACCTCAATCAGAAAAGAAATATGTGGCATTAGACAGATTGACAGGGAATCATTATATGAGTATTGGGAGAGATTCAAGAAATTGGTGTCTAGCTGTTCTTACCACCAGATTTCTGATCAATTGCTCATCCAGTATTTTTATGAAGGCTTGCTACCTATGGATCGATAGAAGTATTTTGGATGTTGCTAGTGGGGGAGCACTTGTCGATAAGACCCCAGAAGCGGCAAAAGCTTTGATTGAGAACATGTCCATTATATCCCAACAGTTTACAACTAGAAGCAATTCAGCAGTTTTGACAATGGGAATGAATGAGATTCAAGCTTCTTCCCACAAGAATCTAGAAAGCAGACTTGATGAGCTTACATATTTAGTAAAGAAATTAGCAATAGGTAAAGCCCAAACAGTGGTATGTGGTATTTGCACTTCTCTAGAGCATCCTACAAATTCATGTCCTACTTTGCAAGACGAGAATTGCTGATGCCCCTCAAGCATATGCAGCAAACATATTCACCCCTCAAGCTAACTATGATTTGTCGTCTAACAGGTACAATCTCGGTTGGAGAAACCATCCCAACCTGAGATGGGGGAATTCATCTGCACAACAGCAACATCAGTAACAACAACAACCTAGGCAACAAAACAGTCCGCATCAGCAGAACATTCCACATCAACAGCAAAGCAATACACCTTCATTAGAGGACCTTGTCAAGCAAATGGTTATCCAAAATCTTCAATTTTAACAAAGAACAGATTCCACAATTCAATTAATCAGATGCAGACTTAGGGATCAAACCAACTACCTGCCCAGTCAGTAGTAAATCCAACTGCCCTTAATGTCAGTGCAATTACATTGAGGTCTGGGAAAGCTATTGAAATACCAAAGGTACCTGAAACTGTTGTAAAAAATAACAAGGTTGCTGAAGAAATTTTGATACCTGAAACTGTTGATGTTGAACAGAATATACCACTTCCTTTTCCTCAAAGGGTAGTGAAGACTAAGAAAATGGACGAGGCAGATAGGGACATGGAGATCTTGGATACATTTAGGAAGGTGGAAGTGAACATTCCCCTCCTTGAAGCAATTAAACAGATCCCAAGATATGCCAAATTTCTAAAAGAGTTGTGCACACACAAGAGAAGGTTAAAAGGTAATGAAAGAGTAAACATGGGGCGTAATGTTTTAGCCCTCATTCAGCCCATGCCCCAGAAATGCAAAGATCCAGGAACTTTTTCCATTCCATGTACCATAGGCAATAGTCAATTTGAAAATGCCATGTTAGATTTAAGAGCTTCCATTAATGTTATGCCTACATCTATTTTTAACTCTCTTGCTCTTGAACCTTTACAGAGTACAGGTGTTACCATTCAATTAGAGAACAGAAGCAATGCTCGCCCTGCTGGACTTGTGGAGGATGTACTTGTTCGAGTAAATGAATTAATATTTCCTGCAGATTTTTACATTCTGGACATGGAGGGAGAGAATAATTCCAACAAGGCGCCTATCATTTTAGGCAAACCATTTTTGAAAACTGCTAGAACAAAAATTGATGTACATGCTGGAACTCTATCCATGGAATTTGGTGATACCATTGTAAAATTTAACATCTTTGATGCTATGAAACACCCTATGGAAGAGCATTCTATTTTTCAAATTGAATTACTTGCTGATTTGGTTGATGAAACTTACCCTGATATGTTTGCTGCTAATTTTCCTTCACTGTCTTATTTTGATGATACTTATATTTGTGAATTTTGCACAGATACTCAGTTGTGCTCTATGTGTACTAAGATCGAAGCAGCTTTGCAGGTTGATCATTATGCTAATGTTGATATTTCTACTAACATAATTGATTTTGCAGACTTATCTTCGGCCACTGGTATTGTACCCTCCATTGAGCAGCCACCAACTATAGAGCTTAAACCACTTCCTGAAAATTTGAAATATGCATATTTAGAAGGAAGTGGCAAATTACCAGGGATTATTTTAGCCAAACTTGAAGATGAACAGGAAGAGAAGCTGTTGCAGATTTTGAGAAAACACAGGAAGGGAATCGGATGGACCTTGGCTGATATTCCTGGTATTAGCCTATCCATGTGCATGCATAGGATACTATTAGAGGATGGAGCAAAATCAGTGAGGCAGCCCCAAAGGCGACTTAACCCATTAATTCTGGATGTTGTAAAAAAGGAAGTGACCAAGCTCTTGCAAGCAGGCATTATATACCCCATCTCTGATAGTCAATGGGTGAGTCCAGTGCAGGTAGTCCCTAAGAAAACTGGACTCACAGTGGTTAAAAATGAAAATAATGAACTTATCCCCACACGAGTGCAGAACAGCTGGAGGGTATGCATCGATTACAGGAGACTAAACCAGGCAACTAGAAAGGATCATTTTCCTTTACCATTCATTGATCAGATGCTTGAATGGTTGGCTGGTAAGTCACATTATTGTTTTCTTGATGGTTTTTCTGGTTATTTTCATATCCATATTGCACCGGAGGACCAAAAAATTACCACATTCACTTGCCCTTTCGGCACATTTGCCTATAGGAGGATGCCCTTTGGCCTATGCAATGCTCCTGGAACTTTCCAATGCTGCATGATTAGTATTTTTGCTGATTTGATAGAAAATTGTATAGAAGTTTTCATGGATGATTTTACTGTGTATGGTTCCTCATTTGATGTATGCTTGAACAATTTAGATAGAGTTTTGCATAGATGTACTGAAACTAACCTTGTGCTGAATTATGAAAAATGTCATTTTATGGTTGAACAGGGAATAGTTTTGGGACATGTGATCTCTAAGAATGGGATGGAAGTGGATCCTGCCAAGATTGATGTGATTTCTAATTTGCCTTACCCATCTTGCATACACGAGATTCGTTCTTTTCTTGGCCATGCAGGTTTTTATAGGCGCTTTATCAAGGATTTCAGCAAGATAGCTCTTCCACTGTCAAATTTACTGCAAAAAGATGTCAGTTTCACTTTTGATGACAAATGCAGGAAGGCGTTTGATTGCTCAAGGGCAGCATTGACCTCTACTCCCATCATTCAGCCACCGAATTGGACCATCCCTTTTGAAATTATGTGTGATGCATCTAACTATGCAGTGGGAGCGGTCCTTTCACAAAGGGTTGGCAGGGCTGCCCATGTTATTTATTATGCTTCTAGGACTTTAGATTCTGCATAGGCTAATTACACTTCCACTGAAAAGGAACTTTTAGCTATTGTTTTTGCTCTTGATAAGTTTATATCATATTTGCTAGGTTCGAAGGTAGTTGTTTTTACTGACCATGCAGATTTGAAGTTCTTGCTGAAGAAACCAGAAGCAAAACCGAGATTGATCCGGTGGATGTTGTTACTCCAAGAATTTGACTTAGAGATTAAAGATAAGAGTGGGGCTGAAAATCTGGTGGCAGGTCATTTGAGCAAAATAGAACTGGATGAGGACCCCATCCCCATTCAAGATGACTTCCCTGATGAGCAACTGCTACAGTTGCGTGAGGTAACTCCTTGGTTTGTTGATTTAGTTAATTATCTAGTTGCTGGAGTCCTTCCTGCAGATGCATCCAGAACACAAATACACAAACTTAAAAGTGATGCCAAATACTATGTTTTGGATGATCCATATCTTTGGAAATTCTGTAGTGACCAGGTGATTAGGCGATGTGTTCCCCACCATGAGGCTTAATCCATTCTTCATTTTTTTCATGCCTCTCAAGCTGGGGGACATTTTGGTCCTCAACGGACAGCCAGAAAAGTCTTGGACTCAGGTTTCTTTTGGCCCACTTTGTTTAAAGATGCTTTTGAGACTTACAAAACTTGTGAACAGTGTCAAATAGCAGGAACAACTATTACTCGTAGGAGTGAGATGCCTCAACAACCTATGCTTTTATGTGAAGTATTTGATGTGTGGGGCATTGACTTTATGGGCCCTTTTCCTGTATCTTTTTGTTTTGTCTACATTCTACTTGTTGTTGATTATGTTTCGAAGTGGGTGGAAGCAATACCCACTAGGACTAATGATTCTAAATTTGTTGCAGATTTCATTAGATCAAATATTTTTTGCAAGTTTGGAATACCTCGGGCCATCATAATTGATCAAGGCACTCATTTTTGCAACCGCAGCATGGACGCTTTGCTTCGGAAGTATGGGGTTGTGCACATAGTGTCTACACCTTATCATCCCCAGACTAATGGGAAAGCTGAAATCTCAAACAAGGAAATCAAACAGATCTTAGAAAAGATGGTGCAACCAAACAGGATGGACTGGAGCCGTCGGCTAGAAGACGCTCTTTGGCTCACAGAACAGCCTACAAAACACCAATAGGAATGTCCCCTTATCAACTTGTGTTTGGTAAGGCATGCCACCTCCCAGTGGAAATAGAACATCGTGCTTATTGGGATGTTAAGAGCTGCAACCTTGAGATGGAGAAAGCAGGTTTGGAGAGAAAGCTTCAATTGCAGCAACTTGAAGAGCTTAGACTAGAAGCTTATGAGAACTCCCGGATCTGTAAAGAGAAAACTAAGTCTTATCATGGCAGGTAAACTTCGATCCAAGTGGATTGGTCCTTTTGTTGTTACTAACATTTTTTCTCATGGTGCAGTGGAAATAAAAAGTGAAAACACCGACAAAATGTTCAAAGTAAATGGACAACGCCTCAAGCTATTCCATGAGAGCTTTGTGCTTGAAGATACTACCATAGAAGAACTCTCCTTGGAAAAGCCCACCTACACTGAAGTTTGAACAGGGAGCTCCCTTTCCTTACTCTTAATTTATACTTGTTACTTTCATTGAGGACAATGTGTAATTTAAGTGTGGGGGTATTATTTAGGATTTTATTTGTTTTAAGATTTAAAATAAAAATAAATAAAAAAATAAATAAAAAATAAAAAATAAAAAAATAAATGTGCATTGCATTGCATGCTTTTTCATAAGATTTTTGTGGTTGTAAATGTTGTGAGTTTGTTTGGACTGGCATGATTGAATAGTATCTTTGCATTCTTGGTAAAATAAGTTGGATTAAAATGCTAAATTGCGTATCATTTGTGATAGATCATTAACCTTTGTGAGATTTTGAGCCTTATTATGAATGGAATACATTTTTCCATTTTCTTTTTTTCTTGTGCGATATCTCACTCATGATTGCTAGTTACACTAGAACTTGACTTGACTCTTGTCCGCATGCATATATTGAAATGATCTAGGCATTTGTTTTTTGTTAAGCTACTAGCCAAATAAGCCTACCCTTCAATTATCCATTTTTGTAAGCCCCTTTGAGCCTAATTATCCCATTCTTTGTTATATAGTTCATTACAAGCCTAAAAGTAAAAAACAATGAATTGACCCAATCTTCAATTAATGTCAGTGCAATTAATTAGCGGAAGATTTTCAATTAATGTCGGTGCAATGATTTTCAAACGAAGATTTTCTTGCAGATAATAAGTAATTAGCGGAAATTTGGTCTAGTATAGAAGGCCTTTTGTTTTTTTGCGCAATTGTAGATGCTGTTGAATTTGTAATCTATTTTTGCTTGAATGTACCTTTTAGATTCTTCAACTTAACAATGTAACATTATATTAAATCATATGATTTCGTTAAGAAGACTCAAAATGTTTTGTTATTAATTTATGAGATTTAATATTATATTTATAACACTCCGATTTTTAACAATGATAGTATATTTTTAAAAAGAAAATTAACTTTAACCTTTATACTTTTAAAATTCTTTTCTCTAATTAACTGGTAAATTTAAATAAAAAAATCTCTTTCTGAAATCAACAAAGAGTTGGCTTAGCTGCAATTTTTGTCTCTCTATTTTCACCAATTCACGGAATTGATCATTCTATTTTAAAAGTTGACAGTTTTAGTTTCTCACTTAGATTTTTGAACTAAAAAATGACAATTTGACATATTTTAAATAATGTGACATACGATTTTATGATATAGAATAAGTTTTTATAGAATTTTATTATGTTTCATAGGTGTTACCCATTCTACATCGTCGTATCATATGACATGTTATTTAAAGCATGTTATAGTCATTTTTTAATTAAAAAGTTAGAATGAGAGACCTAAACTGCCATATTTTAAAATAGGGAGACCGATTTCGTGAAATGGAAAAAATAGAGGACTAAAACTACAATTAAACTTAAAGAGTAATAGAGTTAGACACATCAAATGCTTTCAAAGTAAACATCCTTATTTTAAAAGGGAATTTTCTTCAAGCAAGTTACAATTGAAGAGTTCCAACACGATTACCCCTAAGCTCATCATTACAACTCATACGCGAGAGCTATGAGGTACTAATGACTCACTAGCTACAACTAGTTATCTACGTTTGACTAGTGTCCAAGTCACGACTTTGCCACACCTTCTTCATTGTGATTCTTAGGTAACTCGTTCCTTATAGCCCTGGGCGTTCAGCCCGGTTCACAATAATAACAATGGTCACCAATCAAAAAATAACATATATACATACAAATCAAATAACATACACAAAGTAAACAAAGTATATATGTATCAATTATTATCAACAAAATATAGGCATGCATACAATATATTCACAACACCTATATTTTCAGCAAGAGACTCCAAGTCCTAATGCAATGTTTATATTCCAGTGCACATGATTTTAAAATATATAATCCTCCACAAAGGGGTGTGGAAGATTCCATAACTATGTTGTCAATTTCCAATAACAACATAGTGATGTCCATTACTGATAGAATCATAGTGATGTCCATTCCCGATAACATCATGATTCAATAATTCCAACAAAGATAAAGTGGATCCACTGTCGATAATCACACTCCATTGTCCATCACAGTCACCACATAACTATGATATGCATATCTATACGATTACTCATATATGCAATGCATCATTAAATCATTCCCTAATTAACATATGCATTTTTTTCATGACATATTTAAATAACAACAAGTATATCCACTTTAAGAGCAATTTAGATATAGCATGTTCACTTAACACATGTACACTTATGTCATTTAGAGCAAACGTCATTATTTCACATAAAAGGTTAAGGACTTAATCTAGAAAGTTGGAAGAGACCCTTACATAGCAGAGCTTTTGTACTTCAAGTAAATTTATGCTAGTTAGTAATTTCCACGCCATCAACTGATAAAGTCTCGAATCTGTCTACTTCTCTTATCCTTTAACCAATAATTAATTTTTGTTAGTACTAACTAGGCATCGCAACGGGGCGCGGCAGGGGCAGATTTTACCTCCTCCACCCCGCACCCCACTAATTGGAGAAAACCCGTACCCGCCCCCGTTTTATAGCGAGTGTAGAATTTAAGCCCCATCCTCGCCCGCAACGGGGTTCGGGTTTTCCCCCCGCACCCGCACCCATTCATATATATATATATATATATAATTATAAATTTAAAAATCATATCTATTATAATTAATATAATAAAATAATTGTTATTAGACAATTATAAAATAAAAAATATTTTTTATAGAGATAAAATTATAATTTTTAATATTTAGAAAAATATTAAGTATATTCAATATGCATATGTATATAAAATTTAAAAATTACATTAATATTACTTGCAGGGCGGGTTCGGGGGCGGGAGCGGGGCGGATTCGGGAGCGGGTGGATATCACCACCTCCAAACCCATCCCCGCCCCCGAATTTTAATTTTGGGGAAAATCTGCACCCGCACCCGCACCCAATCAAAGCGGATTTTCTCCGTCCAAATCAAGCGGGTTTGGATGGGTACCCGCGGGTGCGAGTTATATTGTCATCCCTAGTCCTAACTCAATGTTAAGGTTCTCTTATCCTTTAACCAATAATTAAATTTTTGTTAGTACTAACTCAATGTTAAGATTCCAATCCAATTCACCTAATAGGTAACTTAAACTAAGCTTTAGTTTTTTTCTCATAAAAAATATGATGCATGATTTACGAGACATCAAGACTTTTTTAAAAGAACGTTTTTTAATAAAATGCTTATTACTTGAGTTCTCAAAATTTACTTATTCCAAACTTCCCCTTAAAGGTATTATTAGTCTAAAGAATGTTTATACCAAAGATTGAGTTATTTTGTGACTCCCTTATAAAGATAGAAAACTTTGAAAGTATAATTTAAAAATTTATAAGTTCTAGTTAATTTTCAGCTAGTAAACTATAACTTTGCAATTTTTGTTAAAATATCAAACTGACGTTCGATTGATTTTAGCAAACAACCAGCTTATGATGTATAGTTTATTTTTTTCTTTACTGTTTTGTAAAATTGAGAGCCAATTTAAATTATTTTTACATAACCAAATACAATAAAATTTGTGCTTAAAATTTAGAGGATTTTTTCTAGTTTTATTTACAGCAAGAATAATTTAAAAAGGACTCATAGATTTTAAGTTATGACTAAAACAATAAAATTAGTTACTTTATGACATGTTTCATGAAAAGCAAAAAGGGGAAACTTTGCATGCATGTTCATTTTTCTTCATTTTTCTTGAAGAAATTTCATGATCAAGTTATAGATTTTGAATGCATGAAGGTTTGAATGTATAAAAATAATTCTGGGATATTTACAAGCAAAACAGTTTCAATGCTCGAACTTTTAAAATTAAATGGTTAGGAAATTTTTAGCAAAATAAATTTTCTAGTATTTTTGGAGATGTTTGTTATCATCAAAAAAATTATGGTGGTTTTTCTACTTTATTTTTTAGTTCTAAAAATTATTCAACTTTAGACTTGTAAAGTTATTAATTCGGGAAAAAGAAAACAAGTTTTGAAACTTTGGTATAAAATTTCTTACAGCTTGATAAACGTGAGTTTTTCAGAAAATTAAATTTTTTTTGGTGAAATCTAGTATGTTCAGAAAAGTCTTGGAAACATGTTTAAAATAACTTTTCTTTCAGCTACAGTAAAATTTATGTTTTGATTAAGTTAGTTAAAACAGTTTATGTGATGGAATTTTATAACACTATTGGCTTTGAATTTGGAAATGGTGTTTCTTACAAAATGTTTCTACTTGTGTGAGGTAGTTTCAGGAAAAGTTTCGTAATTTTTCAAACACTAGAACCTATTGTTTCATAATTATTACTAAAAGGATCGATGTATATATAGTGGAAGAGTTGCTGAGATCAACCTTTCATTGAAATGGTTTTTACTTTACTAACAACAATTTTTTCTATCATCAATCAAACTTAAAACCACAAAACTCAACATGCAAACTAAAATAAAATTTTTATAATGATCAAGAGTAGTTTTCTTGAATCACACTCATAAAGTTTATGTTTACGCTTAGAAAATCAACATGCAAGCACCACATCAAACATGCAAAGGTTGACAAATGTTTTAAATGATATCTTAATGCATAAAACTATCGATCATCAAAATGAGAAAGAAAAATTCGAAACTTTCGTTACCTCTCTACCAACGAGAATTCGGCCAACACACAAAAGAGAGAAAGAGAAAAAATTTCTTGTAAAACCACCTAGTTCCCCAGACAGAGGATATCAAGAGGAAGACTTTATGTGTTGGGAGTTTTGTATTTTAAGATCTTGATCTAAGACATGCAAGAGTTTAAAAGTATAGTTTTGTTTACCATTTTTTGAAGAAAGAAAAAGAGTGAAGGAGAAAGAAAGAAAGTGGTAGGAGAGAATTTTTTTGAAGTGTTGTTGTTGCTGTTTGGTGGTGGTTCGACCACTTAACCAAACAAATAGGAAATATTTTTTTTTCTTAATTTAATTAATAGGTATAGTCTAATACCTACTACTATTCTACATCCATTATTCATCTAAATTTATCATGATTAGTATATCACATCTTAATTATGTTAAGTCTAAAATGTCTCCAAGTTTAACTGTCTAATATTAGTGTCAAATTTGTCAAATAATATCTCCAAGTTTTATTTGTGTCAGAAAATTTTACTGGTAAATAATACCAATATTAACTAAATTATTATCCTCGTCAAATAATTATTCTTCCACTAATAAAAATCATCTAACTCTTCCAACTCATCATAAATAATTTTAGGAACTCAATTTAATTTTCATCAAATTCTGAATTCGTTTGAAAATTAAACAATGAGTAATCCTTACCGAATATTTTAAAAATAATACAATCTATTTCCAAGGATTTGGAAAAGAGGCTTAATTCTATATTTAACCCCTTACATTTATTTTAGATTTCATTTTGATCTTCTATTTTTAAAAGTTTCAACTTAGTCTTTTACATTAATAATGTTAGGTTAAGTTAGTCTCTTCTGTTAAGTTTTAACCAAACGTTGTGAAAATGTGTGACATATTCAATGGAAATTTGAGGTGCTAATTAATATGGAAACTTAATTTTATATGTGGTCCCTTACGTTTATTTTAGGTTTCATTTTGGTTCCCTATATTTTAAAAGTTTCAATTGTAGAACGAAAAGAACACAAGAAAGGGGAGGGGGTTTGAATTGTGTTTTTAAAAATCTTTTGTCGGGCTATACTCAAAGTAAAGAAGATAATGCACGAGTGTGAAAACAGAGCAGAGAGACAACAATATCCTGGTTCACAACCAACACGGTAGTTATGTCTAGTCCCATCAACTTGAAGGATTTAATCCACTAAATTATCACTGAATCAGACTTACACTTGAACACCTACTAGTCACACTAATTGTGTTCAATTTTTTCAACCTTCAACTTAGTACAGTCAAGCTGTTGAGAAAGGCACCCGCTACTGGGCTAGGTTACAAAAAAAAAGGTTTTGGGGTTTATCTGAATAAATTATTGCAGATAGTGTTTACAATGTTTGCTTTAGTAAAATTCTCTTAGCACTAAAAGGATGATAACAACAATACAAATGTGATTATCGTTTGTTTCTTGTATTATGTCGTTGTTGTGTCTTTCTTCGTTGAGGGAGGCACGTCCTTTATAGAGTACAATTAGGGTTTCTGGTTGTTGTATTGATTGTACAAAATTAGGATAATTCATGAAGTTTCACATTATATCTTTGTGGAATTATTTGACAGAGAGACTTTCTAGAAAAGACTGATCTTGTACTTATTTGGCATGTCTGTTTGAAACAATTGGAAACCATAGGGAATGACAATCAGAGAGTGTCTTGAGATCTTTAGATCAATAGCTGATTTAGGATGTGTATCAGAGGATGCGCAAAATGCTTTGTCTTTAGAGCGTTGACTTTTTCATAGCGTTGGCAATACGTGTCGTATCTTTGTCTTAGTCTATATATCAGAGGATACGCTAAGAGTCCATTGGCCGAGCATATGATTTTGAACCTCCTCACTTAAATTCAATTTTAGAGCATCAAATTGTTCTCACAAATGATTTTGTTATCATCAAAATAAGTGAGGGGCTTATTTCTTAAAATCAAGTTGGTTCCAACATCAAGTTGGTCCTTAACATCAAGTTGGTTCCTCATGGTTAAAAGTCTTCTTCCTATTTTTTTGGTTGTAATAGGTGTTGAATCAAATTTACACTTTCATGCAAGAGCTTCTCTTGCATTTTTATCTTTCGAACGAAATTTCGTGCTGAATTTCTTGGTTATTAGCTCTAATTCTTGTTTTAATTAAATTACGATCTTACATTTTGCATAGATATTGGACAGATTTCACTAAAACATAAAATAATATACAAAATCATATATTATATCATGCATTCGTCTCAATATTTCACACAGTTTTGTGACAAAAATTAATGAAATAAAAAATGGAAAATAAAAATATTAGTTTGTCTAAAATCTATCTCAAATAGAGACGAATTTGTGACAATTTTTTTTAGATATTAGTTACATCTCCGATCCACCCAAAATATTATTATAGTTTCAAACATAAATTATTCTGTCTGAAATTTTTTTATGAAATTTCCATTCTTCAAGTAGTGTAGAAATACATCACTACTGAATTAAGTTACAAGTTTATCAAGTATTTGAAAAATACAAGCTTTTTATACTTAATAGAGAGGATCAAAAGATTTAAGTTTATAATACAATGAAATAATTTTCAATAAAAATATAACAATTATATATTAAAAAACAACATCAAACTAGGTTTAGCCGTCACTTACTACTCTCTACTTCTCTTTTGTCTTTATAGTCTTCATTATAGGTCTGAAATCATTCATCTACATCATTGTTCTTCTATTATTTTACCTAAATAAGTGATTTTCATATAAATCAATTTTTTTTCGTGTTTTTTTATGATCTCGCCAACTAATTTTAGGGTTGTTTGGTTTTCTCGTCTTGTTGCGGTGTTCATTTGTCCAAATTTACTTTATTCCAGTACATATATATTTAATCAATGACTTCAGCGTCATCAACGTTGCAGAACCTGAGACATGTGGTATTCTGTTCACTTTAATTTTGTCAAATTTGTAGTATTTTGTCGTTTTATACTATTAATCTAGGTGCTTTGAGTTAGTTCGCAAATTTATCCTTTTCGATTTTAGCAAATTTGTATTTGTGTTGTTCTCGACCGATGTACACTTTTAGTTTGAATAAATGGATATTATTTTTATGTCAAAAAAATTTTCAATAAAAATAATATGTGTCGCATCCGATTTGTCCGCGAGAAAGGAGTCGCCAAAAATAATAGTGCAAGAATGGCATAACAGAGAACTAGTATTGGCTTTCAGGCAGGCGGATTCAAGCACCTAAAATCGGTCTCTATTTTCTAATCTCCCTTCCCTTTTTTGAAGTGGGTGATTATAGAGAATGTTGTGTAAAAATGGCGCAACAGAGAACTAGTGGTGGCTCTCTAGTGGGTAGATTCAAGCACCTAAAACTAGTCGATATTTTCTAATTTCTTCTTCTCCCTTCCTCCTCCTCTCTATAAGACTCTCATCACACTCTTATTTATATTAATAAATTAGGGTTAAGTAATTTTTAGAAATAAATGTCTAATATTATGACAAATTAAGTTGAATCCTTAAATTTTAGTTTCTTTTAAAAACTTTTCTCAAATTCCAAAAAATCATATTAAATAGCAATCATTCATATTTAATCTACTCCAAAAAATTTCCATATTTATTAATTTTATATTTAATTTTATTTTATTATTATTTTTATTAAATAAAAGGTTTGAAATAATTTTTTTATTATCATGTAATTATTAACCAAAAAAGGAGTAAATAAAGATCACAAGCCTAACTTATACCTCTTTTCATTAACAAGCGAATATCATATGAAAAATTAAATAAAAATTATATATTAAAATAAAAAAATTAGAAAGTTAGGGTAAAAAGTTTAAAATATCATTTTTATTAATTTTTTGTGAATATTAAAAAAAGGCGGACAAAATTAGGTGTCGACAGCTGCCCCTCTTTACTTAGAATTTACTTGGGAATCAATGCAAATAATAAGTAAAGACGAAGACTCTAATTTTGTCTGAAAAAGTTAGCATTGCAAAGAAGGGTGCAAGTCGTTTTCCCAGCTTAAGATGCAAGTCGCATTCTCGGCTTCAGGGGTGTGAGTCGTTTTCTCGGCTTAGGGTGCGAGTCATTTTCCCGGCTTAAGATGTGGGTCGTTTTCTAGGCTTCGAGGGTGCAAGTCATTTTCCCGGCTTAAGATGCACGTCGTTTTCTCAACTTCGAGGGTGAGAGTCATTTTTCCGGCTTAAGATGCGGATCGTTTTCTCGACTTCGGAGGATGCGAGTCGTTTCCTCGGCTTAGGGTGCGAGTCATTTTCCCGGCTTAAGATGTGAGTCGTTTTCCCGGCTTGGGGTGCAAGCCGTTTTCCCGGCTTAAGATGCGGGTCATTTTCTCGGCTTTGAGGGAGCAAGTCATTTTCCCAGCTTAAGATGCTTGTCGTTTTCTTGGCTTTGGGGGTGCGAGTCGTTTTCTCGGCTTGGAAGGAAAATTTAAAGGTGCAGATTAGAAATCCTGACTTCAAAGGAAAAAACAAAGGGTACAGGTCAGAAATCCCAGCTTCAAAGAAAAATAAAGGTTGCGATTCACTTATCCCAGCTCTTAAATCATAAGTTGCGGGTCAGTCATCCCGACTTTTAAATCAGAGGATGTGGGTCAGTGTATCGTCTTTAAAATCAGAGGGTGCGAGTTAGTCATCCTAACTTTAAGTTAGAGGATGTGGGTCAATGTCCCATATTTTAAATTAGATGGTGCGGGTCAGTCATCCCGACTTTTAAATCATAAGGTACGGTTCACTGTCTCGTCTTTTAAATCATAGGGTGCGGTTCAGTGTTCCGTCTTTTAAATCATAGGGTGTGGGTTAGCGTCCCAACTTTAAATTTATACACTAAATATGAAATGTCATAACTGCATTTGATGAATGAACATTTTTCTTCATTTTCATCTTTTATTTCTTCAATTTTTTCAATCAACTTTGTTTTCAATTTTATTTATTTTTATTTTTTCTATTTCTTTCACCTCTTTATGGACATGATACATGGATGAAAAATGTGCACCACTTCAAATAAATGGTGGTGATAGTCCTTTTGATCTTTAAAGAGATTTTTGGTTACATCATCGACTTGATCTTTAGTTGCCTCTACCTTACATGTAAAGACACCATACTAGTTTTGGCCTCTTGACATTCACATATTTTGTGTCCCAACATATGATTATCATAAAAATGCATTTTGACAAAAAAAGATTTATAACACAAGAAATTAGTGAATGAAGGTTCAGACAATGATATTTAATGAAAAAATCTATGGTACAAAAAAAGAGGGATTCATAGAAAGAAAAGAAGATAAGGTGATCTCATATGGGTAAATGACCCAATTTGTTAGTCATATTTCATAAAAGAAGTGTGCTAATAACTCATGCCACAATTTCAATTATGTTTTTAACCCACTTTGGAAGATATGATTTGCTTCAATCTATCTTCACAGTCTTTCGGAATATATTCTGCTTCGACTTTGATGTGTGTATGCAAGCCATATTCTTTGGTCATCTTTTTTAGATTCTCAAACTAGTGATCTTCTTTCATTTTATATTTTTTGTGGCCCTAATTTTTGCTTATATTTCCCTTTCGGGTTTTCAACCTAACAGGTTTTTTTTCCTAACTTTTGTCTAGAGCGCCCTTTTCGTTTTCGACCTACCAGGTCTTCAGTGATTTTTGCACCCTAATTTTTGCCTAGGTCGCCCTTTCAAATTTTTGAACTAACAAGTCTTTATTCAACTTTGTACCCTAATTTTTGATCAGGCCGCCCTTTCGGGTTTTCAACCTAGTGGGATTTTATTCATTTTTATGCCCTAATATTTGCATCAATGTGTGCAAGTAGTGTAAAAATGTTAGAATTTTTGTTTTCGAATATAAGTCTTCTCGATCCATATTAGTGTGGATCAAAGCCACACTTGAATGTATTTTTTTTTATGGTACTGGGGCTCATATAGTTGGGAGTCCACTTGTCATGCTAGTCCCTTTAGATATGTGAAATCTTCTTGAGCGCTAATTCTTTCTTTTGAAGCTCCGAAGTTCATATGTTCTTCTTTTAAGATATTTTGAAATAATTGTCCATGACATGAGACAATCAACATTTTTCTCGAATTGAATTCATTCGGTCAACACAGATCATTACTCTTAATAAGGGTATTTTTGTTTGAGTGAGTTGCACTGCCTTTATTTTATATAATAAGGAACAAATGGGTGCCCCAATTATAGACTAATACTCAGGGAGGATATTCCACAATTACGAGGTGATATTTGGTACGAGAACTTTCCATCTAACTTTTCTTATACATTTGATAGTAAGCACGATAGTCATGACTTTCATTCTTCTGAATGACTATTTTTCATCATGGCTTACTTTGAACATTGAAGATAAAGTAGCTAGAACGTTAGTTAGTTGATTATATTGTTGAGGGATATGATCATCTTCTTATCCCGATTTTTCCATTCTTGATTTAGCTAATTGATGATTAAATTCAAGTCTCATATACTTCCAACATTTTACTTTTGAGTTCATTGGCGGATAGAATACCAATGGTACAAACTTCAAATACCTCTGCACAATTAGACAATGATAAAGATAAAACAACCTTTCTAGATGATTAACATGGTGTTAATTGTATGCCCCAACATATTGAAGTCCATCCAAATGAATGAAGTTTATTTTATCGTTCTCCCCTTTAGTGGACTTAATAGCATGACTTAAATTATGTATTGAGATATTAGGAGACTTATTTATGAATGAACTACTTTTTCAAATATGCATTGTTTATGGTTAGAAGAAGAGAAAGACAAATAATGTTTGGTAAGAAATTGTGAAATATGTGATGGGTGAGAAAGAAAAAGAAACAATACAAAATGCATTTATTGATATTCAAAATATTGAGGAACAAAAGTGTGTCAATTCTACAATAAAGTATCATAAAACTTTAGGCACGTCAATATAATCAATGGTTTAGAATCAGATTAAATGAACATTAACGATCATGGGGAAACTTGATAATATTTCCATTGTTGACCTTGCCACTTGGATATACAGGCGAACATAATCAATGTCTTCAAAATTTGTGTTTAATCGAGGTTTTTCTTTAATCGTCCTCAATAGTTCATACAAGATTTGTCAGTTTTTAGATTGATGAATTTTTCCATGACATCAAAGTAATAAGGGGTAGTGATGAAAATTCAACATAGACGACCCAACTTCTAGAGATTTACTTGTGGCGAAAAGTCAAGGAAGTATGTTCATGACCTAGAAGTAGGGGGTGGATGATGAAGATGAATCTTATTAGTATCAGGTTCAAATCCAATGGACAAGGGATTTGAGATAGAGTATAACTAAAAAGTAGACTAAAAGATGAAAATTGTTAGACTTATGAAATCAAGGGGTAACACATGAGTACTTCGTGATCTACTTTTTTCCATGAATGATTCCCATGATTTCAAGTATCAATGGTTTGTAAGATTGCCAATCTTTTAGCCATAGGTCTTTCAGTTGGTTTTGATCATCTTTGTATGTTCTAATTCATCCATGATTTTAGATCGAAACATGTCCGGTAAGGGTGTAATGATACTTTTTTTTTTTGCCCTTTTTTTTTCATGAAGGAAAATGTTATGAGAATGTAAAAAAAGTGAATGCAATGATTATGTAATTAACTAACAAAAATTTACTACCTCCTAATATGCAACAATTTTTAAATAAAAAATGAGAAGAAAAAAAAAAGTCATAAAATGAAATAAAAATGATGTAATATGCATGATTATGTGATGCAATGTGATGAATATGAATCTAATTAGTATCAGGTTCAAATCTTGTGGACAAGTGACTTGAGATAGAGTATAACCAGAAAGTAGACTAAAAGGTGACAATTATTAGACTTATGAAATCAAGGGGTAACACATGAGTTCTTCGTGATATACTTTTTTCCATGCAGGATTCCCATGATTTCAAGTACCGAGGGTTTGTAAGATTTCCAATCTTTTAGCCATAGGGTCTTTCAGTTAGTTTAGATCATCTTTGTATGTTCCAATTCATCCATGATTTTAGCTATGGAACATGTTTGGTAAGGTTGTCATGATACTCTTTTTTTTTCTTCTTTTTTTTTTTTTAATTTTTTCTTGAAGAAAAATGTTATGAGAATGTAAAAAGAAAATGAATGCAATGATTATTAACTAAAACCAAGAGGGGTAATATAAAAAGAAACAAATAATTAAACACACGTAGTTAGGTTGGACTAGACCCTCAAACGTCCCAGTGGAGTCGCCAACTGTCGCGTCCGATTTGTCCGCGAGAAAGAATCTCTACCAATTTTATTTTATTAAAGGAAAAATTGGATAAAACTTAAAATTATGATTTTTGAACCAAAAATTCGGATTCGGGAGTCAATTACGAGTAGGGAAAGTATCCCTACATCATCCATTAAAACGGTTACCCTATAATTAATAGTAAGCAAACCATTTATTTATTTATTTATTTTTCCCAAAAAAATAATAAAAAAAAGAAAATAAATTATTTACGGTAATAAAGGAAGAATTTTTTTTTTTTTTTATTAATTTGGTTTGACAAGGGGAGGCCTTGCTCCTAAGTAGCCTCAGATGCAATAGGGAAATCAAAACACACGTAGTTCTTGGTATAAAATATGTCTGTGTTAGTCAATTTTAATTTTAAATTTTATTTATTTTAATTTATTTTTATTTGTGCAGTGGTCATGAGAGACTAATATCAAACGGCGCATTGAAAAACAACTAGGTGATCCAACAATTGACGAGTTCGATACAAAGAAAGAGATAACAATATGTCGTTTTTATTTTATCCTTTTTATTTATCTTATTTTTCTAAGTATTTTTAAGTTTACATGAACGAGTAGAACCATAAATGAGTGTTTGTGTGAGGTTTACGATTGTTGAAGAATGTGTTTTCTTAATTCAATATTTTATTTTATATTTAGAATATGATGACGAATTTTGTTTAAATTATAACATCATATATACAAAACGAAAAACATGATAGTATTATAAAAAAATATTGTAAATAGTCTTGTTATATGAACAAAATTAACATGAAAACAATAAATAAAAACTAACACATTGGTTCATAAAAAAGGATACATGAAAAGCCTAAACCCTAATTTGCATACCGAATTTGCAAGATTGTTTTGCCTCCCTTTTTATCTCTGTCTCCGATTTTTCTGTTTTGAAATTGGTGATTATGGAGAAGGTTGTGCAAGAATGGCACAACAGAGAATCAGTAGTGGCTTTCTGACAGGTGGATTCAAGCACCTAAAATCGATATCTATTTTCTAATCTCCCTTCCCTTTTTGAAGTGGGTGATTATAGAGAATGTTGTGTAAGAATTGACACGACAGAGAACTAGTGGTGGCTCTCTGGTGGGCGAATTCAAGCACCTAAAACTAGTCATATTTTCTAATTTCTTCTCCTCCCTTCCTCCTCACGTCAATAAGAGTCTCATAACACTCTTATTTATATTAATAAATTAGGGTTAAGTAATTTTTAGAAATAAATGTCTAACATTATAACAAATTAAGTTGAATCCTTAAATTTTATTTTCTTTTAAAATTTTTCCTCAAATTCCAAAAAATCATATTAAATAGCAATCATTCATATTTAATTTACTCCAAAAAATTTCATATTTATTAATTTTATATTTAATTTCATTTTATTATTTTTTTTATTAATAAAGAGTTTTGAATTAATATTTTTATTATCATGTTATTATTAGACCAAAAAAGGAGTAAACAAAAATAAAAAGCTTAACATATACCTCTTTTCATTAACAAACGAATATCATATGAAAAATTAAATAAAAATTATATATTAAAATAAAATAAAAAAGAAAATTAGGGTAAAAAATTTAAAATACTCTTTTCATTAATTTTTTGTGAATATTAAAAAAAGACGAATAAAATTAAATGTCTGACAACATGAAATTTTTGCATTCAATGGCTCTCATAAAGTTTATCTTCTCTTGGTGTTTTATACTTCGAATAATTTGTTGTAATGTTTTTGAGTGCTTGTAGAGACTTGTGTATAGCATATACACACAAAAATCGATACATGTTCTAAATGCTCTGCGATGAGAGGTTGACTTTGTATCCTCTTGAGACGAAGTTCAAATTCCATTTGAGACAAATATAACATGGCTATTTTTTCACTGTTATTAATAATAATATTTTCTTTTTCAATATTATCTATATAAAATCTTATTAAATACACAAATTATGATGTAGACATATACTATCATATATTTCAAGGATATTAAATATTTTAAATAATAAGCCACGATAAATTTTCATAGACCAACGTTCTGATAAAATTGATGCACTAATTATATATAAATTTTTTATAAATTTATAATTTTAATATAAAAATTGTGTAGCACATACCATTAAAGTGCGTATATATTGTTTCACCTATTTTGGATACTTTTAGATTATTTTTAGTTTTTTTGTAAAAAAAGAAGAATATTTTTAGTTTTTACTATAAGTAGATAATTCTTGAATGACACCTGCATTGTACAAACTGATATCTCAATTATTTTTTCAAACTAATTAGCCTCGCGTGGAAAAAAAGACCATGGACCCAACTTCAAATTGTTTGTAACACCAATAATAATTTATGATGATAAATTTTACAATTCATAACTTAAAAATATAAATATTTTATTAAAAACTCCTAAATTAGTTTATAAAATTCATATATTTTAAATATTTTATGGGTATATTTGGAAATGTGTAAAAAAATATCGTAAAACGTTTAATGTATAATTTATTTCAATTTTTAAAAATTAAAACATTTAAGGGTATTCATTTAAAAAATATAAAATTAATTAAAAACAGCCTCCTTTGTTAACATTTAAATATTAAAAAAAATAAAACATAAACATTTGAAATTCAAAACTTAATCTGAATATATATATATTACATTTGAATTTTTTTTTTGGTTTACATCCCTGTAATATCAAAAAAATTTACGAGGATCAAAATAAAAAAAAGTTATATTTACAGGGACCAAAAACATATTTAAACCAAAAAATATTGTATGCTACAAGTATGGAAAAATTATAAAACCTGTGAAACAAATGAACTAAAATATTAGATTTATAAATGGAGGACTAAAATCTTGTTTTGATTAAAATTTAGGAATAAAAAGTACATTTAAGCCTTATATATTATTATGATAAAAAAATGACTTAATTGAAATTTTAGTTTATCTCTTTTCACTCGCTTTCAATAAAATTAGTTCGCTTTTTTAGAATTAAATTGTTTGGTCTTGTTAAAAATTTTAGATGTAAAAGTAACGATGTACTTTTAGATTAGGCTAACAAAAAAAGAAAATAAAAAAATCATTTTAAATAGAAAAAATTATTTTTTAAAATTTTAAAACAATAATTACACAAATTCCAAAGTGTTGTTAAATACTAATACTTGTTAGCATTTTTCTTTTTATTAATCATAAAACTTGACAAATGAATTGTCCGAATGAATTTGTAGCATATAGATTTTATGCTACAAACTTGTTAAATCTTAACGAATAAAAAAACAGTTTTTTTTACTCAAACCAAAATACTGATTTTTAAAAATGAAGTATTAATATTGTGAGCGGGAGATATGATCATATCCATTTATTTATAGTTATATTTGGAGAGATAAACACAAAATATAGTTATTAAATCTCACCATTAAATAGTTCTATTGACATTAAATTTTTTAATTCTTTTTTTTTATTTTTGCGTGTCTATTTCTCTCCGAATAAAATATAAATGGAGAGATGCCGACTCTTGTAATGGTATTTCAAATATTTTTTTGTAAAATAATTATTTTTTCAAAAAAAGAATCACTTTTGACAATTTACAATTATTTATTACAATTTTTGAAAAAAAATAAAAATATGAAAAAATAATCTTAAAATTGTTTAAGACTTGAAATCATTTTTTAGTAGTTTCTAAAAAAAAAATTATAATTAATTTTTTTTTTAAAATGTGATGTTTACAAACACAACAATTTCCTATTTTCTTGAAAATCTTTAAAAAATCATTTATAAATTGTGGAATACTTAAATCATTTTTTTAAATCTATTATAACAAAGAGGCTCTAAATAAGTCAGGATTCATACTTCTCCATTTATAATTTATTTAAAAAAAGATAAATACAAATAAGTTAGAAACATATTAAAAATTTACAAAAATATTATAAAATTATAGATAACTAAAAAATTGTGAAAACTATTTTTGTATCTATCTTTTTTTCAAATATACTAAAATAAGAAACAATGAGAAGATCATGCACTAAATACTTTGTCTAACGTTGCGATTAGGAAATTGTAAATAAAAATAGTACAATTAAGTAAACCAAAACCAGGAAGGAAAAAAAAGTTTTGGTGACGAAAGCAATTTTGTTTGATGGGTTAAATAAATTATTTCAAGTTGCAGTAGATAAAAGCGAGCACAGATAAACCGGGCCAAATTCCAACATCACTCTTTCCATATGAGAAACCGTAGTGGCAGAAAAGTAAATTAGTGAAAAAGCGTGTCTTTTTAGGGTAATAGCAAAGCAAGAGGGGTTTGGGGGAATTAAAGAACACTCACGGTGTGGTCGCAATCCATGTTGATCTTCATGACAAGGCGCGCGAAGACAATAATAAGATCATCATAATAACCTTTCGCTTCATTCATCTCATAACATTACATTTTCTTCTACTCTTTCTTTCTTTTTGTCTCGTTTTCTCTCTCAAAAATCAAAACACTCAATTTTCTCCGTCGAAGGGTGTTTGATTGAATTCCAGTGGATTATTCTTGATGAGCCGATCGATCGAGCAGCCGCCGCCTCCGCCGTCTCTTTCGGAACATTCATTTCAGAATTCCAACTCGTCGTTTTCTCTTTCTCTTTCGCTTTTCTGTTTAGTTTTTTTTTTCTTTCATTGCAATCGCAGTGTTATGTGCATGAATACTAATTCTCTCTCTCACTCACTCACTCTTTTGGCTGTTTAACAGAAGGAGTGTGTATTCTGGCAACAGTTCTCATCGTTTCATGGACCCTGAGGTAATCGAGATTCCACCACCACCGCCAACTCACAACTCTTCCAATTTGATGAAGCAGAAAGAGGTATCAATTCGTTGCTATTCTTTTCTTTTTCTTTTTCTTAAATTTAAATTCTCTTTTCACTTGAGAATTATCTGTATTTCAATTTAGGTTTAACAACTTTTGATTTTAATTATCTGTATTTCACTTTAGGGCTTAAGGACTTTTGATTTTAATTTTTTTGGCTTGCTTGATTTTTTTCCCCTTCTGAACTCGTTATTTTTTATGTTGTCATCGAATGCATCTCGTGGACTACGATTCTAGCTGTGTATGTTATGAGGTTGGCTGGTCTTATACATTGTCAATTTTGGGTGTTATTTTGTTTGGAAAATGACTGTTTACTTTGCTTTATATGCCATTTTTTACTCTGATTTTCTTTTATGTCCATGATTACTCTACCAAAAGCAGTTCAAGTTTGACGAGTTTTTTGGTACATTGGTTGGGAATTCAGTTTAGATTGCATATTACTGTAGTCATGATCATATGTATTTTTTATTGTTTTGAATAGTGTTATTAAATAGTGGCTTTAGCTGTGTAATAGCGCTATAGCGGAATTTAAACAAACAGCTATTGTTGTACGATACATTATTTAATACAAAATGTTATCAAATAGCGGCACTATAGTACTGTTGTGTAGCAAAATTTGAACAATCCACTATTTTCCGCGATTGGCAATTGACAACATTGGTTTTGAGCTACACAGCCAGAAAAAGAAAACCGTAAAAAACAAAATCTTTGACAGAATTATGCTATGTTCTGCAATAAAGTTGTTGGGTTGGGACTGCTGAATTTTGTGGGCGATATTATGTGGAAGGCTGTGTTTGTATTTAAATTTGGGTTTTTCTCAGTAGGCTTAACCAATTTTACAAATTCACCAAATCCGAATTCAAACTGCAATTTGGGATATAGTCTTTAGTTCAGTCAGGAATGCATATTAGGATACAGCCTAAGCTGTTCTTTGAGTAATCAATGGAGAAGGGAGAGAGTATACAAGTCAATTCAAAAGTAAAGTCACCCACACTGTAATTAAAATAATCTTAAGGGAAAGAGGGACTGAGGATGGTGGGAGGCTATGTCCCATGGAATATAAATAAAAAGGAGAAAGGGTGAAGAAAAAGGAAAAGTGGAAGTGGGAGAACAGATTTCTGCAATACATGTAAAGAAGGGTCATCAAGGTTAAGGATGGGTAGGGAAGGTGGAGAGAAAATTTAAAATTTTTAATGATAAAATTAGTGTTGGGAAGAGGTTTTATGAAGTTTACCAATGTATTGGCAAGAAATAAGAGTTGACAATAAACGAGAGCATGAAGAAAAAGGAAAAATATTTTGCTCTGATGAAAGTTGAATGGTGGTTATGGCTGGAGCTATTTCTGAAGATAATTTTTTATGATTCATCTAGCAACGCAACTTTACTGTATCACTGAGTGGTGTCTCGTGCTTGTGCATTTTAAAATTTTCGTGGGATTTTTGTTTAGATATTTTGTGAAGAGTGCCTGTGTTATTTTGGGTTTTTGCTCTGGATGCGGGACTTGGGCACCCCATAATATTAAAAGCTTGGTGGATTTGATTTATATGCTCCAAATTGTGTGCTAGTGTTGATATTTACCTAAATAGTATATTCTGTTTATAGGAATATATTATGTTATTAATGGAGATTTGATATCGTAGTTATATGTTATTATTAATGGTATTTATTATGTAATCAATGCTGTGATTGTATATAGATTCTTTCAAAGTCTATATAATAATCTCCGTGGTGTAGTTAAAGATCTGATTTAATCATATGTTTTTAACTTTTTCTCTCATTCAACAATACCAATAATATTTCTCTTCTGTAGGCCATTTTACTCGATGTGATTGACATCGACGACGATGATGACTCAACAGATTTAGTGGTAGTTGGCGAAGAAGTTGGTAAAAGTAATAAGGGGAAGACAATTGAATCTGTTCAAAATGGTTATAGTGATCATCAAACTATGGTTTGTGAATAAGATTTCTTTCTTGCAGCTGATTGATGTTATCCTCTCCAACATTAAAAATGACAGTAAATTTTGCTTGAAACCATTTTCAGGAACACTTTGATAATATATATTTTCCGCATGGGATTGACAAAGCTGGACCAAGTAGCAGGGTCGAATCTTCCAATGGTTATACTTCTGTACCAAATAATTTAATCAACATTGATGAGCATGGTTCTGACCACTCATATGATGATGACGATGACTACTACCCTGATCTTTTTACGGATGATTATATGGATGTAGATAATTATGCTTTACTACAGGCACATTTTGATAATGCGGATATACCTCCTGGTATTGAGGCACCGATTCCTTGGTTAAAAGAATATGATCTAGTTTCAAAGAAGGGTGAAAGTAGTTTATTTTATCCTAGCTTTCATATTCAGCAATCTGAATCTGAAAATTCTCAAGTTAGTGGCTTATCTCAGCCTACATGGTCATTAGAGCCTATTATGCCTGAAGCCAAAGGACCTTTAGGAGGTAGTTGTAGTGAGCAAAATAAAATGGAATGTACTGATCTCCCTCCCAAAGTAAAATTACCTTCTCAGTTATTTTCTCAAGCTGTCACTAGTAAGAAAAGAATAGAAGCCATACAGTGCAGGAGACGCAAGTTAAAGTTGGCATTAGGAGCAGAGTCATCTACATCTAAATGGTTTTCGGGACCTTCTGGTAAAAAGAAGCTTTATGGTTTTGGTTCTTCAACTAACCATGGTGTTGTAGACGACTCAGAGGGAATGAAGTTTCCATATATAGGTGAGTCACAGCATAGCAAACTAATTGAAAGTGCAAAGAAAGCAGCTGAAACTGGAAGTATCAGTTCACAACATTCAAATTTCATTGGACCTGTAGATGGATCATTTTTTTTTTCGGGAACTGAATTTGCAAATCCTTGGCTGGCTCAGTTTAATCATTTTCCAAATTATACAGCTAATTCAACTATTTTCAATCCATTTGTTCCTCCATTTGTTCCTCTTCATGCCCCACCTGAGCAAGTGTTCGGTAACACTTGGGTTCCCAATTCCGCGAGAGATGGAAATAATGGCACAACTGCTGGTAGTACTGTTGTGACTATCTCTGATGATGTCAGAGATGAAATTCTGAAGAAATTTCAAAACTTTAAGCAATTTGACAGTATTGATGACACTTCAGACCATTACTTTATTCGCGCCAATGCGTCCATGACACAGGTAACTTTCTTTTTAGTGCATTTTATTTCGTTTTTAATCCTAATTTTATTGTTTTACCATTAATTTATTTACTGGACAGCATTCAAAGAATTGGGTTAAAAGAATTCAGGAAGAGTGGAAGCTATTGGAGAAGGATTTACCAGGTAAAGTTGTTTGTTCGGTATTTCTGTCACACATTGCTGTAATATTTTTCTTATCATATCATCTTTTGTATTTGGTTTCTCAAGCTGAAGGATCTCTAATTTGGTATTGTCTTCGTCATTGTTATTCATATGCTTTGGCGGTGTTTGTCGAACCCAAAGGCCATTAGTGTGGCTGCATTTTATAAATATATATCTTTATAAAATAGTTATTGTCTTTCTTTCCGGTTGTAGTGGCCATATACTTGTTCTGAAGCTGGAGGATAGAAAAAGCTGTAAAATGTAAATTGTGTTTTTAATATCATAATGAGCAACTTGTCATGTGGTTTTTTGTGCAACCTCCTGCTGTTTCTTTGACACTTTCTTTTATCTCTGTTAGATTCAATATTTGTCAGAGTTTATGAATCAAGAATTGATCTGTTGAGGGCTGTGATTATTGGAGCAGAGGGAACTCCTTATCATGATGGTCTTTTCTTTTTTGATGTTTTCTTTCCCAGGGACTATCCCAATGTACCTCCGGTATGTTATTGAGATTACTACAGCTAACTTGCACTATTCTTATGTACATCATTTTTAATTCTAAGTCTGACTCGGGGGACATTTTTCAATGCAGCAAGTCTACTACCATTCTGGTGGACTTCGGCTCAATCCAAATTTATATAATTGTGGCAAAGTGTGCCTTAGTCTACTTAACACCTGGTCTGGCAATAAGAATGAGAAGTGGCTTCCAGGTACTTCAACAATTTTACAGGTCCTGGTCTCTATACAAGGTCTAATCTTGAATACAAAGCCGTACTTTAATGAGCCTGGATATGCACGTCTGAGTGGTTCTGCTGAAGGTGAAATGAGATCCCTGCAGTATAATGAAGACACATTCCTCCTTTCATTGAGGACAATGGTGTATCTGATACGAAGACCTCCAAAGGTTTGATTCTAGAACCTTCTCTTGATCCAACTCTTTATCTGTAGAGTATAATATATTGTTTTTATTAAATACGAAGAGTATTGAGAGACATTTTGAATAACCCGTGTGTTTCAACTACACAGCGAAAGTTCTTTATATAGACAAATATAATAATAGGAATACAAATAGGCAGTAATACTAACGGGCCAGAATACTTACAGCCCATCTAATCTAATTATTTACATTCTAATATAATATTTTAACACTCCCCCTCAAGCTGGAGCATATAAATCAAATGCACCCAGCTTGTTACATATATAACTAATTCTAGGACCTCGCAATGACTTTGTAAAAACATCTGTCAACTGATCATTGGAATTGACAAAGCTGGTGATGATGTCACCCGATTCGATCTTTTCTCTAATAAAATGACAGTCTATCTCAATATGCTTGGTCCTCTCATGAAAAACAGGATTTGAGGCAATGTGCAATGCAGCTTGATTATCACATATTAGTGTCATTGTGCTGGCCTCTTCAAATTGAAGTTCTTTCAGTAACTGTTTCAACCAGATGAGTTTGCATGTTACTAGTGCCATGGCCCTGTATTCTGCCTCAGCACTGGATCTTGCAACAACATTTTGTTTCTTACTCTTCCAAGATATTAAATTTCCTCCGACAAGTACACAATACCCAGAAGTGGATCGTCTATCTGTGGGTGAGCCTGCCCAATCGGCATCTGAGTAGCCAACTATCTGAGTATGTCCTGTATCTTCATAAATGAGACCTTTTCCAGGTGCACTTTTGATGTATTTAAGAATTCGAATTACAGCATCCATATGTCCTTGGCAAGGAGAATTTAAGAACTGGCTTACCACACTAACAGCGAAGGAAATGTCAGGACGAGTAACTGTGAGATAGTTTAATTTTCCAACCAATCTCCTATATCTTCCTGAATCTGATAGAGGCTCCCCCTGATTAGGTAGGAGTTTGATATTTGGATCCATAGGAGTATCAACTGGCTTGGCATTTAATAGACCTGTTTCTTCAAGAATATCCATAGCATATTTTCTTTGGGAAATTACAAGGCCATCCTTGGATTGGGCTACCTCAATACCCAAAAAATAACAGAGTTTACCAAGGTCTTTAGTCTGAAATTGATTTGAAAGATGTTGTTTCAATTGGAGTATTCCTTACTGATCACTACCAGTTATAACAATGTCATCCACATAAACAATAAGATAGATGCACCCTTGGGCTGAGTGACGATAAAATACAGAGTGATTGGCTTCACTACGAATCATACCAAACTCTTGTACTACCGAGCTAAATCTGCCAAACCAAGCTCTAGGAGACTGTTTAAGACCATAAAAAGACCTGTGCAGCCGACAAACCATGGTGGAAGACTCCCCCTGAGCAACAAACCCTGGTGGTTGCTCCATATAAACTTCCTCTTCAAGATCACCGTGCAAAAAAGCATTTTTGATGTCAAGTTGATGGAGAGGCCAATGTCGAATTGCTGCAATGGAGAAAAACAATCTGACAGATGCCATTTTGGCAACAGGTGAGAATGTATCGCTGTAATCCAACCCAAAAATCTGAGTATATCCCTTGGCTACCAACCGAGCCTTAAATCGATCAATCTTACCATCAGGGACAACCTTCACTGTATAGAGCCAACGACACCCGACTAAAGACTTCCCATGAGGTAAAGGAACCAGTTCCCAAGTACCACTACTTTGTAGAGCACACATCTCATCAAGCATTGCTTGCCTCCACTTAGGGTGGGATAATGCTTCACCTGTAGTTTTAGGAATAGAAACAGAAGACAAAGAGGACAAGCAAGTGTAATGCAAAGGAGAAAGACAATGATAACACAAATCAATATAATGAGGAGATGGATTACGGGTTGTGCGAATATCCTTACGAAGAGCAATGGGAAGGTCATGCTCAGGTGGCAGGGCCGGATCCGGAGGTGGCGTCGGAGGAGAGTCTGGAATAGGAACAGGAACAGGCACAACAGAGGGTAGGCGACGACGCTGATATGTTTGAGATGGTCGCAGAGGTTGGGGGACAGACTCGACAGGTTCGATAGGAGGAAGAGTGAGTGGAATAGGGATAACTACCTGAGGAGGTTCGGGATTAATGTCCTGATGGGGCTCAGTAGCGATATGGGTAGATTTAAAATATGGTACAGACTCGAAAAAGGTAACATCGGCTGATGTAACGTAGCGGTGTAGTGTAGGAGAATAACAACGATAGCCCTTTTGGGACCGATGATAACCGAGAAAGACACACTTGAGTGATCGAGCTGACAATTTGTCCAAACCAGGAGATAAATTGTGGACAAAACACGTGGACCCAAAGACACGAGGTGGTAGTGGGTGAAGAGGGGAATGGGGAAAGAAGACCGAATGTGGGATATTGCCATCAAGGACAGAAGACGGCATACGATTGATAAGGTAGCATGCCGTTATGACTGCATCCCCCCAAAAACGGAATGGAACATTGCCATGGATAAGTAACGTTCGTGTGGTTTCAATGAGATGCCGATTTTTGCGTTCGGCTACCCCATTTTGCTGGGGTGTATGAGGACATGATGTTTGGTGTAGAATACCATTGGAAGCCATAAAATTTTGAAATTGATGGGACAAATATTCCCGAGCATTATCACTTCTTAAGGTACGAATAGAAACCCTAAATTGAGTTTTAATTTCTTGATAAAATTGCTCAAAAATGGAAAACAGTTCAGCTCTATTTTTCATTAAAAATAACCACGTACAAAGAGAGTAATCATCAATAAAAGTAACAAAATACCTAGACTCTAAAGTAGACACAGTACGAGAGGGACCCCAAATGTCAGAGTGAACTAAAGCAAAGGGAGATGATACTCTTTTATTGACTCGATCAGGAAAATTACTACGGGTGTGTTTCCCTAACTGACACGACTCACAATGTAAAGCAGACAACTTAGACAAACTAGGCACCAGTTTTTGCAGTTTGGTAAGACTTGGGTGTCCTAGCTGAGCATGGATAGTATGAGGGGACTCTGTTGCAGAGCAAGTCTTGGAAGATGTAGAAAGGTAATAGAGGCCTTGAGACTCACATCTGACGCCAATCGTCCGTCCCGAACTCCGGTCCTGCAAGGTAACATTATCATTAGTGAAAGTAATAATACAGTCATGGGACCGAGTCAATCGACTAACTGAAAGTAAATTAAAAGGGCATCCAGGTACATAGAGAACATATGCAACTGAGATGGAAGGGAGAATTTGGACAGTGCCAACTCCTTGGGATCGGGTTTGAGTGCCATTGGCAGAAGTTATAGTAGGTAAAAAACCAGATGTAGAGAGTGAAGAAAAGAGACCTTTATTACCAGTGACATGATCAGACGCATCAGAATCAAGAACCCAAGGGCCAAGAGAAGATGAGTGAGAGAGGTAAACAGATGAGTTACCAGTATGTGCAACCGAAGTAGGAGAACTAGAGTTCGGATGACTCTGAACCCATCGAAGGAAATCTTCATAATTTGCCGGGGAGCCTTGTGGAGATGGTGTAGTCTGAACAGTGGCAGAAGGATCAAGCTGAGTTGCATTTATCGAAGGCGGAGGCTTACCATGCAACTTTCAACAGCGATCAATAGTGTGTCCAAGCCGATGACAATGCTCACATTTGGGACGAGGCTTAGAGTTGGATGGTCCTCCACGAGAGCGATTCTGATTATGTCCCTGAGATGCAAGGGCAGTAGTGTCACTCGGAGCTGAAGTAATAGAATGCTCAACTGGATGCTTGGCTGGTACTCAAAGGAGGATCGCTGAGGTAGTAGACATATCCGGAACAGTAACAGACCCCAGAATTTGATCACGAGTTGCAGAGTACTCTTGGGGTAGGCCATAGAGTGCAAGGAGCATGAAGAAGGTGCTGCGTTGTTCCAGCTCTTTCTTCTGTTCAACTGGATTACTTGCAGCAGGAGGGAGAAGCTAATTAAAATCATGAAGTGCACTATGAACGGTGCCTAGATATGAAGAAATAGAGTCATCTATTGTCTTCGGAGTAATGATATTCAGCAAGCGGTGACAAACTCCATAGAGACGTTGAGTGTCGTTAGTATAGAGAGCCTTTGCTTGACTCCAAACTGATTCACACGTGAGATGTGGACGAAAAATCGGTTTAACATCTGGATGAAGTGTAGACTTAATTACACTACACAACTGAGCATCTATCTGTTTCCATTTGGATGTTTCAATCACAGCCACCTTTTCAGGATTTTGAGTGAGATGGTCCTCGTAACCTTGACCAAGCATCCATAATTTGATGTCGGCGGCCCAACTATCATAATTTGATCCAATCAATTTTTCGACAGAGAGAGGAGAAGTGATGTAGTTGGTGAAGATGCTCTTTGTTTCAGACTGAGACGTCATGGTCAGTAAAAAGTGCCGGAAAACGCGTCGGAACCGGGAAAACAGGGGCTGTTTGAAATGGAACTCGTATATCCGTAACTCGAAAATCAAAACTGAGGGCAGATATGGAAGCAGGAGGCCAAGGCAAGTGCCACGGAAGAAGCGGCGCCGTGAACGGCTGCCGGACGCGCCGTCACGCGCGGCTGCTGCTGGCGGCGCGTGGATCTCACGCGCGTGAAGACTGGTGGCGCGTGGGGGCGCGTGGAGGCTTCTCTGGAGACGCGGCTGAAGGGGTAGGCCGATCTGGAGTGTGCGACACTGCTGGCGTGGTCGTTCGTCGAAAAAAATCGTTAGAGACAGCAGCAACAGTTACGGCAGTGGCGGCGGAGCGTGGACGGACTGATAACAAATTTAGAAATCAGTGTATCAAAGGTAGGGAGGAGGAAACCGGAGTTGAGAACACGGTTTGCCGGAAAAAATATTCACCGGAGATAGTGGGTCCACCGGGTAGTTGACGATTAGGGTTGTCTCTCAATTAGGCTCTGATACCATATTAAATACGAAGAGTATTGAGAGACATTTTGAATAACCCGTGTGTTTCAACTACACAGCGGAAGTTCTTTATATAGACAAATATAATAATAGGAATACAAATAGGCAGTAATACTAACGGGCAAGAATACTTACAGCCCATCTAATCTAATTATTTACATTCTAATATAATATTTTAACAGTTTTAAATAGTTTCTTTTGTTAGTTGTCATGTTCATTCATTGCACCTAGGTGAAATTATGCCAAGGGTTTCTTCTCCTGCGCCTTCTGGCAAGCTTTTGAGGGACAAAAGATGATAGGTACTGGGTTTGGGCCTTAGAATAATAAATGGGCCAAATAGAGAATTGTCAATATGCTCATGTGGCAAATTTGTTAAAGGGAGAATGTAGTTATATTAAGGAGATGGTTAGCAAGGGGGGAAGGCATTCAGAATCATATTCAGTTAGAACCTTTTAGTTTTGGGCAGAGAGCGAGATTCTCTTCTCTCAAGAGCATTGCTCTGGGATTATAGGGATCCTTCTCTGTAATAGTTCTTATTTTCATTCAATATTACAATTTCTGTTGATCTTGGATTTGGGTCTCTATCAATTGGTCCGACCTGAGAAGTTGAAGGAGAACCCATGAAAGGAACCAATCATGGCTGTCGAGGGACAAGTCAAACACAGATCCGACAACCCTCCACATTCTCAAGACCTGTCAGATTATGGCCAACCTGCAATGGCATTTTCTCGGTACTTTCTAGATGTTTCTGAGGATGAGAAAGGAAGTAGAGAGAAAAGAAGGAAGCGACAAGGGGATTTGGTTGAGCCACCAACTCCTTCGGCGCCGTTGGACGCCAATCAACATGCAGCAACAACAATGTCCTAAGTTGCGAGAGCGAGAGGTCCGAACACTCTCCCACCACCGCCAAAGCCGTCAAAACCTCAGGACGCATATGTGCTTGTGGTAGCCACATCGATCCACATGAGTCCAACACCACCATGGACGAAACTGCCTAAGCCGCCAAAACTACTGGACACAAATCTGCTTGTCGCTGTCGGAGGGATACAAGTGACGTAGAGCCCAATTGTTCTTACCAATGCTGCACGAGGAACAACCATTCCTCCACCGCCAGATTCTAACCCAAATGTGGCCGACATGGTGTCGCCACCAACAGAGTTTATCGAGGGCTTATTTCTATGGAAGAATGAGGGAAGTGTAATTTGGGTATTTTACAAAGTGGATCCAATTTTAGATCTAGTGGGCCTGGCCCAATACGTTGAAAGGGGAGCATTGAAATCGGCAAGGGAGAATACATCTCATACAAGAGGCAGCCAACATTCTTTAGAAAATGTGAGTGGGTACGAGTACAACTCTACCATAGAGGTTGTTCAATATATCAAAGAGAATATATATGGTGGAAAAGGTGAAATGGCAACAATAGAGGATGGAAAATTTGTTGGTGATTTTGATGGAAAACTTTGTCAAATAAGAAGCCATTCATTCTTCACAATAGGGATGTGTTTGTCATGTGATGCAACAAACTTTGTTTCGGACATAATGGTTCAAGATCCAGACCAAGGAATTCAAGGAAGATATGCAACCTGGTTTTTACTATCTTGGCAGCAAATTATTTTTGGATTAATGAGCCAATTCCAAAGACCTATTGGAGAGAAGGAAGCCCAAAGCACAACCCCTATTTTTGCATGCAATAAACATAGGTTTTCATTTCTATCTATAGAGGGCATATTGCAGTACTTTATCATCTTTACTCAGTTTTAGCAATGGCAGAATACTCTAAGGTATTAGGTGCACAACAAATGTCTATAGACGTTATTGCCAAGTATCTCTTTAAGGTATTGGGTGCATTACAGATGTCTATAAATGCTATTGCCAAGTGTGTATACTCCATTAGATGTGTACGGTATCCCATGTTCACACCACTGCAGGGTAATTTTCATTTGGAGTATGAACAAGATACAGGCAACCATATATTCAAAATTATTTACATTAGCATGTTGAACTCGGATAGACGTGGTTGTCATATATCTAATTTAGAGGAATGCAACTTGTTGTTTGTTCTAGACTTTGAAGAAAATGTGGAACTATTTTCTATATACTGAAGGAAGTAGAATTTGACAAGTTGTATACAGGAGATGCGGTCTTAATTATATTTTGTGCTTCAAGTGAGATCACCTTTTTCTCAACTCGAGTTGTGATCGATGATGTATTGGATCCTTTAAAATTGGAAAAGACCAACTACAGATTGTCACCCAAATGCAATTGGAATAAAACTGTGACAAATACTCGATTGATTGAAGTTGACTGGTCAAGCTTTCAACAGTGGAATCCTAGGGGCAAGGACTTGAAATTCAACTACTACTGCTGGAGTGGTTTACTCATTTTTCATGGGTTGCTCAACTTTGTATTTGACAGAGGCAAGAGTTGGTGCGGAGATAAGATTTGGCAGCAAGAGATACATACTTCAGCCTTCAGGACTAGGCTGTTTTTCTAGCGGCCGATAGTGTTAGGTACTGGGTTTGGGCCTTAGAATAATAAATGGGCCAAATAGAGAATTGTTTACAATATGTTTATGTGGCAAATTTGTTAGAAAGGGAGAATGTAGTTATATTAAGGAGACGCTTAGCAAGGAGGGAAGGCATTCAAAATCATATTCAGTTAAAACCTTTTAGGTTTGGGTAGAGAGATAAATTCTCTTCTCTGAGGAGCATTGCTCTGGGATTATAGGGATCCTTCTCTATATTAGTTCTTATTTTCATTCAATATTACTATTTCTGTTGATCTTGGATTTGGGTCACTATCAGAAGAGAATAATGATAGACATTGTATTTGCTAATTTATGAAATAATTTAACATTTAAGAACAATAAATTGAGCATATGTAGGAAAATGATTTCAAGGATTTTGATTCAGTCCCCTACAAAACATACATGCTTCCAATAGTAAATAGTTGAGATCTTTTCATTGTATTGTCCATGTGATTTATCTGCATTAATCATGATTAAAGATACTTAAATAATTGCCTAGACATACTGGATCTGTGCACAACTTTTTATGATATAGTTTGATACATTCTCAACATGTGAATCTCCGGATCAAGAAGTTTATTTATTTATTGACAGAAAAAAAGACTGTTAGAACCAAAAGCCCATTGTGATTGGGTTAAATTAAATATGTGTATAGTCAATGCTGTTGAACTTGAGATTCTACATAGACTGGTGCTAGACCAATAGACTCGCTGGAGACCCATCCATGCCCCACAATGGCGGATGTATTCATCAATATATATATATATATATATTACATGTTGCAAAAATACAGCGAATGTATGGAGTAGTCCAGCGACAAAATATTTTGCAATTTGTGGGACTAGGGATTGAATTCTGTATGAGTAGTTTTGCATTTCCATTGTATGTTTTTTTGGGGAAAAAAGCTATAATGTTATAACCCGGAATCGAACTCTAACCGTGTCAACAACAACACGAAGAAGTACCTGCTAAGCTAGAATGTAAGTTATATCAACACGGGAATTATTTTTATATTATTCGTGTATTATTTCTCAGTGTTGATATACCTTTAATGTTACAAGATCTGTACATACCTATTAAAAAAGGAAAAATGGAAGGGTCATGGCTACCGCTAGTCCCTTAAAAGATCTGCCATTGGTGATGGGTTTATTTGTTTGTTTATTTCAGTATATTATTTGCCTATACTTGTAACTTCCTTGTTATTTTGAGGTCAAAAGTTTACTAGTTAGATTATTTTGGGTTTCAGAGTTTCGAGGACTACGTAAAGGGGCATTTCTGCAGCCGAGCTCAGGATATTTTGGTGGCTTGTAAAGCATACATGGATGGTGCTCAAGTTGGTTGTTTGGTCAAAGGTGGGGTTCAGGATGTTGATCAGGGTGACAAGAGCTGCTCAAAGGAGTTTAAGAATTCTTTAACTGCATACGTTGATATGCTTGTAAAAGAGTTTACACAAGTTGGAGCCAAGGATTGTGAGAAATTCTTGTCTTCATCAACAGTAATCAACAAGCCATTGGAATAGTTGCCTGTGGCTGCTACATTTTCTTGATAAACCTAATTTTGAGATTTCATAAAGGTTTATTATACTTAAATTTAGTAGCAGGTTTATGTTTTATATTACATTGTTGAACCCTTGTTATATAAGACTATCTTATTTTCATTAACAATGGCCTGCACATAGTTCTCGATACTGTATATAATTAAGGATGAATTATTTATGCATTTTTAGGATGGCAAAAGATCCCTCATCAATTTATTCTGGTTTATCTCTTTCTTTGCTTACATGATTTGCTTCAATCACATTCTTAAACCTCTTTATTGTGAATCTGTGTATGAAAAGACTCATACTAGGGGAATCCCGGGTTTGAGCCCGACTCCCTGCATATCAATGTTCTTGCAGCTACTAACCGAGTTGTACTTATGAGACTGATAACTATTTGTTTTTTTTTTGAGTCGATAGCTCCTTGTTGTATTCATCAAGGATGGTGTTACATGTATTTTATTTCATCAATTTGACTGTTTTAAGAAAATTAGATTTTAATGTATTAGTAATTTGTTAGAAGCAATTTAATATTTTGATCGGTTATTGTTGAGTAACTGAGTAGAGTGCAATGGCAGCTACCATCATATGATAACAGAAGTTCAGGCAGTCAAAGCATCTTCATTGCTTTGAACATTTTCTTGGATGATGAATGTCTCTGTCCCTTGAAAATATAGGTGGTATTAGTTTTTGATTATTTATTTGTTTATGAAAAAAGTGATGTCAATTTGAAAAACAACAGTATTTTGTTTTTAACCATAAAAATGATAAAATTTAATATCTAATTTTAATTAATTAGCATTTAGTCCTTTATACTTTAATAATCGAAAGTGATATAAGTTTAAGGTTTTTTTGTCAGATATAAGTTTAAGCTTGGAGTTGGGTGTTTGTTTTACTCTGGACTCAGCTTTCTCGCAGTGGCCTCGTGTTTTTTCAAGCACAATAACATTTAGCATGTTTCCTTACCTATCTATGTGGCTATCAGTGATCAGTAGCAGTAGTTTTCTTTTCTGCATTTTCATTGTAAACAGTCCGATTCATTTTAATATTAAAAAATTTAATTTTCATGGATTTGAATTTCACAAATCCCACCCACCCAATATCAGTAACGGTTCATGTATCGTAAAAGATTTCATGCCTAAATATATTTCCAAAGAATTTATGGCATAAGGCAGAGATTCAGATTCTGTACTCCAGCAGCTGATGATCACGCATTCGAGATATCGGTGGTCGTTCAATTAAGATCGGATAATTTAGATTTTAATTTGATATTTTAAATAATGTAATTAAAAAATTAATATTTCTAGACCGTTTGATCAAAGATCGAATAGACACCAATTGCCCGAATGTGTGGAATCCAAATTCCAAAAATTCATACCATAATTTAATACCGTATTTTTTTTTTGTTGACGATTTTAATACTGTATTGATAAACTTATTTTTAATATTACTATGATACTATTATAGCACATGTTTTTTAGTTTGAATTAAATACACTATTGGTCATTTTATTTTATCTGAATTATGATTTTGGTTTTTCTATTTGTAAATCTGAGTTTTTAGTCACTCAATTTAACAAATTTCATGAATTTTCTTCACCATCTAATTTTAGAAGCTATTTTGATGATGTGTCATTGTAATTGAACAAGTAGAATGCAACACTTCCAAAAGTTAAATAAATAGATTTATACATTCAAAAGCAGTCCCAACAACTGTATCCCAAAAGATTATGTCTTATCCAATTTTCTACAAAACCTAGTACATTAAAACATGGACTCTACCCATTCTAAAAGTCTATCATTCCGTGAGAAGATTTGATTTAATAACTTTTCAATTAAGTTCATATTCCTCATTTGAATCTCGTACTCTCAGAAATCTTGTCTTTCCATTTATTTCTTTTAGAGAAAGACATTCATATCTTAATATCATTCCACGTTCTCATTTCATGATATCATTTATAACATTGTCTTATGTAAGAACCGTGATTTTCTAAACTCCAATTTATGTTATTTTGTTGTATTTTGTGTTGTAATTTTGTTTTATTTGTTGAAATTAAATACCAAAAGTATATTTTTGATTAGGGTATTAAGTACCAAAAGTATATTTTTGGTTAGAGTTAGTAATATGTTTAAAAAATATATTTTCGAGATCCGGTTTAAAATTATTTATTGGAGAATAATTTAATTAAATTACAGAAAAATTATTATAGACAAAATTTTAAGATGTCATATGTTACTGATAAATTCATCTTTCAGTTGAGTTGTAAGGAGATATATTTACTAAAGTAGATTGAGAAGTGTGTTAGATATTTACTAACCAAAATATTTTAAACAAATATAGTAAGATTTGTGTAGCCATAAATAGGCCATATCTCCCTAATTATAACATGAAACTTAGACCTAATTGGTTGGCTTATAAAGTAAATCAATCACCTCTCACTTCTCTTTTCCCTTTTATTTTTCTCTCTCTCCTTCCTCCCTTCTCCATTTTTTTTTCTTAGACAAAAAACATTGTGTTGGTGCTTTGTTGGAAACACACAAACCTTCATTTTTCTTCAAGATCGAAACCTTATTTGAAGAAACTCCTTGAAGAGAAAATCTTTCCGTCTTTATTGTGAAGCTTTCGAGCAAAGTTACTTGAGGTAAACTTTCTTTTCTCTCCTCCATTTATGTGAAAACAGTGAGCTTAATTGTTGTGGGCAAAGAGTAATTTTTTTTAGTTCTTTAACAAACCATTGATGATTCTTGTTGTTTTGAAAAATGAAATAAAAACATTTTCCTTCTCTCCCTCTCTCAAACCAAAGGGAGATAATGTTTTTGTTGGTTTTGTTTGATTACTTTGGTTTAATGTAAAATTAGGGTAGTGTGTTATTTGAAAGATAAGAAAAGAAAAACCTCCAAATTTATTTTGAAGTAGCTCAACCCTAATCTTGGAAAAGAGGGAAATTGATTTTTGATATGTTTAAATTATGTAATGAGTTGTTTTCAAATAAATGAGTTTGAACTAAAGTTGAAACTTTACAAGAAAATTTAGAGTCGTGAAAAAGTTTAAATTTTAACTAAGTTAATGAGTTTGAACAAAGAGTTAGATTGTGAAATTAATATGTTTGGAGTTAAAAATATTACTCTTTTTAATTACTTTGGACTGAGCTTAAAGGAGAAGTTTAGAGTACTTTATTAACTCAAATTTTCGTACTCTAATGGTTGAGTGATATAACTTAAAAGATAAAATAAATTTCTTCCAAAAAGATTTGAATTGTCAAGTGTGTGTATGTGTGGATTGAAAAATATTTGTTTTTATGTAGTTTCAAATAAATATTGTAGATCAATTGATTTTAAAAGTTTTGTGTGTGAAAAAGATTCAATTTTGAGATTATGATGTTGTTGGATAAATTTTGGTGGTGAATTTTATTTATTTATAAATCTCCATGTTTATGTAATTAGCTCATTGAGTCTCAAAAAGGAATCGAGACCGTTGGCACCGAGTTAGCAGTGGAAAGAATTTTGAAATATTTATGTTGTTTGTAATGATTTAACTGAGTAACAATATATACAGTTTTATGATTGTGAATTTTCAAGGAAACCAAGAGTTGGAAAAACGTTGAATTTTAAGAGTTAAACTTGACAATTTGATAAGATTTTAGTTTACGTAGAGTTATCAAAATATTTTAGTTTTAAAAAGTTTAGAGCTGTGATTAAATGAAAGATTTGAAGTTAATTATGTTTCGTTATGAGAAATAAATAGAATGTGTGTATTGTGAATAATAAAATATTAGTCCCTACTTGTTTCAAAATCTTTTAGTAAAATATACTCTAAGGAGATTGGGAGTGAGAACGAGATTGTAAGGTAGTTAAGTATTGTGTGGTTGTTGTGTTTGGGCCGAGGGTTGACGAGAAGGGTATGGGGCCGATGCCGACAGAAGAGAATATTGCAGGACCATCTAGGCTGGTCGTGGACTAGAGCTTCGTTTATGGACCACCAATACCTTCGTTGGTGTCACCCAAGGTCGAGTCACAACTTCATTTTCCGGTGACTGATCCTCTACCGACTACCTCCGAGGTAGAGAGCTGTTTTGTGATTCCAGCGTCACCGAAGCCACCTATCTCGTGGATGGACGTGACATCTGAGGAGACTGATCCCTCTATGGGTGATGAGGAGAAAGAGGTTACTTTGAGGAGAAATACTGCGTCAGAGGGGACTTGTGTGGTGTGTGGAGGTCACCCTTGTTACTGTAGTTGTTAGTGGATGATCAGATTAGTTTTTTTTTTTTTGTTGTATAGGGTCTTAGTGCCTCTCTTTTGGTGGTTGTACTTATTTAGTTTTGGGATGACTGTATCTATGACATACCTTGGCAGTTGACAAACATTGGTGGTTCCATGTTCCATTTTTTTGACGCGACTATGCGGGGATAACATTCTTGGAGCAGCACTTCTGCATAGATGTCTTCCAAGAATACCCCAAGGAGTATGAGTGATGTCTAATAGGTCTCATATCCCCGATGTATTTTCTAGTTGTAAATTTTGGATTACTGTCCAAAAAACTATCTTTGATTGCTTGCATGCATGATGTATATATGACACTTGTCGTTTTGTGTTACGACGTATTATTTTATTGAGTTGTTTTTTTATTAAAAAAATGCACTCGCGTTGTTAAAAATCGGAGGGGTTACATTGTGGTATTAGAGCTTTGGTTTGATTGTAGGTTGATCTATAGGTTGGGAGTCGTTATCTGATCATGCGTTGGGGTAAGTTGTTAGAGTTGTCAAGTCTTGTGTGGTTGCTGTTTGCTGAAGTGTTGATGTAGTTGAAAGTTATATTTTGGTATTCTTTTAAGTGTTGTTAAGGTTTCTACTTGATGTTGGTTTTGTCGGAACAATTCCTTTAAGAAGGAACAACACTGCAAGAGTTAACGTCAACTGGGATGATCAAATGGCATAAGCAATGAATAACATGGTTGCGTCTATTGCTGCACAGACAACTGCCAAGACTCAACAAGATCTGGAGAAGAGAGAAAGAGAAATCTATGCTGCTGAGTCAAGGGGATTGGAAGATTTATGTGGTCACAATCATCAAAAGTCTAGAAGCCGACCATTGGATTTAGGAAGTGGAAAAGATATTTGAATTGATTAATTTCCAAGAAGGGGTAAAGGTCAACTATGCTAGGTATTTGCTACTAGGGGATGCTGAATATCGGGGGAGAAGTACAAGGCTTCTGATGGGATCAACTAATGCAGAGGTGAACAGGGAGTCGTTCAAGAGGAAGTTTTTAGACAAATACTTCCCGGTGAGTACCAGGAATAAGTTGGGTGATAATTTTCTTAAACTGTATCAGGGAAATATGACGGTGGGTGAATATGCTGCTAAGTTTGAGTCATTGTCAAGGCATTTTAGTTTTTCTGTAAAGAGGTTGATGAACAATTTATGTGTCATCGTTCCCAAAATGGACTGAAGTATGAGATTCAATACTCTATTCTGCCATTGGGAATTCAGGTTTCCAATTCTTAGTGGAGAAATGTATAGAAGTTGAGGACATGAAGGACAAAAGGGCCAACCGATGAGGGAACTTTAGAGTTCAGGGGGCCTAGTCGGGTGAACAATCAGAACAACAAAGAGAAGCAAGTTGCTAATCCCTATAACCGACCACATAACAACAACAGGGGTTAGAATTGCCCATGAAACTAGAACTTTCGAATACAGTTGGAACAAGTAATTAAATGTTTCCGATTTGGGGAATAGGGACATTACGCTAATGCTTGCTTGTTACAACTTTCAGAAGCCAGGGCATTTTGCAAGGGACTATATGGCTCTGAAGATGGAACCAATAATGAATGCAACTAGGGTTGCTCGTCCTACTACCAAGGGACGCGTTTAATGCATGGGTGTTGAAGCTGTAAATCAATCTATCAATTTGATCCAACGAGACTAGGAGATTGCAAGTAACAGCCTAACTTCACTTTTTGATTCAGGGGCAACCCATTCCTTCATTGCTATGGACTGTGAGAATCTTTTGAAGTTATATGTGTCTTCTTTTCCTTTTGATTTGGTTGTTTCCACACCTGCTAAGACTTTGATTGTAAATATTGCATGTTTACATTGTCAAGTAACTATTTAGAATAGAGATTTCTTGGTTAATTTGATTTGTTTACCCCTGTAATCTTGGATTGCGCTCGCAAATTGGTTCTTTTCCTCAAGCTAGGAGTCGTTTGGTATCTAGCTGCTAACAAACTCAGAATGTTGTTGAGAGAAGGGACTCTGACTAAGTTGATTTTGTTTTTCTAATTTATTTAAAACTGGTTCAGACTTGATGATTTACTTGGAGTAGAAACAATAACAAGATTAAGGAGTGCAGGAATAAAGTTACACAAGTAACTTATCCTGGTTCACCATTAACCTAGCTACATCTAGTCCCTTCACTTAGAAGGATTTATTCCACTAATTCAACAACTTCAATTACAAATCACATGACCCTTCAAGCCAGCCTTCTCACAGAGCCTGACAACTCAGAATTTTGAGGAACACATACACCTTGACTCTTCCAGCCAAGTCATCTCCACACAATATGACAACCCCATATTGGAATTTTGAGCTTGAGTTCTTCTACTCTTTTATGATTTTTCGATGATCTTCTTCTTCATCCTTGAGTATCTATTTATAGATAAAATTAGGGCTTCAATTTAGTCCTCATTTAATTCTAAATTGTATCTTTATTCCTAGCTTGGTCAACAATGATCTTATTCAAAAATAATTACGAACAAGATGCTTTTGGAAAATATGTTCTTTAGCCAATTATGTATTTCTGAATCGAATCTAAGCAGATCTTCTAGATTGATTGTGTTCATATTTTGTTCAGATCGAGTTTGTAAATTCTTCAGATTAATATTGTCCGTATTTTGTTAAGATTGAGTTTGTATATTCTTCAGATTAATATTGTTCATATTTTGTTAAACTGTTTTCGCAAATTCTTTAGATGAAACTTCTTTCCTATAACTTTCTTTGATATGGGCGGAAACATATTTTTGGACTGGTTCTTGAACTTACACAAGTTGGAATATGACAAAGTCTAATTCAATATGTTTTCCTTTTTCAAAATCTGAATCATATCTATGCACATAACAAATGTATCTTCTTGTGAGTGTTTCTTCTTGTAAACAAGTCTTGATCACATTTTCTTGTAAAAAATTCATATCTTCTTATAGAGAAATCTTGATCAAATCTTCTTGTAAATTATTCATATTTTCTTGTGATAAATCTGAAGGTACAAACACGAGAAGGGGAGGTTGAATTGTGTTTGCCAAAGTTGACAACTTTTTGATAATTTATAGATACTTAAAAAATTAGTTTGGTTTTGGTGACTTACTTGGAGTAGAAGCAATCGGATTGAGAGGTAGCAAGCAATGAAAGCATAAATAATTTGACACGTAGATTTATCCTAGTTCATCACTAACTTGGCTACATCCAGTCCCCTCATTCAGAAGGCTTTAATCCATTAATTCAAAAACCTTGAATTACAAAGCACCTGACCCTCCAAGCCAGTCTTCCCAAACAGCCTGACAACCCCAGACTTTTGAGGAACTAACCACCTTGACCCCACAAGCAAAGCCTTCTCCTAACAACCTGACAACCCCAAATTGAAGAAGGAACTAAACCACTACCGGGTTGGATACAAAAATTTGGAACTGGAGTAGTTGCTTCTAAAAAGCTGATGATAATAATAACTCTCACACTCTAAGAAAAGAACACTCAGAAAATATTTTTAACCTGAACAAGTGTTTCTCTCTTTGAACTCTAAGATGAATTGAGAACTTTGAGCTTGAGTTCCTCTACTCTTTTCTACTTTTCGATGCTTTTCTCCTTCAGCCTTGAGTGTTTATTTATAGTGAAAATTTGGGCTTCAATTTAGTCCTTGTTTAATTCTGAGTTGTATCTTGTTCAAATTGAGTTTGTAAATTCTTCAAATTGATTCTATTTCTATTTTGTTTAGATTGAGTTTGTAAATTCTTTAGATTGATTCTGTTCGTATTTTGTTCAGATTGCGTTTGTAAATTCTTCAAATTGATTCTATTTCTATTTTGTTTAGATTGAGTTTGTAAATTCTTTAGATTGATTCTGTTCGTATTTTGTTCAGATTGCGTTTGTAAATTCTTCAGATTGATTCTATTAATATTTTGTTGTAGATAAATCTTGATTAAATCTTCTTCAAATCAAATCTTCTTCAAATGTTGATCAAATCTTCTTCAAATATTCTTCAAATCTTGACCATATCTGCTTTTCAACTTGGTCAAAGATTTTCTTCAATTATAAATATGAATCAAATCTTTATTTTAGATTTTCATCAATTATAATTTGAATCAAATCTTATTTTAGATTTTTATCAATTATAATTTTGAATCAAATCTTATTTTAGATTTTCTTCAATTATAAATTTGAATCAAATATTATTTTAGATTTTCTTCACAAACTTGACTCTTCTTTCATACTCTTTAAAGTCAAATATATTGTTCTTATTAAATATTCTTGTAAATAATTCATATGTTCTTGTGATAAATCTTGATCAAATCTTCTTGTAAATAATTCATATCTTTTTTCTGATAAATCTTGATCAAATCTTCTTGTAAATAATTCATATCTTCTCATGAATATATTTTGATCAAGTCTTCTTGTAAATAATTCATATCTTATTGTTGATAGGATGTTGACCATATCTTCTTCAAATCTGGACCATATCTTTTTTTTTCAACTTGGTCAAACATTTTCTTCAATTATAAATCTGAATCAAATCTTATTTTAGATTGTCTTCAAAAACATGAATATTCTTTCATACTCTGTGAAGTCAAATATATTGTTCTTATTAAATACTTTTGTTAACATCAAAACTCTAAGTATAAAACCAACAAGGTTCCAACAATACTTTTAATAGATCTTTCAGAGCATTGCCTTGTTTTCCTTACTTATCTTCTCCAATCATTTGAGGATGCAATGTAAGGTGTTTAAAATTCATGACAAGGAACTGCACATTTAATTAAATTAATTAGTGCTATAAATTGTTCCAAAAAATAATTTTTGTTATTGTCAAAACAATTAAGGGTCATTTTTCTTCAACTCAACTTGGTTCTAATAAAAATGTGAAGCAGAATAATCCCTACTTTAATACTTACAATCTGGGTTGGAGAAATGATCTCAATTTTTCATGGCAAGATCAACAAGGTGGCTCTCAAGGACATTAAGGAGGACAATCAATTCAAGTTCCACCTTGTAAAGCTACTTGGCATATTGCTATTGAGAAGTTAGCAACGAATTTAAGTTCTTTCATTGAAGAGTTATGATTCGTCTCTGAAAATCACTCAACTTCAATAAAGAATCTTGAGACCTAAATAGGTCAAATTGCTCAACAGCTTGCACAAAAAGCGACCAAAAATTTGCCTAGTGATACAGTTTTGAATCCACGAAATAATGTCAATGTTGTGACAACAAGGAGTGGTAAAGTAATTGAACAACTACCACCTTAACCTTGAAGGTAAATGAGGAAACTATCACATTCAATATTCTTAAAACCATAGAGCATTCAAAAGAAAGAGAAGGGTGCTCAATTCCATAGTCGAAGAATGAGTTGAACATTAAGTACCTACTTTGCCTTTAAAAAGCGATTTATGCTTGTTCCATAATGTTGTTAAAGACAGTGAAGATCCAAGAGTGAAAGTTGTGTTAGCCATGTTAGAAGCATCACCATTTTACTCCCCCCGCTTCCATACTAGATGAGACGAGTTGAAAAGGAAAGAAAAAGAGTTTGTAGAGAAAAAGAAAGACACACCCATGGTTGAGCTCAATAAAATTACCACCTCACTTGAAATATGTATTCCTTGGTGAGAGAGATTAGAATCCATCTATCATTAGTGCATGCTAGAGTGAGTTACAAGACGATAAATTGTTGAGAATTTTGCGAGAGCATAAAGGTGCCATCGGTTGGTTGATTGAGGATTTGAAGGGAAAAAGTCTTACTTTCTGTATGCATAAGATCTTGATGGAGGATAATCACAAACCGGTCATAGAACCCGAAAGAAGACTGAATCTGACAATGAAAGAGGTGATTAGGAAGAAGCGGTAAAACTCTTAGAAGTCGGTTTCATCTATCCTATTTCATATTGCTTTTGGGTGTGTCCTGTTTGAGTTGTCCCTAAAGAGGGTAGAACAACCTCCATCATGAATGAGAAGAACAAGTTGATCCCTACTTGAACTGTTACAGAGTGGAGAATTTGTATTGATTATAGGAGGTTGAACATTGTTGCGAGGAAAGATCACTTCCACTCATTTTCATTAATCAGAGGCTTGAAAGGTTAGCAGGACATGATTACTACTGCTTTTTATATGGTTATTTCATGTATAATCAAGTTGTTGTTGCACTAGAGAATCAAGAGAAAACCACCTTTAAATGTTCTTATAGGGTGTTTGCTTATCAGTAGACGCCTTTTGGATTATGTAATGCACCTGCCACATTTCAAAGGTGCATGATGTCCATATTCTTCAATATGATTGAAAAACATATTGAAGGTTTTAAGGACGACTTTTTTGTTTTTGGTTCATCTTTTGATAAATGTTTGCATAATTTATCTCTTGTATTAGAAAGGTATGAAAAATCCAAATTGGTCATAAATCGGGGAAAATGTCATTTTGTGGTAATAGAGGGAATTGTATTAGGCCACCAAATCTCCCACAAGGGGATCAAGGTTGACAAAGCCAAAGTTGAAGTTATTGAAAAACTTCCTCCTCCTTCCAACGATAAAGGCATTAGAAGTTTTTTAGGCCATCCTGGATTTTATAGGAGGTTCATAAAAGATTTTTCAAAAGTTTCCAAACCTCTTACAAACTTGCTTGTGAAAGACACCTTCCAAATTCAATGAGGAATATTTGAATGCGTTTAACACCTTGATAAATAAGTTAATAATTTCACCCATTGTCACTGCACCAGATTGGTCACTAGCTTTTGAAATTATGTGTGATGTAAGTGACATTGCTGTTGGGACAATATTGAGACAAAGAAAGGGTAAGTTTTTGCATGTAATTTACAATTCTAGTCATGTTTTGAATGATCCACAACTTAATTATGCCACAATTGAAAAGGAATTATTGGTTGTAGTTTATGCTTTTGATAAATTTCGATCTTATTTATTAGGATTGAAGGTTATTGTTTACATTGATCATGATGCTTTTAGGTATTTGTTTGATAAGTAGGAATCTAAGACAATACTACTTAGATGGATTCTATTACTATAAAAGTTCAACATTGAGATTTGAGATAAGAAAGGTTCGAAGAACATCGTGGTTGACCACCTATCTCGGTTGGAGATGGTGGAAAAAGATAAATACACTAGACCGATCCGAGACCAGTTTATGGATGAACATATCTTTGAAATTACCTACTCATTGTGGTTCACTAACTTTGCAAATTATAAGGTGGGTGAGGCAATTCTATCTGATTTTACCTACCAACAATGAAATAAGTTCATCCATGGTGGGATTCAAAGTTTTCTTGTTATTTGCTTTTTTTTTTTTATGCTTTGTCTCACTTGTGTGTGGTGGTGGTTTGATTAAATTAGAAGTGGTGTTAGTGGTGCTTTCAAAGTAGGACTTTTTGTGGATAAAGTTTGCAATGCATACTAAATGTTTGAGAAAATGTCACAACCAATTTTTAGCTTTATTCTTCAAAAAGGGGGTGTTGTGACATACTATATAATTTATCATTTGGTGTGCATTGTCGTCTTGGAAAGTTTGTTGGGTTAACAAATAAGCTTGATCTGAAAAATCAAAGCTAGATGAGTATTTTGCAGGTTCTCAAAAAATTTTAGAGGAACAAGGAGATCTACAAAATCTGAACATTTTAGTAGAAGTAGCATACAAGTTTGATTTTTAGAAACAAGTAAAAACCACCAAAAACAAACTGATGTTTTAGCTGTACTGATTTCATTCTTCAATTATCTGATTTATATTATGTTATATGACAAACAATTTGACCTTAAAAAGTGAAAACAAGTTAAGGATACTGCAGGTTTATCGGAACCAGTGGAAGCCGATACAAGCAATTCAGAAGATGACAAATCTTTAGAGGATGAATCTGATCAAGTTAGAAAGAGTCAAGATAAGTTTGAAGGAAGATCTGGATGGAAATATAAGTCATCTCATCTCATTGGAAGTGCAAGTGATCCTTTGAGGATCAGATCATCATTAAAAGATACCACTTTGCTTGGCTTACTCTCATCAATTAAGCCTACCACTGTTGATGAAGCAATGGTAGATGATGGACAAATTCTTGCAATGCAAGAAGAGTTAAATGAATTTAAGAGGAATCATGTTTGGGATCTAGTACCTAGACCAAATAAGAACATTATTGGAACTAAGTGGATTTTCAGAAACAAGCTAAATGAAAAAGGTGAAGTGGTCAGAAACAAGGCAAGACTTGTTGCACAAGGCTACAGTCAACAAGAAGGCATTTATCACACTGAGACATTTGCTCTAGTGGCCAGGTTAGAAGCTATTTGTATCCTACTTTCTTTTGCAGTAAATAATAACATTACATTATTTCAAATGGATGATAAAATTGATTTTCTAAATGGTTATATAAATGAAGAAGTTTATGTTAAACAACCCCCCAAGTTTTGAAAGTTTTGAATTTCCAAATCATGTTTTTAAGCACCTATGGCATGGTATGATAGACTTAGTAACTTTTTGCTTAAAAATAACTTTGTAAACGGACAAGTAGATAATACATTTTTTAGAAAATCAATAGGAGATGACATTCTTATTATTCAAATTTATGTTGATGACATTATTTTTCGATCTACTAATGGCACACTTTGCCAAGAATTTTCTAAATTGATGCAGCTTGAATTTCAAATGAGTATGATGAGAGAACTTAAGTTCTTCTTAGGGATACAAATTTAGCAAAGTCAAAAAGGTATATACATTCATCAGACTAAATATACAAAAGAACTTTTTAGGAAGTTTAAGATGAGTGATTGCAAACCTATGGCTACACCAATGCACCTTACTTGTTCACTTGAAAAAGATGATATAGGTGAAAAAGTTGACCAAAAAACCTATAGATGAATGATAGGATCCCTACTTTACCTTACCGCTTTCAAACCTGACATCATATTTAGTGTATGTGTATGTGCAAGATTTCAAGTTGACCCTAGGGAATCACATTTAACTACCGTTAAGAGAATCCTTAGATACCTAAAACGCACTACCAACCTTACCTTGTTCTACAAGAAATCTCCTAAGTACACACTGAGTGGATATTATGATTCTGATTATGTTGGAGATAAACTTGAGAGAAAGAGCACTAGTGGCAACTGCACCTTTTTAGGTGACAATTAAATATCTTGGTTAAGTAAGAGACAAAACACCATTGCAATGTCAATAGTAGAGGCTGAGTACATTTCAGCAGCTGATTGCAGTTCTCAACTACTTTGGATGAAGCATCAACTTGAAGACTACAAAATCCTAGAATCCAACATTTCCATCTATTGTGATAACACTTCTGCCATTTGTCTAACCAAAAACCCTATCTTACATTCTAGAGCTAAACACATCGAGATCAAACATCACTATATTAGGAACTTTGTTCAAAAAGGGGTATTAAACATTCAGTTTGTAGACACTAAACACCAATGGGCTGACATATTCACCAAATCACTACCTGAAGATAGGTTTGACTTTATCAAGAAAAACCTAAACCTTACCTTCATACCTGACTGATGTTTTATTCATGTTATTCAAAAAAAAAGAATAAAAAAAAAGAGAACAAAAAAAAAAGAAAAAAAAAAAAAAA
>JBBPBQ010000002.1:27947277-27971988 GCA_037974755.1 Cicer yamashitae
AAAAAAAAAAGAGACAAAAAAAAAAGATACAAAAAAAAGTTTCAACTTTCAAGTCTTTTTGTATAATGACAAAAGGAGGAGAAATATATTTGATAAATTGGGAAGAAAATGATACTTAGACTTAGGGGGAGCTCGAAGTTAAGGGGAGTCAAAGAAATATATAGATTGTTATAAAAAATACAAGTTTTGTCATCGTCAAAAGGGGGGAGATTGTTGAAACCAAGTTGATTTTATACTTTGAGTTTTGATGATAACAAAAGTATTTTATGAGAACAATATATTTGACTTCAAAGATTATGAAAGAAGATTCATGTTTTTGAAGAAAATCTAAAATAAGATTTGATTCAAATTTATAATTGAAGAAAATCTTATTCAAATTTATAATTGAAGAAAATCTTTGACCAAGTTGAAAAGAAGAAATGGTCAAGATTTTATCAACATTTGAAGAAGATTTGATCAAGATTTATCTACAACAAAATATGAACAGAATCAATATGAAAAATTTGCAAATGCAATATGAACAAAATACGAACTAAATCAATCTGAAGAATTCACAAACTCAATCTAAACAAAATAGGAACATAGTCAATCTTAAGAATTTAAAAAACTCAATCTAAACGAAATAGGAACATGATAAATTACTTTTGTCACTTTATTCATGCACTCCTTAGTTTTGTTATTGCTTCTAATCCAATTAAATTATCAAGTCTGAACCAGTGTTAATCAAATAATGAAAAAGTTATCAACGTAGTCAAATATAATTCAATCCCCTTTCTCGTGTTTTCACCTTCAATTGGCATCAGAGCTCGATCTCAAGGATTTGCACTTTATAATGTTTGAGTAAAGATCCAAGGGTTCAACATGTCTGGATTCAGTGAATCAGCAGATGAAGAAATTGAGGTATTTTATGACTTACTCGACTTAATTATTGCTATACATGATTTTTTAAATAAGAATCACAAATTGTCTTTAAAATTGAAAACACTTGGGAAAGAAAATTCAAAACTAACCGAAAAAGTTAATGTTTTAAAGAATCAAAGTGCTTAATTTAAAACAGAAAATGCAACTTTGAAAACTGATATTGCTGAACTTAAAGATAAACCCTTGAAAGACATCCATAGTGAAAATACCACATGTAATTTTGATAAGCATGAAAAAGTATTCCAAGATTTTCTAGCTAATGGTATGGAAAGAAGCAAGTATGCATCTATGATTTATGGTGTTAGTAGAAATGATAAAATAGGATTTGAAGAAACAGTAACTAAACCTAAACCTATTCACTATGATATTTTATGAACTTTTTGTTCTAAGAAAGACCACTCTAAATTATCTTGTCCCATGTTAAATACAAGGAAAGACAAGAAACCTTTTAAGACTAACAAACCATGACCCAATAAGATTTGGGTACCAAAAGACAAAATTGTTTATGTTCTAGATATTCTAAGCAACCAAGTTGAAACACCAATCATAACATACGGTAAGTGGATGCTAGCAACTTATGAAGGAAAAAAGTCTATAATCCAAGACCTAACAAACAGAAGCCAAGTGACTCTTGGAAGAGAGCTGAAAGACTAGATGATTGGAACTAGAACTATCAGATGAACCAAAAATATAAAAAAAAAATCTAGAGTATCAAAAGAAGCAAAACTGGGAATGAAATCACACATATCAACATAAGCAAAATTGGTAAAAGAAATCACATTTATCAACAGAACTAGAACTACCAGAAGAATCAGAACTACCATCAGGTCCATAATTACGAGAAGAACCCGATACATCAGAAGAAAAAGAAGTGTCAGATGAACAATCAAAATCAGGAGACTTCTCTAAATACTCCAATAAAATTCATCAAGACTACAAACCTTGATGGGAATTCAAATCCCCTCCAAAAACACCAGAAACCACCATAAACAAAACTGGTGTTTTGGGCTGTATTGTTACATTCTTAAATTATCTAATTTATATTATGTTAGAGGTTCTGTCACTAAGAAATTCAGACAACAATGAAGGTACAAACACGAGAACGGGGTTGAATTATGTTTGACTAAGTTGATAAGTTTCCATTATTTGATTAAACTGGTTCAGACTTGATGATTTACTTAGAGTAGAAGCAATAACAAAACTAAGGAGTGCAAGAATAAAGTGACACATGTAATTTATCCTGGTTCACCACTAACTTGACTACATTCAGTCCTTTTACTAAGAATTATTTAATCTACTAACTCAACAACTTGAATTACAAAGCACCTGACCCTCCAAGCCATTCTTCTCAAACAACCGGACAACCCCAAACTTTTGAGGAACACACACACACCTTGACTCTACCAGCCAAGTCTTCTCCACATAATCTGACAACCCCAGATTGTTGACGGCACACTAACACCACTATCGGGTTTGAATACAAAAGTTTGGAACTTGAGTAGTTGCTTCAAACAAGTTGATTATAGCAATGACTATCACACTCTAAGAAAAACACTTTAAATTTGTTTCTCATTCGAACAAGTGTTTCTCTCTTTGAACTTGAAGATGAATTTGGAACTTTGAGCTTGAGTTCTTATACTCTTTTATGATTTTTTGATGATCTTCTTCTCTAGCGTTGAGTATCTATTTATAAATAAAATTATGACTTCAATTTAGTCCTTGTTTAATTCGAATTGTATCTTCATTCCTAGCTTGGTCAACAATGATCTTATTCAAAAATAATTTTGAACAAGATGGATTTTGATAATATCTTCTTTAGCTAATTCTTTATTTCTAAATCCAATCTAAGCAGTTTTTCTAGATTGATTTTGTTCGTATTTTCTTCAGATTGAATTTGTAAATTCTTTAGATTGATATTGTTCGTATTTTGTTAAGATAGTGTTTGTAAATTCTTTAGATTGATATTGTTTATATTTTGTTAAGATTGCATTTGCAAATTCTTCTGATAAAACTTCCTTCTTATTGCTTGCTTTGATCTGGGCGGGAACATAATGTTAGACCGGTTCTTTGAAATTTCAAAGTAGGCATATGACTAATTCCAAATCAGTATTTTGACCTTTTTCAAAATTTGAATCATACATTTGCAAATAATAAATGCATCTTCTTGTGAGTGTTTCTTATTGTAAACAATTCTTGATCATATCTTCTTGTAAATAATTCATATCTTCTTATGATAAATCCTGATCAAATCTTCTTGTAAATAATTCATATCTTCTTGTGATAAATCTTGATCAAATCTTCTTATAAATAATTCATATCTTCTTGTGATAAATCTTGACCAAATCTTCTTGTAAGTAATTCATATCTTCTTGTGATAAATCTTGATCAAATGTTCTTGTAAATAATTCATATCTTATTGTTGATAAGATGTTGATCATATGTTCAAATCTTGACCATATCTTCTTTTCAACTTGATAAACGATTTTCTTCAATTATCAATTTGAATCAAATCTTATTTTATATTGTATTCAAAAACACAAATCTTCTTTCATACTCTGTGAAGTTAAATATATTGTTGTCATAAAATATTTTTGTTAACATCAAAACTCTAGGTATAAAACCATCTTGGTTCCAACAAATAATAGTAAACAAAATTCGATAATAATTCAATAAAGAAATTCAGTAATTAGGGCCAAGTTAGAAATCAAGGTTGGATTCAAAGTGAAACTTATTCCTAACATTTTTCTCATTATAAAAGTTCAATATTATTACTTTTGTTAGTTTGACAAGTATTCAATCAATTGAGAAATTTTTTGTTCAATTTTAGTAATTAAATATATTTCGATAGTATAACGCAATACTTGTGTTCGAAACTCGGTCTTACCGTTTTTTTATTACTTGCAATGATTCAATACATTTGCTGAATCGCTATCAAGGTGGCCAAAATCCCCCAACAATTGGCAAAAATTGTTAGTAATTCAATATTATTGGCGGCCTTAATTCTCGAATTAAAAGGCGGATGTAAATGTTTGTGACAACCAAAGGTGCCACAAAGCCATACGTTTTTTTTTTAATGTTTGTTAACATTTTTGTGTGCCTTGGCTACCAAAAACATTGGTGGCTTAGACCACTAGAAACTTGTACAAGTTTTTAAAATATTTGTGGGGCCGCAACAAATTTGTAAAGACTTTGACTGCCACAAACATATGTAAAATTAGAAAAATCACCCTTTAAGAAAGTCTTGACTGCCACAAACATAATGTTTATCTAAACAAAATATTGATTTTTTTAAAAAAAAATTGGTGACTACAATATCAACTTTGTCATATTGTAGTAAAAAAAATAATTAAAACAAATGAATTAAAGTTATTACTTTCACATAAGAAAATATAAATGAAAAATTAACCGAAATTCAATAAAGATAAAATAAAAGTATAGTAAAGAAAAAAAATAGAGAGAATAATAGTAGTGAGATTGTAGAGAAAAAATTTAGAGAGATGATAGAAATGAAAAATGAAAGGAGAAAATGAGAAATATGAAGATGATTATATATAGGAAGTGAATGAATCTTTGTGACGATCTAGGCTGCCACAAACCCCCAATGGAGCTTTGTGAGGGCCTAGACCACAACATGCCTCCAACAAAACTTTGTAAGGGTCTTGGCCGCCACAAATTTAAATTTTTTCCCTCCATACTATTTGTAGCGGTTTCAAACCACTACTAAACACTATGCTTTTTCCACAACTAATGTCCACGTAAGTAGATTCCACAATTGTTAAGGCATTTTTCTGCCAATAATTACTAAGGATCTCATGGCCTACTTGTAATCTTTCTAGCATTGACTAGTAATATAAGATTTTTTTGTACTGTATATTTTGATTTTAAAATATTATACAACAGCTCATACTTTATGTTTTTAGTCTCCATAACCATTTCCCAAGCAAAGTCACATTAAAAAAATTGAGATTGTTTAGACTTAAATCCACCCCCTCGTATAAATGTCTACATATCTTATCACAACTCACCCAAATTATATTTCTTTCAATTTTACTCCCCTTAAAGAAATTGTTTAAACACAAACTCACGACGAGATATTATACCTTAAGAAGTTTTGAAGAAGGAGGAGTAGAAAATTGGAAGAGTATACATAATTGATTTTAAGAGAACGACTCTTCCTCCAATTAGCAAGTTTTTGTAATTCCAACTTGATAATCTTCTACGGACAACATCAATAACGACCGTCAAGTATCCAACCTTCTTGGGTTGGCACCAATAAGAACATCAAGATATTTAAATGGGGTATGTCTTACTCTATAATTTTTTTTGAAGTAGTCAATGTTAGTAATTAGTTGTTAATTTTTGTTAAAGAAAAGAGTTGAACCCATGACCTCTTTGTCACTCCAAATTCTCAAAACCATCTTTTGACTCCCTTCCTACCTTACAATTAAGTATTGCAACTACGTCTTCCAACCAAAAGATAGGTACGTTAAAAGTGAAAAACAAATTGGGAGCTAAAAATTTCAAAAAAAAATTAATAAGCCGTCTAAACGAAGAAATTTTATATTTTTTGGCCAAATTTTCGAGCAATCCAAGCAAGTTGATTGAAAACTGATTTTTTTCAAACTAGTCAAGCTAGTCATAGCAAGCTCCAAGTCAGGACTTGAAAACACAAAAGATAACGCAAAAACAAAGGTTAGAGATGTCAGGAGGGTTCTTAAAATAATTAATCCTCATCAGAAATCCCCGACAATGACGCCAATTTGATCTGTTGTTGCACACGAGTCAAAATAATTTGAAATTTTAAATGTAGTATAAGGTAGTTAAACATTAGTCATCACACAAGTATCTCTTATTCAAAAATCACAAGAAATAAGAATGAACATGCATAAATAAAATAGGAAGGGGGTTAGTTCGTGAAAACAGTTTGCAATAAAGCGAAAATATCAATTGATCCAAACAACCAATCTACTGGTACTAGAGAAACTCTCTTGAATCTATCACGTGTTCAAGAAGTTATTTGTTTATATAGTTCTAATTTTGCTTGATCATTAAATTACCCGATTAAACATCAATTAAATTTATAAGAACCCCTACTGATTATGAAACAAGTATCTCAATACCTAGAATTCAATTGACTGTGGTTATGGAACAAGCATCATAAAATCACAATTAATTAACAACCAGATTTAATCAAACCTATAACTAAGCATTACAAAACCTATCAACCAATGTTCAAAATGAAGTAAATCAAGCGTTTAAATCATTCTAAATAACCTTAAAAGGATAGTGCCCCATAAGCCAATGCCATTCCATTCATGATCGTTGAAAAACAAATTTGAAATTCATATGATTAAGCATTAATACAGATGACGAAATTGCATACAAAGATCAAAAGATTAAAGATTGAAAGGAAAAGATATTGAATCATAAAAAAGAATTGAACATAGAGTTCATACCTTAAGATTCCTAAACAGAATTTCTTAACTAGTGGATTGATCTAGGGACTTTGCCTTCTATCAATAGTTTCCACAAAACGTAATTTAAAAAAATATGAAAAACCGTCAAAGGTAAGATAAGATGACAAGACTCTCCAAAATTCTATTTATTCTAGGTTAACCTAGAATCTGAATAGTTTTGATCAAGATCCAAGTCGAAGAGATGCTAATCAGTCCACTAAAAACTAATTACATGAGTTAAAACTCGCAATAATTATGTCAGTTCCAGTAAATCGCATTTTGGACCATCAAGACATTTGAATTAGGATTTGGTCTCAACATAAGAGTTGTAGCTTTGCTTCTTAACTTTCAAACACCATAAAATAATTAAAATCAGATAAGACAGTCAAAGTTATGGCCTACAAAAGAAGAAAGGGTCAGATGTAACGAAATCCAAAAATTAATTAAGAATTTCACTATAACTCAATTTTGACCCAAAGATATAAAAACGTGGTAAAAAGTTATTATTAGGCCTAACATACATCTAAAAACACTAAGTGCAATGCTATAGAAAGTGCGTTAGCCATAACTCATGTAATTGGCATATTATGTTCTAGATCATGGCAAACATGTTGTGGCTTGACAAAAACTAATTCATTTTCTCAAGGCAGTCTCTTGAGCTTGAGTAGTTCTTGGGCAATCTTTAGAAGTACCTAACTACAATTCATCACCACCTTCTTATTTGAAGGGGAGTAAAAGAGAAATTAATATCAAGTTGTACCCTCCTCTCAACACCTATTGCAAACTAAATACTAATGGGTCTCTCATCAGTAATTCCAGTCTTGCACCTTTTTGAAGTCTCATCAAAGACTATAAGGGTTGTTTTATTAGTGCCTTTACCTACAACCTTGGTAATTCTACGTATGTTATGGTTGAGTTTTGAGGTCTCATTCATGGTTTGAAGTTGGCTAGAAAGCTAGGTATTAACCGTCTCCTTGTGAAAGTCGATTCTCTTCCGGTTGTGAGAGTATGATTAATTCTAGACAGACTTAGAACCTATGTCTTCTTACTCTTCTCCAAGAAGCTTTGAGTATCTTGGATGGCGTGGATTGGAACTATGAGATAAAATATATTTTTAAGTGAAGTTGGTCGTTGTGCCGACAACCTTACTATCTTGACCATAGTGGGGTGTTTGGTCTCCTTCAACTCATTAATACCCCTTCCATTTTAAAGATTTTTTGGCCGATGATTGTAGAGTGATTTATTTCTCCCGAGTTGCTAATTAGCCTTTTTTTTTGGTTATTTTCCCATTTTATAAAAAAATAATAATAAAATTCCATTCAATTTATAAATAAAAAATTCCTTTACAAAATATTAAATTTTGTTTTGATTTTAAAAAGTCTAGCAGCGAATCTCGCACAAACTAAAAAAGTAGAGGATCACTTGTGCGAGTCTGCATCTTAACATATAATGTCACTTTAATTACCATACGAACTGTATTGATGAAAAAAAAATTAAGTTTAAAAAAAACGAGATTGACCAAAAATAAAATCTCAATCTAATTTCTCCGACATGACAAAGATAAAATATTTCTTTCGTTGTGCTTTATTGGTTTTTGAATTACATTTAGGGTTAAATATATTTTTAATTATATAAAATTTCAACATTTTAATTTTAGTCTATGTAAAAAAATAAATACAACTTTTAATCCTTATAAAATTATTCAACAAATAGTTTTAGTCACTGTTGAAATCATTTCATCCAAGACTTTAAGATCGTCCAAAAATATATATTAATTTAATAATAAATAGAAAAAATGTATACATAATAATTTTTAGGAACTAAAAACTACAGTTTTTATATAAAGGGGTAGAATTGTTATGTTTAAATTTTACGAGAGATATAACTTGCATTTATATCCTAATTTTAAAACTGTCGCGTTATTACTAATCTCGCAAAAACCTTATCCCTCTCACACAAAAATCTCATCTTCCTCGCACTACCAATCAATCAACTCGAACCTTCAATTCCTCCAAATCCTTCATCATCATCATCAAAGAAACATGTTTACCTCATCTTCCATCCCATCCCACGCCCCAATCATTCATCATCATCGCTTACCCTCCACCACTACCCACCCTTTATGCTTCAATGCCCACAACCATAACCTCACTCCACACCCTCCTACCCTATCCTTCCTCCGCCCTCCCCTTCTAAACCCCTCCCCGACGTCAATTTTCACCGTCGCCGCCAAACCACCAACAACCGACAAGTCCAGCGAGCAGAAATGGGTACACGAAGGCCTCATCACAGAATCCCTCCCTAACGGTATGTTCCGTGTTCGCCTCGACAACGAAGACCTTATCCTTGGATATATCTCCGGTAGGATCCGAAAGAATTACGTTCGTATCCTTCCCGGCGATAGAGTTAGAGTCGAAGTCAGTCGTTATGATTCCTCCAAAGGACGGATAGTTTACAGGCTGCGCAATACCCCCGGCGGCAACTCTTCTTAGTTTTTAGACACGTTTAGTGTTTGTGAAAATGACAGAAATGAACGTGCTTGTTTTCGAACCTACGTTTATTTGTTTTTATTTTGAAGATTAATATAAAGAACAAACTTCAAGTACATGGTTGTTGTAGAAAATGCAAATAGCAAAAATATGCTTTGCTCTCTGATTTTGCACTGCCTAATTTCACTTTCATCATTTTAACTCTTGTCTTCTTGATAGTTGTTTAACAGATATAAATATATAAAACTTTCATTTGAAATCAAGGAGAATTAACATTACAAAGTAGTTTGCTGTACTGAAATCTGAAATGGATACCATAGTTTTTATTTTGTTATTTTTAAAAATGGTCTTGTGCTGCATAATATTACTACAATCAACATCAGAGGGAATCTGCTGAGACCTTTGGCTTTGGTTAACAAAGTTCCTTTCTTTGACTATCATCTGTATGGTAATTGGTAAGTAGTTATATTAATTTTGTTGATTATCAGCTCAAATACAAGACTGTCTACACCATGGTTACACTGTGAATTTTTACATTGCGGTGAAATATCTCAAAATGTGGTTGACACCGACAAAATTGCAGTTGCGATGCCGATACAAATACTTTAAAATTTGCAATATTACGGCCGCAATTGTTGTTGAGGATTGCCATTTAGAACCATGGTCTACACAATTTGTTTGTGGCTGCATCGATATCAGGTACAGGGTACAGAAATGAGGGTGAATGTGTGTTTAAGATTGTGGGAGAAAGAGTCAAATTTCTAGGAGGGTTTTACTAGACAAAATAAGAATGGAATGGAAGACCTTTTCTTTCTAGGAGTTCCTTCATGATCCAAATCATTGTAAACCCACATACAGGTTATTTATTATCTATGGTCTCTCAGTATAGTAGATGTATTTGAATTGATGATTGCCACACTATGAATTTTATTTCTTTTGGCCATAGAAACTTCCTCGGATTCATGTCAATTGAATCTCAGTATGTGGAAGATAAACCACATCTTGGATATATCTACTAGAATTTGTGTCATGTTGGATACATAGCAGATTTGCATTCTTCCACCCACGGAAATCATTAGATTGTTTCGCATAAGAGCAACTCATAATCTGCTGTTTCTTGTTGCTATTAAATACTAGTGTATAGAATAAGTTTCATATTGGGGATTGTTCTGTTAGTATAGGCATAAGGTTGCATGCTTCTTGATGAATCAAATTCACCAGAAGCGGCATAGGTAAGATTCTGCTTACTTTGACATGTTCATCTTCTAAAATTCTAAACTTGCAGCCTGATCTCCCTGGAGTTAAATGAGTGTATTGAAGTAAGTACTGCGGCAAAATCAATTCTAGTAAAGATGTATGAAGGAAACAGATAGGGGAGGTATTCTATGTGTTTATGCTTATATCTTTTTTTTTTTGACAGGGTGTATAGATATACATTAAGATATATATGATGCTAAGGGTGTGTTTGGTTGGTTTTGGAGGGAATGGAGCCAATATAACTTAAAAACCATTTAAAACCTCTCTCCTTCCCTTGAACCAAACACAACCATTAAAAATCTATCTTCTCCCCTCGCTTCTCCTTCTCTCGAGGGAGCGTAGTTTCATTTTGTGTATTTTTTAGTTGTGTACATACATCATCATTTGTTAAGTTTTGGTGTTTAGCCAAATGAAAGCTCAACCTCTTTAGAACTCGTTCCCCTACCAAACAATGTTTCTTGCACCACTTGATGTTATTAGTATGCTTTATTTTTAGTGAGGTTGATACAAGTGTAGAAGCTGGGGGTAATTTATCTAAACTTTGATCGTTAAAGAAATGAAATGTAGTATGTATTTCTTATGCAAGTCTTATAGTTAATAGTTCTTTATATTTTTTTACTTTCATGCAGATACTCATTAGGTGGGGGAATGGTTAGGGAAAGTATTTTCTGCTTTTTAAAATCCCTGATGTTGCAAATAGGTGTTGCAAGGGTTTGCGACCAGCTCATGTTGCAAAATCACTTATATGGTGGAGGGTTAAAAAAAAAAAAAAAAGAGACAAATACATTTAAGTGGCGGTTAAGAGGAAACAAATGAATTCAAGGGGCGATTATACTTTCAATGAGAAGTAGCACAACTTTAATGCATTTTTTTCTTTGTAACAATCAACAAATGAATCATACTTTTTCCTATATGTATGCCACACCCAAATAATGAAAGGATATAATATTTTGGTTGAAAAAAGTTATAGTGTAACAGTGAACAGTGAGACGCCACCACGTTCCATTGGTAAAACATAACTAATCTTCAATGTGTTATAAATACACATAAATTTAAGTCAATGAAATAGAAATAAAGAGGAATCTCCAAACGGATGCCACATGTACATAGTGTTGACAAAACATAATAAGACATGACCACTTACTGACGGCCACTAACAAAAATGACATACTCAACACTAGTGAAAATAAAAAAGAGAGTAGATAAAGCAAAGTATGTCTGTAGTCATCTCTTTTACCACAAGATGGGAAACTCTAGGGAGTAGCTGGATGATAAGATGAAATTTCTAATTCCTTAGAAGAAGTCTGCTCCTCTCTAGGTCCAAGAATTACCCCACAACCATACCCTGGATATCCTCTTCCGAAAAGTTGGCGGTAACTGCGTTCTATGTTACCTACTTGCCATCTAACTAAATTCTTCGGGAATTGTGGTGCATGCTAACGTTTGTGAATGTCCTAAATTTAGTGAAAGGCTAACTCCTTTGATATACAGACATCTCCCTTCCATTTGACACATGTCATGCTATGACTCCTATATAAATACGCTTTCGTCGTTGTAGTAGATGATCTCCAAATCACTCTATCGTGCCATCCCTAGCATTATCAGGAAGTGAGGTGGAATGTGGCCTGTCATTTGTATCGTTACAAGCAAACATACCACATATAAAATTGGAAAACAAAGACTAAGATTTCCGAATAAATATAAAAGGGATGATGAGGTGTAAAATTGAGAAATATATGTGAAACACAAATATTGAAATGAGTCACATCATCCTCAAATATATCTTAGATCAAAACCTTACTATAGTAAGGCATCATCACCAATATGCTTACACATGCCTTAAACACTACCAGTGACATCTTGTGAGGTCATTGATCAAATATATCTGGACTTCTTGCCACCAATACCTTTTGAGGCCACAAATCAAACGCCACTTGAACAACGCAAATAAATGAGGTCATGTTGAGGTCACATGGAATCTAAATGGAATAAGTCGTTTACCACATAAGACGCTGTTTAGTAATGCCAATAAGCTAGCTTATAGTTTATTAAACTAACTTATAAGCTTGCTAGATTAAATGAGATATGTTTGGTAAACAAGTTTTTCTCACAAGCTTATAGCTTATTCTGAGACGCTATTTCAAGTAGCATTTGATTTTATAGCTTATAGATTTTTACACTTTCTTCGATTTATAACCTCATTAATTTATTTTTATTATTTTTTATATATAAAACGTAATCGTCCAACTAACTTACTATTCACCCATTATCTTCAGTATCTTATTCTCGATGTTATTACTTCTGTTTTTTTGTTAAGAGTGGTAGTATTACTTCTACATAACACATCCATTCTTTCAATTCTTATCAAAAAAATCACAGGAAAAAAATTTAACTTGTATGCCAAAAATCTTTGTCACATAACACAAAATTGACAAAGGCATCCATGAATAGAGCTGAACTCAATTTCTTTAATTCCCTGCCAAAATAACTCATAAAATATTTCATCTTATTCATATGACAAGAAATTCATGACGTTACACTTTTTATGTCAAATTGTAACTGTAAAATGAATTGTTTTTTACAATTACTATTTATACACATGAGATTTGTTAAACTTTTAGAGAACTATTTAAATTTATGTTTATATTGTAATAAAAAAAAAAGTAACCGATGTACAAAAAAAAAATGAATTCCATGGTTTTTTTTATTTTTTATTTTATTTCAGAGCTTTGTTACATTTTTTGCATTTTCTACCACAAAAGTCACAAATAAGAGAAATATAGTAAAATAAAGAAAGGAGTAAATATGAGACACGTATCAGGTGAATTAGGCAATTACGTTGGGAGGAGCAGAAGTCGAGGAGAAAGGTGGAAGCTATAAGATAACATCAACTAACTAACGACATGAAGAAGAAGAAAACATAAGAAATAAAGTGTAACGTCATGGAGAAGAAGAAAACATAAGAAATAAAGTGAAGTAGGAAAATGGATTGAGTACAAAAAAAATAGATCGACTAAAACAATAGGCCGAAGATTGGATAAAAATGTCACATATTTTTATTTTAAATTAAATAATCATGTTCTTTTATGTCATTTTATATTGTTAAAAGCTAAATTTACCAAACACTTTAATTTCAATTTATTAGCTTTTCAGCTATAAATCATCAGTTATCGGCTAGCTTTTCAACTAGCAACCAACTATTAAGTTATCAGCTAGCTTATAGTTTAATTTTACCAGACGAAGCCTAAGTATCCGCACAAATAATAATCCTGCCATACTAGCAATAAATAATATAATAATAACAATAATAATAATAATAATAATAATAATAAATAATAATAATAATAATAATAATAATAATAATAATAATAATAATAATAATAATAAAAGAACGAAACTCTCATTTATACGAATAAAAACTAAATGTATTCTACATAGTAAGGACTAGTAGAGAAAACAAAAATTTATTTATTTATTATATTATTAGTGACACATGTTTACACTATAATATTAATTATTTTGTATATACTCTCTAATTACTATTGAGTTTACCACTTCTTCTTTTTTCTTTGATAGATAAATATGTTTTACTTCAATTTTATAGATAAATATCTTTCACTTAGTTTGATACACTCTTTTTATCACTAAATAAATCAAACTATTGGAGTTATGATATGTTGATCATACTTATCAATGAGATTGATATAATGTTTTAATCAAATAATATTCAATTTTATCTTGTTAAAGTTTGATCACTTATATTTCAACTATCTGCTCCCACATACTTTTACTTTTTTTTATAAAAATTATAAAGTTAATACAATTATTTAAAAAACTCAATTTTTTTATTGATAAAGAATCATAAAATAGTTTAAATCGAAGGGTAAAATTGGATCAAAAAATATTTATATCAAAATTTGGTATAACACCTACAACTATCTACTGCGTTAACAACATACTTATTTTTTATTTATTTTTTGCAATTACCAACCAATGTAAGTAATTAGCATTGTAATATTGTTAGTTTTTGTTGTGGATGATTATCGAACTCGTGATCTCCTTACCATTTACTCCCTAACGCCTTCACTCTAACCACAAAAGATGTGTAAGTAACCACGAAGAAAACAAATGAAAGTGAGTCGTCATACTCAAAATCATAAAAATAAGCAGAGGATGATAATTCAAATGGACTATGTCAACAAGCATATATATAACACGACAACATAAACACATAATATATACAATATCAATGATATGTGACTATATAATACCCAACCTAATAATCAACTACTTTAGAGTTGGATATACTAACTTTGGGTTGATACGAGTAGAGAAGACACCTACTACCCCATGAACTGAATTGTCTAGTTGGAGTTAATTAGTACTTAAATGATTGCCTTAACGGTGTTTCACATTTACACAAAGTTGTACCAATAAAATTTCAAAGTCTTCTTGATTGTCAATTCTATCAAGGTACAACCTCCAACATACCTTACTTATACGAATACATACACATTGTATAACAAATCATCATAAAGACCATTGTTAGATGCGATACAACCATATTTGCGACTATGCACTATATCATCCAACTCTTAGTTAATATCATCATCATCAACAACAAAGTCCTAATAACTAGTTTAACACTTATTATTCATCCAACTCAATGATTATTCATCAATAACTAATTATTTTTGCTTAATCAATAAACTAGTTTTCTTAATTGATTTTTAACTCCTTAATTTATTAACACATTGGGCTCAAGTGATTATAAATGAGCTTCACTTTAGAACGAATCATTTGGGAGAACTTGAGTTCGACTCTTTGAAATGACAATGTTGATCACAAGAAAGGGGAGTTTGAATTGTGATTCCCTTTTTAAAATTAATTTTTGTATTAATATGTTAACTCAAGATTGATCTTGATTTGATAAAGGCAGAACGTTCTTCGTTAGAATATAACAATATAAACTTCACAAAGTGATTAGTGTTGTGCAGGTGAAAAATAAAAAGGAGGTAAGAGAAAGAGAATTCACACGGGAATATATCTTGGTTCACCAAAATGGGTTACGTCCAGTCCTCACACTTTGTGAGCTTTTTCACTAAAGTGTTCAAACAAGAATATTCTTGCTTTTCCCAGCAATGTTCGAGATCAGCCTTAACCAGTTACAATAGTTCTCCTTTCAACCCTGAAAGGGTTTTCAAGGATTACCCTTCAGTCTAGAAGAGTATTTACACGTCACCTTTTAAATGCAAAAGGATTTCTCAAAAATACTCAAACTATTTCTAATTCTATAGTGTTTGAGCTACAACAAAAATGTTTTGAAGAGGATTGATGGATCAGCCTTTACTCAACACTTGTTTGAGTTAAGTTTTAAGCAATCAGACTCAAATAATGGATCCTTAAATCTAATGAAGAAGAGCTGGAGCCTTTGCTTGATTCTAGAGCTTATATTTCTTAAGAATGATGATTTAAGTGAGTGATTACTTGCACTGTGAACTGATGATGTTTCCCTTGCCTTGAGGTTCCTTCTATAGGCTTTTTGAAGGTTTGTGCCAGCTCATATAGCCGTTGGAAGACAGGATGTTTGGTCTATGAATTAATAGGCATGCATTGTAAATAAACGAAGATTGTTCCTGCTTGATTATCAGAACGTTCTTCGTTTCTGTTTTGGGTAATTGCTTGTATTTGTGACCTTTGACAGCTGTTTGTAAATCATGTTATTTTATACTTGTGTAAGTGATGCAGTGCCTCATTTGTCCAAGTTGTACTTGCTTATCTAAGCCATCCATTTTGAAGATTTAATCTTGCAAGTTACTTTTTGTACATTGCTTTGACTTTGTTGATTCTTTTGACGAATCTGTCTAGAGTATCCTTGAATATACAGTTCTGTTCCTTCGTAATAGTTACTGGTGTTTTTCTATGCATCTTGATGTACTTTTGCAGCCTAGATTGATCTTGATTTCAAGAAGACTTTGTTCTTTAGTAAACCAGAACGTTATTGGATTAAACCTATGGAAACTAGAACGTTCTTCTCTTTTTTCTGTTTAATAGTCATAACAGTCTTGCTTTCTCATATTTGATCTTGTTTCTTTCAAATTGATCTTTGTTGTTATAATTGATGCTTGTCTTTGATTAATACACTCAAGAGCACATGTTAAATAACAACACATTTAAAATCAAAATTAGAAGATTAATTAACTTTGTTTGATTATCATCAAAACATTAATTTGGGATTTTGCCTCAACAATCTCCCCCTTTTTGATGTTGACAAACATGTTAATTAGATTTTTTAATTTGATTCTCAAAGATTTCTAAGAGAAAGCTCCCCCTCAATTTGTGCCTGAAGTAATTAATTTGAAGCAGAAATATAACTAATCATGATGCTTAAATTGAAGGTGCAAACACGAGAAGGGGGGTTGAATTGTGTTTCCCAAAGTTGACAACTTTTTGATAATTTATAAATAAATAAAAAAACTAGTTTGGTTTTGGTGACTAACTTGGAGTAGAAGCAATCGGATTCAGAGGCAGCAAACAATGAAAGCATAAATAATTTGACACGTAGATTTATCCTGGTTCACCACTAACTTGGATACATCCAGTCCCCTCATTCAGAAGGATTTAATCCACTAATTCAAATACCTTGAATTACAAAGCACCTGACCCTCCAAGCTAGTCTTCCAAAACAACCTGACAACCCTAGACTTTTGAGGAACTAACCACCTTGACCTTACAAGCCAAGTATTCTCCTAACAACCTGACAACCCCTGATTGAAGAAGGAACTAAACCACTATCGGGTTGGATACAAAATATTGGAACTTGACTAGTTGCTTCTAAAAAGATGATGATAATAATAACTCTCACACTCTAAGTGTAACACCCCGATTTTTAACAGCGCGAGTGCATTTTTTTTAAACAAATTAAAAAAATAACATGTCGTAACACAAACGACAAAAGTCATAAATAATTACATCATAAATATACAACTGACTAAAAATAGTATTTGGGTCAATAGTCTACAATATACAACTAGAAAAATACTTCGGGGCTATGAGACCTATCAGGCATCGCTTATACCCCTGGGGTATTCTCGGCAGACACCTGCACAAAAGTACTACTCCAAGAATGCTATTCCCCCCATGGTCATGTCCAAAAAATGGAACATGGACCCACCAAAACAAAAGTTAACTGATAATATATGTAATAGATACAGTCATCCCAAAATGAAATAAGTACAACAACCAAAAGAAAGACACTAGGTCCTTATACAACAAAGCTAATCTGGTCATCCACCAGCAACTACAATAACATGGGTGACCTTCACACACTCCGCAAGTCCCTCCTGACGCAGTATCCACCTTCGAGGTAAACTCCTCCTCATCAACATCCATAGAAGGATCGGTCTCCTCTGAAGTCAGATCCACCCACAAGATAGGTGGCTTCGGCGGCGCTAGAATCTCAAAACAGTCCACTACTTCAGTGACAGTCGGTAAGGGATCATTCACCGAAAATGGAAGCTCTGACTCGGCCCGCCTAGATGGTCCTGCAATCTCTCGCTCCATTTGCATCGACCCCTTATCATTTCCGCCAGTCCCCGGTCCAACCACTGTATCTCCAGCTCCTACGGTGGACTCCGCCTCAACTCAAACTGAGGAATCCTCTCCATCTTCCCATGCTCCACTCATCCCGAGCACCAATCTTGAAGGTACCGAATAGTCGATTCTCTCGCGAGTGAGCTCCACGAGGTATACTGCTCCAGCTTTCCTACTTGTCCTCGCTACCTCCCCGTATAAGTAGCCCTGCTTGAGATGGTGTCATATACCTAAGCAGTTGGCGAGTCTCCTTAAGGGAAGTCTAACGACGTTTCCGTCGTCAAGGTAACAATCAGTGGAACGAACTCGGGTATCATCTGAGGGCAAAGCCCAATTTCCACAATAATGTAAAGGATCACCAACCGAAATTAACAAATAACATTTAGCAAAAAACTTATGTTTTAAATGCTCAAGAGAATCTTTCATCATAACATACCCATAAAAATAATTTTCATATGTCAAAAATGCATAAACAATGTTGGAAAATGAAGTTTTTGACAAAATGCACTGTCGTATTCGAATACAGCATATCGTAGCCGAATACAAGTGCTAAGTTAGTGGCTAAAACTAAATATCTGTATTCGAATACGACAGGATGTAGCCGAATAAGACAGGACAAGTCAGTAGCTAAAAATGCATTTTCGTATTCGACTACAGCATGTCGTAGCCGAATACAAAATCAAGTCAGTGAAAAATTTCACAAATTTGTATTCGAATAAGAGGTTTCGTATTCGAATACGATGTTAAAATTTCAAATAAAAACTGAACGTTACAGATGTGTATTCGACTACACACTAGATGTAGCCGAATACAACTGCGAAATAATGCAGGTTTTCAGTTTTGAAATGGTTCTGAATCATTTAACACCCACGATATAAAGACAAACAATAACACTTAGCAATTACGGCATAATATCAAACAACAACAGAGCATGTATATACAATCATCACATTGTAACAAACATGACTCGTGTGCCAAGCACCCTAATGCAATGCGTATATGCCAATGCACATGATTCCGGAATTTCCAAAACAAAACCCTCCTCGAGGGGCGTAAATAATAATTGTACCGCCTATCACAGGCCAATACTAATTATCGAGGTGCCACCCATCACAGATCAGCACGATTTACTAGAGTGTAGTCTATCACAGACCTACACGACAGTTAAATCCTTGTAAGGATAAGATGGACCAATCAACTCATTGAACCATCCCGTGTCCCATCACGGTCACCACTTAACATCGTGGCCCATCACGGTCACCACTAACACTGTGGCCCATCCAGTCACCACTAGCTATGAAATGCATGAGCATGCTCTGACTCTTTTCACCACAATCATTATGTAAATGCAGCTATTAAAAAACTCCCTTTTTAATACTCATTTAACACTAATAATTTTTCATACTTATCACAGAGCACACTTAAGACAGATTTTCCTCAATAAAATTCATAACATATAACAACACGTATTTTCACTCAAGAATATATAATCACGTCAATATTTAATCATCAATTCATAACATATAAAAATACGTATTTTCACTCAAAAATATATATTCACGTCAAAATTAATTATCACACCTTCACACATCAATCCTACTTCAATCCCACATATAGGGTCCCTATATGCAAACTAGAAATTTGAAAGGAGCCCTTACCTTAGTTATAGCTTTAACAACCGTTTTCTCTACCGCGATCAAACACGGCGAAAATCTCCCAAGCACCATAGTGTAGAGAGGAGCAACTTTCCCTCCTGACACTTCTCGAATAGAAGCTTAGATCTAGTAGATAAATGAGGGTTTGTGGTTGGTTGTTTTTGAAAACCACCAACACGATTTTCTTCGAAACAGTAAAATAAGAAGAAAGGAAGGAGGTGAGACTGAAGGGAAAATGTTTTCCTCGCTGGTTCATGCATGTATATATATACCTTTAACTTACAACCCAACAACAAATATGTATATATATATCAAAAAATTAGGTATATAAAAAATCATCACAACAACATCTAAACACTCTTACACATATCACATCATTCACTTTTCAATCTAATTTAATAAAAATATCTACTCTCGTGGCAACTCAATTGACAGATAAATTTTTCAGCAACAAGTGACATTTAAAAAAAAAATACCCGGTATTAAATTCTTCGTAACATAAATAAATTATTCTTCGACAAATAATTTTAATTGGGTCTCAAAATATATATATAAATATATACATATATTAAACATATTACAAACTCTAACAAAATATTTTTTGGTACTTAATTCACAAAATAAAATAAAATTGAGCTAAATGCCTCAACAATTCAACACAAAACACACTAAAATTGCATAAACTAGAATTTAAAAACTAAGGGTCTTACACTAAGAAAAGAGCCCTTAGAAAATATTTGTAACTCAAAAAAGTGTTTCTCTCTTTGAACTCTAAGACTACTCTTTTCTGCTTTTCAATGATTTTCTTCTACAGCCTTGAGTGTCTATTTATAGTTAAAATTTGGGCTTCAATTTAGTCCTTGCGTTTGAAAATTCTTCAAATTGATTATGTTCCTTTTTTGTTTAGATAGAGATCGTAAATTCTTCGGATTTATTCTGTTCATATTTTGTTCAGATTGCGTTTGCAATTTCTTCAAATTGATTATGTTCATATTTTGTTGTAGATAAATTTTGATCAAATCTTCTACAAATCTTGACCATATCTTCTTTCATACTCTTTGAAGTCAAATATATTGTTCTCATAAAATAATTTGGTTATCATAAAAACTATAAGTAAAAAAATGAGTTTGGTTCCAACATAAATGATTGTTAATATAATAGGTTCATAACAAGATCAAGCAGAAGTACATAGTATTTAACAAAAGAGATGGCTGCGGAATATCTGGAAAGGTTGGAGATAGATTTTGCAAAGGAGGTTCCAAGCCTAAATTAGGTGCCAACTGAGTGGTGATCCATTCCCATAAGATCACATTTTCCCGATCATGATGAGCTTGCCTATCAATGATGGTCTTGAGAGCAGCAATAATTTTAGGGGTGTTCTTAGTTGTTGGTGCTACGCTTTTCTCAGTCTTGGAATGTTTTGGTGGACTCTTGTCGTCATTCCCTTGAGAAGCTTTGGACGGATTAGCTGGAGATGGGGCTGGAGTAGTGTAGAAGGCGGATAAAGTAGCAAATGTTGAGCTAATAGTAGGGAGAGTTCCTGAATGAGACTTGTTTGGAGGAATTGATGGGCCTGGGAGGTTCATATCTGGAGAGACCAGATATTGACTAATTCCAAACAGAGATGAACCAGTTTTCTGAGGGGAGATAAAAGCTGGAGACATGAGGGATGTGCGTTGTTGATGAAGTTGGTGGCATGGATGGCTTTGTAGCGTTGGTAGTTGAATTGAGTGAGGAGTGCAAGGAACAACAGAAGGATTCGTAGCGGGAGAGGATCCTGATGGAGGAGTGGAAAACAGGAGTGTGTTTGGATGTAGTGGAGAATGATCTTGAGGATTGGTAGGTTCAACAGGTGGTTTAAAGACTGATTTCCTAGTGGAACATTTCCTTTTTAGTGAGGTAGGGGAAATCTATTTTGATGGATGCTGGAGTAGATTGTTCTCTTTTCATGTGCGAGATTTTTTCGGATGAGAATTTTGAGATCTTGAAGGTCGAAGTTTCAATAGTGAATGGAATGTTAAGGTATCTGAAAATTCGAGTTAGAACCATACCATAGGGCACGATGTTTCTTTTGTAATCACGATTTATGGAGGCTATCATATTTTGGATAATTATGTGGGGGAGGTTCAATCTTTTGCAATGAAAGAGATGGTAGATGATGAGAGCGTTATTGTCAGACATATTCATGACTCCCACAGTGTGGCAGGATAGAGTGTTGACTGATGTTGTTAAAAACTTCTAGCAGAGGCTTTAGATCAGCAGAAACAAAACTGGTGGAGCCACGGATGAACAATTCCTAGAAAACCAGATCTTTGTTAATGTTGAGCGCATAGTACTAATCCTTCGCGAATACAGTAGGACCTTCAGAAGGCAGTTGGAGGATTTCAGCAAGGAGGTTTGGTGTGAGACGAATTTCAATGCCTTTGAGGTTTTAAACTATAAGGGATTTGTCTGCACATGCCTGTGTTTTGTAGTAAAAGGCTCAAATCACGTCAGGATAGAATGAATCATATATTTTTAGGAAATTAGTCCAACCAAGAGCATCAGTGTGATGTTTGATTGAAATCCTATCAAGCTGAAGATCATCCAGCATAACAATCTTGCCAACACCAATGGGTCCTTTTGCCCATTTGTCTTGAATTTTTTTTTGAAACTTAGATGAAATAAGTGGTGGGATGTGGAGTTTTGGAGCAAAAGTGGTTTTGTTAGGATTAGTTTGATAGGGTGATATGGAGATCGTTTTGGTAAGATAGATTTTGCTGTAGAACATTCTTGTTTTTTGGTTTTTTGGGAATCAATTTTCTTAGGGTTTTTGAGTTTGTGTTTAGTCAAGAATTGGGACAAGGTGGAAGTTGACTTGGTTTTTAAGAAGGATGTGGTGGTTATATGAGCATTTGTTGTGGTTGGAGGAGATGAGGTTTTGGAGGAGGGGAAAAGGTTTTTAACTAGTTTTGTTGGCCTGTCTTTGAGAGAGAGTTTTGGGGGTTTTGATGGAACATCTCCTTTTGACGGAGGTACGGATTCAGAGTCGTCGTCAGATATGGTTTAGATGGTGGTGTAAGTTTTTTTGGTTTTTGAGGAAGTACCCATTCCTGCCATGATTCGCATTGACCTACATTTGGAGGAGGTAGCTCCAGAGGTAGTCTTGAAGGATGTTTTTTTGAGATGTGGGGCCATTTTACTGGTGTTAGGGGGTTGCATTAATAGAGAGGAGGTAAAACAGTTGATAACGGAGCAAGTGTGATAAGTCTTGAGCTTATTTCGAGAGACGAAGATAGGTAATCAGAAAAGGTTTTTTCTGAGGAGATTTCTGGGGGTGTAGGTTGTGGTGGGGGAGATGGTGGGTGAGTGGGGGATGGAGAAGGTGTTCTAGGGTTAGGTTTTTTGCGAGCAAATGCCTTTGTGCGCGCCATTGTTGAAGAATGATGAATGACGGTGGAGAGGAGAAGAACAAAAGTTGCAAAGAGAAGGGGAAACGTGCATTTTGCAGAAAACGGAGAATGAGCGGTTGTGGAAAGATGAAGCGGGACATGCGTGAGTTGAAGAAGTAGTGGGGGTAACAAAGTGACAAAAGATGTTGGGAAAGAGGAATATAGGGGCGGAGGTGGCAATTGTAGGCAGATGTGGTAGTTGTAGCAATGTTGCTTTCTAAGTTCAAGGGACAAAAAAGATGGTTACCATTAATGACAGACTTAAGCTGAGTTTTTTGAACTACCTTTGGAAACGGAGATTGTTGTTCGAGAACAAGAACATTCTTGGTTTTTTGATCAAAATATTTTCAATGCAATTTGACATGATTTTTAATCTTTCTTTGATAAAATTGAAACTTTCCTCTACAAGGGGTTTGGTAAAGATATCTGCAAGTTGTTTTTGAGAATCCACAAAAATTAATTCAACTTCCTTTTTACTGACATGATCCCTGATAATATGATGTTTTATTTCAATGTGTTTAGATCTTAAGTGCTGAATAGGATTTTTAGAAAGATTAATAGCAATGGTGTTGTCATAGTAAATTGGAATGTTTGAATAACTTACAGAGAAGTCTTCAGGTTGATTTTTTATCCATAGGACTTGGGAGCAGTAGTTTGCAGTTGAGACATATTCAACTTCAATGGTTGATAGAGCAATTGTATTTTGCTTTCTGCATGACCAACTTATTAAGGCTTCTCCCAGGAACTGACATGCACCACTTGTGCTTTTTCTCTCAACCTTATCTCCGGCATAGTCAGCATCGTAGTAGGCTACAAGATCAAAATGAAAACCTTTGCTATAACAAAGGCCAAGATCAGTAGTACCAACCAAATAACGAATTTTTTTTTTACAACAGATAAGTGAGATTCTTTTGGTGAAGATTGAAATCTAGCACATAATCCAACTGCAAACACGATATCAGGCTTACTTGCAGTTAAATAAAGTAAAGAACCTATCATTCCCCTGTATTCCTTTTCAGAAATGGGTTTTCCTTTTTCATTTTGTCTAATGAGGAGGATAGATGCATGAGAGTTGTCATGATTTTGCCTTCGCTCATTTTGTATTTTGTTAAAAGATCCTTTATGTATTTTTCTTGACATATAAAAATACCATCTTTATATTGTTTAATTTGCAAGCCAATAAAATATCTTAATTCTCCCATCATGCTCATCTCGAATGCACTTTGCATGAGATTCAAAAAATCCTCACACATTTTATTTGTTGATCCAAAGATGATGTCATCAACATACACTTGAACAATAAATAAATCATTTTTATCCATTTTCTTAAAAAGTGTTGTGTCAATTTTTTCTCTATAAAATCCATTTTTGATTATAAAGGAGCTTAATCTATCATACCATGCTATAGGGCTTGTTTTAATCCATATAAAGCTTTAGTAAGTTTGAAAACATGATTTGGTTGATGAACATAAACTTGTTCATTCAAGAAACCATTTAAAAATGCACTTTTGACATCCATTTGAAAAAGTTTAACAAGTTTATGAGATGCATATGCAAGAAGAATTCTGATAGCTTCTAACCTTACAATTGGAGCAAAAGTCTCGTCATAGTCTATACCTTCTTGTTGATTGTACCACTGAGCTACCAACCTTGCTTTGTTTCTTATAACCTTACGTTCTTCATCCATTTTTTTTTCTGAACACCCATCTTGTTCCAATGATCGTTTGATCTTGCAGATTTGGGACGAAAGTCCAGACTTCATTCTTTTCAAATTGAAAAAGTTCTATTCATTGCTTCGATCCAAGATTGATCAATTATGGCTTCTTTGATTGATTTTGTAAGTACAGATGTGCACCTAAGAGGGGGGGGGGGGGAATTAGGTGTTTAGGAGTTTTTCTTGTTTTCAACG
>JBBPBQ010000002.1:27971998-28016433 GCA_037974755.1 Cicer yamashitae
GAAAGTCCAGACTTCATTCTTTTCAAATTGAAAAAGTTCTATTCATTGCTTCGATCCAAGATTGATCAATTATGGCTTCTTTGATTGATTTTGTAAGTACAGATGTGCACCTAAGAGGGGGGGGGGGTGAATTAGGTGTTTAGGAGTTTTTCTTGTTTTCAACGATTAAGTGATCGATTTTTGCGTTTAAGAATAGTAAGTGATGAAAGTAAATGGCAGTAAAGAAATGAACACAGAAATATTATCTTGGTTCCCCTTATGACCAAGGGTACATCCAGTCCTCTTGCACACCACAAGAGATTTCTCCACTATTGTCAGAAATTGTACAAGTCCCACTACTATCTTCTAGGACCTTTGCTACAAACTTCTAACAAATCTTCTAGAATAGCACACTACTATCTTAGATAAAACTATTTAAAGAAAGTACTACTTTCTTTTTACAAACAATGTGATTTTGATAAGGATATAGGAATAAGAAAGAGGTAGAATGATAACAATCCAAGATTGCTTCAAGTACTTTGAGAACCTTAGTTAAGGATATGAAAATGATATGCAAATACTTGAATTTATGAAAAAGGACTTTGAGAAAAATTCAGAAAAGTTGTTCAAAGTCTTTAAAGTTGTGTAGTAGGATTGTATGTATGAATCTGAAGTTATGGTGTATTTATAGTCCATAAACATCTCTTCAGATTCTTGGCCATTGATCCAAGAGGTTTGAGGAACAATTGCAATGATTTAGAACTATTTCAGAACTGAAAAATTGCATTGCTTCCAGTTGTATTCGAATACAGGATGTATGTATTCGAATACACCTCTTTGTAACGTTCAAATGATTCAAAACTTTTCAACGTGTATTCGAATACAAGTATGTGTAGTCGAATACAATTGTATCAATTTTGCCACTATCTTGCTGGTTGTATTTGACTGCAGCAGGTTGTAGTCGAATACAGATGCGAGGCTTTTGCTACTGACTTAGCAATTTGGGATCTGTATTCGAATACACTTATGTTGTATTCGAATACACCTTTGAATTTTGTCAAAAATATTAATTTTAACACTTTGTAAATGTAATTTTGACTTTTGAAAATACTTTTTATGCATATGTAAAGATGTGAGGTTCTCATTGTATTCGAGCTATGGGTTGTATCATTTACCTTTACATTTAAACATCTAATATGAGAAGATTAATAAGTTATCAATAAGATATTTATGGACTTCTTCTTTTTGAGCTTGTTGCCTTGATCATCATCATCGTTGGTCTTTTGTATCATCAAAAACATGTATTTTACATTCTCCCCCTCTTTGATTATGACCAAACCTTTGTTGTTTTGGAGAGATTGCATCATTTTAGAATTACTCCCCCGTAAGTTATGCGTACTCCCTTGTTGATTGTGAGTTGGATGATCAAATGAAAAAGTTCTTGAAGACCTACACTTATTTTTACAAACAACAAAATACCAAATTTTCTCCCCCTTTTGACATGATCAAAAAGAAGAAGAAAAGCAAGAATATATAGAAAAATCCAAGTAATAAACGAAAAAAGAGGGAAAATAGTATAGAAGGAAAAGGCGCATAATAATCCAGATAAAAGAAAAAGTTGCATAAGATTGCAGATAATGTCACAGATTACAAACAAACAAACAGATAATGTCACATAATCCAATTAAACCAAAAAGTAACTGAAAGGTAAATGAAAACATCAGAACAAAATAGAAAAAGGAAACAAACTGGACCTAGTAAACGAAATGCAAACTATTCCTAGTAAACGAAATACGGATTAGTGGCGTCCAGGAGGGAGATGTAGATGATCAATTTTGTCTGATAAGATACACAGCTCGTGGATCATGGTGTCATGGTTGGTTGCAATGGTGGTTTCGATAGCTTTAAAACGAACGTTGACGGAGGTGTTCAATCCGGTGAGACAGGTTTGGAGGGAGTCAAGTTTGGCCATAACCATGCGATTTGACACACGATCATCATCAAACGTAGTATCTTCGTCATCATCATATGCTTGGGCAGCATCAGTTGCGGGGGCAGCAGTGTCTTCAGGAGCGGCAGCAGATGATTGACCAAGGTCACTCATATGGATGTATTTCTGAAGCAGTTCATGCCAAACGATTTTCATGCTGGGGAGGACATTCAAGTCCAGCAAATTGTCTTTAGTGATGGTATACAAGACTTCTTCAGAGAAATCCACCCCGAAGTGGTCTAGAATGGGAGTGACCTCCTTAACATATGGCAGCCTAATAGCCTCTTTGGATGTAAACATCACTGATTTAACAAAATAAGCCCAGTTTAGTGGAAGGCCTTCGAACATGTAGTACATGATATGAAGTTCAAATTCAGAAATCTGGGAGTAATTACCAGCCTTCGGAACCAAAATGTAACTTAAAAAATAATGTAGCAGACGATAATCAACAGTAAGATTTCCAACTCCATATCGTTGCTTCGCATATTTAGAGCCTGCTTGAATTCTCTTTTGTTCCATAGTGTGTTTGTCAAATCAACAAAGAGCAACATAAGCATCATACTTAGGAACACCAGACCATTGACACAACTTGTTGGGACTAGTTTTCTGTCCTTCGAACGGAATATTCAAAATCTCCCCAATGATTTTTGAATCTAATTCAATAGTTTTACCCTTAACTCGAGACTTTAGCATCTTTCCATCTTTGGTCAAATTGCAGTAAAAGACCCTAACTATATCGGGATAGATAGGAACTTGGTATCCAATAAACTCTTCAACATGTTGAGCTTTAAGTAAAGCAGGGAATTTAAATGCAGAGAAACAGTCTAAAGTACCGAATTTGGGAATGATTAGCCGCTTGTCCAAGTTGATTGTGCGAAAACGTTCAATTTCTTCTGGTGAGTGTAGGAGTCGAGACAAATCAGTGATATGGACATTCTTCGTCCTTTTCTTTGAAGGTCCCACTGAGGCATGTTTAGTCTGGGGTCCTCGTTTGCGTGCGTCCATGATGTTTGAAGAGGTTTTGACAAATTTGGGAAAAATGGGTTTTTAGGGTTTTTGTTTGTGAAATCTGAATGAAGGAGATGAGTAGAAGTTGATAATGGTTGAAAGGAGTAAGGATTTGGTAACCAATTGAAGTAAAGGAAGTTGAAAGTTTTTGGAATGGGAGAGGACTGCTGTATTCGAATACCTAATTTTGAAGGATACGGCAAAAAAACTGAAGCAACTTTATATATGACTGAAAAACCCGCATGTGTATTCGACTACACCTATGTTGTATTCGAATACAAGGTTTTCTGGGAATGTGTATTCGATTACGCTGAGGTTGTATTCGAATACAAGAAAATCTTGAAAATGTGTATTCGATTACCAATACATTGTAGTCGGCTACAGTTTCTAATTTTTGTAAAAACGGAACGAATTTTTCATACTGAGTATACCAAGTAATGCATATAATAAAAAATGAAGAACAAGTAATCATACTCAAGAATAATGAACCATTAAGAACTCAATTCTAACATCCTATCAAGAGAAAATTTTCAAATCTTGAAAATTAATGACAAAGTACCTTATTTTTAAAGATCATCTTCACTTAAGACACCAAGTTCTCTTCGAATTTTGTAAAAGGAATCTTTAGGAAAAGGTTTTGTGAAGATGTCCACCAATTGGTTGTGAGTATCCACAAAGGTTACTTCAACATTTCCTTTAAGCACATGATCGCGCAAAAAATGATGACGTATATCAATGTGTTTAGTCCGAGAGTGCATGATAGGATTCTTTGAAATATTGATTGCACTAGTGTTGTCACATCGTAGCGGAATGCATTCGAGGTCAAGTCCATAATCATATAGTTGTTGCTTGAGCCACAAAATTTGTGCACAGCAACTTCCTACTGCTATGTATTCGGCTTCAACAGTACTAAGTGCAACACATGCTTGCTTCTTACATGACCATGATACTAGTGCATTTCCCAAGACATGACAAGTGTCTCTTGTGCTTTTACGGTCTGTTTTGCATGCTGCATAATCTAAATAAGAATATCCAACGAGACTACATATGCTACCCTTTGGATACCATAGTCCTACATTGGTGGTTCCTTTTAAATATTTCATAATCCTTTTGACTGCTACAAGATGCGATTCTTTAGGATCCGCCTGAAATATTGCACACAAAGAGACACTAAACATAATATCTGGCCGGCTGGCCGTTAGATATAATAGATATCCAATCATACCTCAATATTTTGAAATGTCTAAAGAAATACCGGATTCATCTTTATCAACGTATGTGCCGGAACCCATGGGAGTCGCATTTTCCTTGCAATTTTCCATTTCAAATCTTTTTAGCAATTCTTTGCAATACTTTGCTTGATTTATGAAGATGCCATGCTTGAGTTGCTTGATGTGAAGGCCAAGAAAGTAGTTTGATTTTCCCATCATGGACATTTCAAATTCTCCTTGCATCATCAAAGAGAATTCTACACATATGTCATTGTTTGTGGATCCGAATATGATATCATCAACATAGATTTGGACCAATAAGGTGTGACCATTATTTCTTTTAATAAATAATGTCTTATCGACTTTGCCTTTTTCAAATCCTCTTTCACATAGGAAAGCACTCAATCTATCGTACCAAGCTCTTGGAGCTTGTTTTAGACCATAGAGAGCTTTTCTTAATTTGAAGACATGTGAAGGATTCTTGAAGTCCTCAAAGCCGGGTGGCTGTTTGACATATACTTCTTCATTGATGTATCCATTGAGAAAGGCACTTTTCACATCCATCTGAAATAATTCAAAGTTCATAGAACAAGCATAAGCAAGTAGTAAATGTATTGCTTCTAACCTTGCGACTGGAGCAAATGTTTCGTCAAAATCAATCCCTTCTTCTTGATTATATCCTTGGGCGACCAATCTTGCCTTGTTGCGAACAACTATACCGTTTTTGTCAAGTTTATTTTTAAACACCCATTTTGTACCAATGATGTGTTTATTTCCCGGATTAGGAACAAGTTCCCATACTTTGCTTCTTTCGAATTGGTTAAGTTCTTCTTGCATGGCAAGTATCCATTGATCATCTTTTAGTGCTTCACCAATTTTGGAGGGTTCGGTTTGAGAAACGAATGCCATGTTCAAGCAAGCATCTTGTAGTTGAAGTCTTGTTGTACCTCCTTTGTTGATATCACCAATGATGTTATCAATTGGGTGATCTCTATGGGTCCTCCATTCCATAGGAAGATTATCATTTTCCTTTTCAATGTTGACTTCACTTTCTTGACTTGGTTAATCAATTTGATGTTCTTTGCTTGTATCATTACTTTCAAAGTCATCATCATCATGAGAAATAACTTTGTCCTCTTTCAAGGGGTTAGTTTCATCGAAAGTTACATGCATTGATTCTTCAACGATTAAAGTTCTTTTATTAAAAATTCTAAATGCTTTACTAGATAATGCGTAGCCAATAAAAATACCTTCATCTGCTTTTTCATCGAATTTTCCAAGGTTGTCTTTACCGTTGTTTAGCACAAAACACTTACATCCAAAGATGTGGAAGTGAGAGATATTGGGCTTTCTTCCTTTGTAGAGTTCATAAGGAGTTTTCTTAAGAATCGGCCGAATGTTTACTCGATTTGAAACATAGCATGCTGTGTTTACGGCATCTGCCCAAAAGTACTTTGGTAGGCTTGAATCGCTTAGCATAGTCCTTGTGAGTTCTACCAAAGATCTGTTCTTTCTCTCAACAACCCCATTTTGTTGAGGTGTTCTAGGTGCAGAAAAATTGTGGAAAATTCCATTTTCTTCACCAAATTCTTGAAAGGAGGTATTTTGAAATTCACCTCCATGATCACTTCTAATTGATACAATTTTGGATGATTGTTCATTTTGGACTAGCTTGGCATAGTTTTTAAATGCTTTAAAAGCTTTGTTTTTACATGCCAAAAATAAGGTCCATGTGAACCTTGAGTAATCATCAACAATCACTAGTCCATATGAGTTTCCACCAAGACTTTTGGTTCTTGATGGACCAAACAAATCCATATGTATTAATTGAAGTGGTCTTGTAGTTGATATAACATTTATAGGTTTGAAAGAAGTTTTCGTTTGTTTACCTTTTTGACAAGCGTCACATAATTTATCCTTTAAAAATTTCATTTTTGGTAATCCAACAACAAGATCATGCTTGACCAATTTGTTTAAATGATCCATGTGGATATGTGCAATTCCTTTATGCCAGAGCCATGCATCATTGTTGTCGCTTACTAAAAGACATTTCATTTTTAAGGATAAATCGTCAAGATTAAGTATAAAAATGTTTTTGAAACGCTTACCGATAAATTGAATTTCATTTGTTGCTGCATTTTGAATGATGCACTCATCTTTGTTGAAGGCTATCTTGTATCCTTTGTCGCATAACTGGCTAATGCTTATGAGATTGTGTTTTAGACCTTCAACATATAAGACATCTTCAATTGAGGGGGAAGGGGCTGTAACGAATTTTCCAATGCCTAATATTTTTTCCTTTGTTATTGTCTCCATAGACTACATATCCCTTTGATTCAAGAGTCAAGGCTGAAAATTTTGTTATATCACCCGTCATATTTTTGGAGCATCCACTATCTAAGTACCACATATTGAGGTACTTTGCGTGCATACCTACAAAATTGTAATCAAGTTTTATTAGGTACCCAATGTGCTTTGGGTCCTTGATGGTTAGTACCTTTTTTTACCCACACGTAATGCCCTTTTGGAACACTAATGTTTCTCACATGACAGGCATTAGGTGTGTGACCATGAAGACCACAATAGGAGCAAGTAGGAGTAAATCTATTTTTAATAGCATGTGTATGAAAATTATTTTGAATTATTTTTTTCCTTATAAAAATGACCTTTTTGTAAAATTGTAATTTTTTCTTGATTTGATTGACTACTCGCTTTAACAAAAATGGTCTTATTCAAGGTTGGTTTGTCAAATTTTGAGTATCCAAGACCACTTTTATCATTTGAGTGTCATTGCAGGTTCAGAACATTTTCCGATCCCATTTGTCCTTTTTCATATCGTTCAATTACTCTATTTATTGAACAATCTTGAAGGAAAGGGAATCACATTTATTGCATGTAAAATTCTGTTTTGGTTTTTCAGAATCCTTTTCCATAATGTCAACTTTTTCTTGAAGACTTGAGATTTGTCTCTTTTGTGTTGACACTAGTTTGAACAGGTTTTTACATTCAATAAGAAGTTACTTAATGACGTTTTGAGCATCATTGTATTCTATAACTAATTCACTATTAGTTTTATTATGATGAAGGGAGTCTATGTTACTAACCTCTTCTTCGTCATCTGATTGATGCGATGTCATTAATGCAACATTAGCACATTCTTCACTTTCTGTTTCTGAAGATGAACTTACTTCGTTATCTTCCCAAGCTATGTATGCCTTCTTGAAGTCTTTCCTTTAAATGGCATTTTTCTTGATAAGGTTTGGACAATCTATTTTGATATGTCCTTGTTTCCCGCATTCAAAGCAAGTGAAGTTTTGGTTTGAAGTAGAGCTATCTTTCTTTCTGAAATTCTTCTTTTTGAAATTTCTGTCATTTTTAAGAAACTTACTGAATTTCTTAACGAGGAAAGTAATGCTTTCATCTTCATTAGAATTTTTCGTCTTTGATTTGTTCTTTTGATTCGGTCTTTAGAGCAATGTTTTTGGTCTTCTTTTCTTGAATTTCATTTTGCTCCAACCTTCCAAGTTCAATTTCGTGTTCTTGAAGTTTTTAAAATAATGCAGAAAGTGACATCTTGGATAAGCTTTTCTTTTCTGATATTGCTGTCACCTTTGGTTGCCAAGCCCTCATTAGTGATCTTAATACTTTCAGATTTAGTTCATCGTTGGTGAAGATCTTTCCAAGGGCCGTCAAGTGGTTTGTTTAGTGGGAAAATCTTTTCTGCAAGTCTAAGATAGACTCTCCGGGCTGCATACGGAATAACTCATATTCTTGAGAAAGTGTATTGAGTTTAGATCTTTTTACCTCAACGGTGCCTTCATGGGTTACTTCGAATGTGTCCCATATTTCTTTAGCTTTTTTACAGTGAGATACGCAGAAACATTCATCCATTCCTAGTGCTGATTGTAGCATATTTTTAGCCTTTTTATCGAACAACACTTTTCTTTTATCATCATCGGTCCAAGAATTCTTTATCTTAATTTCTTCTTTGTTGTTGATGACTGTTGTTGGAATGTAAGGACCATTTTCAACTGCATCCCATATGTCGTCTCCTTGTGCTTCAAGATACGCTTGCATACATATCTTCCAAAAATCATAGTGTTTTCCAACGAAGCATGGTGGTTTGTTACTACTGCCACCATCTCTAAACACAGGTTGTGCGGAAGCCATGAGTAATGATCGAGAAGTAAGTTACCTTGAACCTGCTTTGATGCCAATTGTAAGTACAGATGTGCACCTAAGAGGGGGGTGAATTAGGTGTTTAGGAGTTTTTCTTGTTTTCAGCGATTAAGTGATTAATTTTTGCGTTTAAGAATAGTAAGTGATGAAAGTAAATGGCATTAAAGAAATGAACAAAGAAATATTATCCTGATTCCCCTTATGACCAAGGGTACATCCATTCCTCTTGCACAGCACAAGAGATTTCTCCACTATTGACAGAAAATGTACAAGTCCCACCCTAGGACCTTTGCTACAAACTTCTAACAAATCTTCTAGGATAGCACACTACTATCTTAGATAAAACTATTTAAAGAAAGTACTACTTTCTTTTTACAAACAATGTGATTTTGATAAGGATATAGGAATAAGAAAGAGGTAGAATGATAACAATCCAAGATGGCTTCAAGTACTTTGAGAACCTTAGTTAAGGATATGAAAATGATATGCAAGTACTTGAATTTATGAAAAATGACTTTGAGAAAAATTCAGAAAAGTTGTTCAAAGTCTTTAAAGTTGTGTAGTAGGATTGTATGTATGAATTTGAAGTTATGGTGTATTTATAGTCCATAAACATCTCTTCAGATTCGTGGCCATTGATTCAAGAGGTTTGAGGAACAATTGCAATGATTTAGAACCATTTCAGAACTGAAAAATTGCATTGCTTCCAGTTGTATTCGAATACAGGATGTATGTATTCGAATACACCTCTTTGTAACGTTCAAATAATTCAAAACTTTTCAACGTGTATTCGAATACAAGTATGTGTAGTCGAATACAGTTGTATCAATTTTGCCACTGTCTTGCTAGTTGTATTCGGCTACAGCAGGTTGTAGTCGAATACAGATGTGAGGCTTTTGCTACTAACTTAGCAATTTGGCATCTGTATTCGAATACACTTATGTTGTATTCGAATACACCTTTGTATTTTGTCAAAAATATTAATTTTAACACTTTGTAAATGTAATTTTGACTTTTGAAAATACTTTTTATGCATATGTAAAGATGTGAGGTTCTCATTGTATTCGAGCTATGGGTTGTATCATTTACCTTTACATTTAAACATCTAATATGAGAAGATTAATAAGTTATCAATAAGATATTTATGGACTTCTTCTTTTTGAGCTTGTTGCCTTGATCATCATCATCGTTGGTCTTTTGTATCATCAAAAACATGTATTTTACAGATTTTGGCTCTATTTGAGAGATCATTTCCATGTTGTTGTTGATGTCATCTTTAAATGGCATTCTTGTTATGATTCCATCACATGTATTTGCTATGATTGATTTTGAGGATGATCTCCTATGATTCTCCAGCTTCTAGGAGAAGTTTGAAAAGGAGATTGTTTATCGATCTCGTTTTCCTGGGGAACAATCTGTTGTGGTTGTCCAGAGTGTTCTTCCTCTTCATCATCTCTCTTACTTACATCAAGATAATCAAATTCATCAAAAAAATACATGCATGCTTATTTCAACAGTTTTAGTTCTTAAATTGAATATATGATATCCTTTAGAATCGGTTGAGTATCCTAAGAAGATGGCTTTGTCTGATTTTGCATCAAACTTTCCCAAGTTATCATTGTTATTTAAAATATAACAATAACACCCAAAAATGTGAAAGTATGAAATGTTTGGTTTTCTGTTTTTCCATATTTCATAGGGCGTTTTGTTGATAATTTTTCTTATTGTTACATGATTCAAGATATATCATGATGTATTGATAGCTTCAGCACAAAAGTATTTTTCAACATTTGATTCTTCCAAGATTGTTCTTGCCATTTCTTGTAATATTCTATTCTTTCGTTCAACAACAACATTTTATTGAGGAGTTCTTGCACAAGACAGATTATGAGAAATGCCAAGTTCATCAAAAAAGTTTTTGAATGAAGTATTTATGAATTCTCCTCCTTGATCACTTCTTACAGAGATAATTTTGGAGAGTTTTTCATTTTGTACCTTTTTGCAGAGTGTTTTGAAAGCATCAAATGCATCATCTTTTTGTTTTAAAAAGAGTACCCGTGTGTATCGAGAAAAGTCATCAACAATGACAAGACCATATTTGATTCCTCCTAAGCTTGTTGTTTTAATAGGGCCAAATAGATCAATGTGAAGCAGTTCAAGGATTCTGTTTGTTGAAATTAAATCTTTTGAGTGAAAACTGCTTTTGACTTGTTTTCCTTTTAAACAAGCTTCACATATTTTATCTTTATCAAAGTTTATTTTGGGCAGACCTCTAACAAGATCTAATTTGGAAATTTTTTAGATTGTTTACATACTTATGTATCCAGTTCGCTTATGCCAAATCCATTTGTCTTTATTGATGGACATAAAGCATGATTCGTTTAGTAATTCTTCAAGGTATAAGACATAAAGATTTTTTCTTCTGGTTCTAGAGAAGAGAATTTCTCCAGAATTTGCTTTTTTGACTTCACATACATTGGGTTTGAATATAACCTCAAAATCATTGTCATATAGTTGACTAATGCTTAAAAGATTATGTTTCAAGCCTTCAACATATTGAACATCAGTTATTTTAGCAGAATTTTCCTTACCAATGGTGCCTTTACCTTTGATCCGTTCTTGGTCATTATTCCCAAAGGTCACAGAGCCTCCATCCTTTTTGACAAATGACATAAAACATTGTTTATCATAGTAGATAATTTCTCAAACCAAGCTCGAGGAGCCTGTTTAAGACCATAGAGAGCTTTTTTTAACTTACACACTTCCCCCTGATTATGAGAAGCTCCTTGTGGAGGGACCATATAGATTTCTTCATGAAGCTCACCATTTAAAAAGGCATTTTTAACATCCATTTGGGAAATATTACATTGACGAATAGATGCAACTACAATAAGAGTACGGATAATGGTCATCTTGGCTACAAGAGAAAAAGTTTTTCCATAATCCATACCATATTGTTGAGAGAATTCCTTAGCAACAAGACGTGCTTTATAGCGCTCAACCGACCCATCAGACTTAGTTTTGATCTTGTATACCCAACGAGACCCAATAGCACGTTTTTCAAGAGGAAGAGGTACTAATTCTCAAGTATTTGTTTTGTGCAACACAGAGAGTTCTTCATCCATAACCTATTGCCAAAGTGGATCAAGAATAGCCTCTTTATAGGAAGAGGGCTCACACAAACTGTGAATAGAGGTTAAGAAAGAATCAAATGAAGCTAAGTAAGTGGAAATGACAAAATTAGGCAACTGAGTAGACTTATGGTGACAAGAGGGGTAACGAGGAGGCGGAGATGGAGGATCAACAATCGCAAGAGGTGGCTGGGCAGCCGGGGGGACAAGAGGGATAGGGATGTCATCATGTGGAGTATTTGTCCTGCAATTCTCAACATTACAATCATTAGAAGCATTATCATTAAGACCAAACAGATCAATGTTGGTTAGTTCGAAACTCTTAGTAATTTGAGAAAAAGAGGAAATAGAGTAAAAAGGGATGTGCTCAAGAAAAACAACATTACGAGAAACATAGTTTTCTTGCATGAGGATCATAACAACGATAACCCTTTTGACCATCCCCAAAACCAAGAAAAACTCACATGGTAGAACAAGAAGACAACATATTGTGCTCTACTTGTGGATGAAGAACAAAAGAAGTAGAACCAAAGACTTTCAAAGAATGGTAATCAAGGATAGAAGAACACAATTTTTCATAGGGAGACAGACTTGATATGATAGACGATGGAGTTCTATTAATAGCATGGACAGCAGTAAGAACTTCTTCCCCCCAAAACTCATTACGAACCGAAGCAGACAACAAAAGGGAACGAGTAGTCTCAATAATATGATTGTGTTTCATTTCAGCTGTTGAAACCAAGTTGGTTTTACATTTAGAGTGTTGATGTTAACAAAAGTATTTTATGAGAACAATATATTTGATTTCAAAGAGTATGAAAGAAGATTCATGTTTTTGAAGAAAATCTAAAATAAGATTTGATTCAAATTTATAATCGAAGAAAATCTTAAATAAGATTTGATTCAAAATTATAATTGATGAAAATCTAAAATAAGATTTGATTCAAAATTATAATTGATGAAAATCTAAAATAAGATTTGATTCAAATTTATAATTGAAGAAAATCTTTGACCAAGTTGAAAAGAAAATATGGTCAAGATTTGATCAAGATTTGAAGAATATTTGAAAAATATTTTAATGAAGATTTGAAGAATATTTGATCAATATTTAATGAAGATTTGAAGAAGATTTGATCAACATTTAATGAAGATTTGAAGAATATTTGATCAACATTTAATGAAGATTTGAAGAATATTTGATATAAAGAATTTACAAAATCAATCTACACAAAATAGGAACAGAATCAATCTGAAGAATTTACAAACTCAATCTACACAAAATAGGAACAGAATCAATTTGAAGAATTTACGAACTAAATCTGAACAGGATACAATTCAGAATTAAATAAGGACTAAATTGAAGCCCAAATTTTCACTATAAATAGACACTCAAGGCTGAAGGAGAAAAACATCAAAAAGCAGTAAAGAGTAACTCAAGCTCAAAGTTCTCAATTCATCTTAGAGTTCATAGAGAGAAACACTTGTTCAGTTTAGAAATATTTTTTGAGTGTTCTTTTCTTAAAGTGTGAGAGTAATTATTATTATCAACTTTGTTAGACACAACTACTCAAGTTCTAATCTTTGTATCCAACCCGATAGTGGTTTAGTTCCTTCTTCAATCTGGGGTTGTCAGGTTGTTAGGAGAATACTTGGCTTGTAGGGTCAAGGTGGTTAGTTCCTCAAAAGTCTGGGGTTGTCAGGCTATTTGGGAAGACTGGCTTGGAGGGTCAGGTGCTTTGTAATTCAAGGTATTTGAATTAGTGGATTAAAGCCTTCTGAATGAGGGGACTGGATGTAGCCAAGTTAATGGTGAACCAGGATAAAGCTATGTGTCAAATTATTTACGCTTTCGTGGTTTGCTGCTTCTGAATCCGATTGCCTTTACTCCAAGTAAGTCACCAAAACCAAACTAGTTTTTTAATTATTTATAAATTATCAAAAAGTTATCAACTTGGGCAAACACAATTCAACCCCTCTTTCCCGTGTTTGCACCTTCAATTGGCATCAGAGCTCGGTCTCAAGGCTGAGCACTTTACAGTGTTTGAGAAAATATCCAAGGGTTCAATATGTCTATATTCAGTGAAGAAGCTGCTGGAGGAAATATCAACAGACCACCTCTGTTTGATGGAGAACGTTTTGAGTATTGGAAGGACAGGCTGACAAGTTTCTATATTTCACAAGATCCTGAACTTTGGGACTTGGTGGAAAATGGTTATATTGCTCCGAAGAATACTGATGGTATTGAAATTCCAAGAAATGAGATGAATGCTGATCTGAAGAAGATGTACAAGATGCATCATAAGTCCAGAACATTCATGATAAATGCAAACACCTTCAAGGAGTTTGACAAGTGCACCAACAAAGAGACAACAAAGAGTATTTATGATATTCTGATTCTAACCTATGAAGGAAGCAAGCAAGTTCAAGAAGCAAAGGCCAACCTCCTAGTCAAAAAGTATGAGTTGTTCAAGATGGAAGAAGATGAAGACATTGAAACAATGTTTTCTAGATTCCAGACCTTGGTCTCAGGATTAAAGGTACTTGAGAAGAGTTATACTACTGCTGATCATGTGAAGAAAATTCTTAGGAGTCTGACAAGTAAGTGGAGACCTAAGATCATTGCCATTCAGGAATCAAAGGATATGAATACTCTAAAGCTGGAAGAATTAATCAACTCTCTCAAATCACATGAAATTGAGCTTAAAGAAGATGATCCCAAGAAGAAGAACAAGGCTCTGGCCTTGAAATCTAAGCAGAAGAAGGTTCTACAGGCAACAACAAGTCAGAGGATAGTGATTCAGATAATCAGAATCTAAACTCAGAGGAAGAGGAGATTGCTCTCATAAGTAAAAAAATTCGAAAGATGTGGCACAATAGAAAGAAGAAATTTCCCCAAAGATATTCCAAGCAATCTAACAGAGGGAATGATGATAAATATGACAAGAAAAACATCATCTGCTATGGAAGCAATGAACCTGGACATATCAAGTCAGAATGTCCAAATATGGAGAAAGGAAAAAGGAAAGGTTCTAGACCCACGAAGAAGAGTTTGATGGCTACATGGAATGATTCTGAAGAATCCTCTGACGATGAACAAGCAGATTTAGCTATGATGGCTCATACCAACTCTACCTCTGGATCCAACACAGATTATGACTCTGGAAGTGAATCAACAGATGAAGAAATTGAGGTATTTTCTGAATTTACTCGATCTGATTTAGTTACTGCTGTAAATGATTTTTTAAAAATGAATCACAAATTGTCTTTAAAATTGAAAACACTTAGGAAAGAAAATAAAAATCTAACTGAAAAAGTTAATGTCTCAAAGAATCAAAGTACTGAACTTAAAATAGAGAATGCAAATCTGAAAACTGATATTACTAAACTTAAGACAGATAATGCAACTCTGAAAACTAATATTATTGAACTTAAAACAGAAAATGCAAATTTGAAAACTAATATTGTTGAAATTAAGGCTAAAAATCTAACTCCAAAAAGCAATCATAGCTCAACATCAATTGAAAATACCACATGTAACTCTGATAAGCATGAACAAGTATCTGAAGATTTTCTTGCTAATGGTATAGAAAGAAGCAAATATGCTTCTATGATTTATGGAGTTAGTAGAAATGGTAAAAGAGGTATAGGATTTGAAGAAACTATATCTGAACCTAAACCTATTCCCTCTGATATCTTGTGTATTATTTGCTATAAGAAAGGTCACTCCAAATTATCTTCTCCCATGTTAAATACAAGGAAAGACAAGAAACCTTTCAAGACTAACAAACCAGGACCTAACCAAATTTGGGTACCTAAGAACAAAATTATATGTGTTGCAGATGTCCTCAGCAATCAAGTTAAAACACCAATCATGGTACCTGGACAGTGGATGCTCGCGACATATGACGAGAGAAAAGTCTATGTTCCAAGAACTAACTTTGAGCAAAGGAGGCACAGTGACTTTTGGAGGAAAGCAAAAAGGCCAGATCATTGGTCAAGGTACAGTTGGTAATGGTACTTCCCCTTCTATTAAAGATGTCTTGTTAGTTAAAGGTCTTAAGTATAATTTATTAAGTATTAGTCAATTAAGTGATAATAATTATGATATTATATTCAATCAAAAAACATGCAAGGCAATTAGTCAGAAGGATGGATCTGTACTCTTTACAGGTCATAGGCAAAACAACATTTATAAGATAAATCTGTTTAGTCTAGAGAAACAAGAGGTTAAGTGTCTTATGTCAGTAAATGAAGAGAAACTAATTTGGCACAAAAGATTAGGTCATGCAAACCTTAGATTAATTTCAAAACTGAATAAACCCCAACTAGTCAGAGGTCTACCTAAGCTTAGTTACAAAACTGAAATTATGTGTGAAGCTTGTCAAAAGGGAAAACAAACAAAAAAACTCATTTATCCCTAAGAACTCAGTCTCTACCTCAAAGCCCCTTGAGCTCTTGCATATAGATCTCTTTGCGCCAGTGAAAACAGCCTCTCTAAGTGGTAAGAAATATGGCTTTGTTATAGTAGATGATTATACTAGATGGACATGGGTAAAAATTTTAAGAAGTAAGAATGAATCCCACAAAGTGTTTATCACATTTTGCAAACAAATAATGAATGAAAAATGTCTTAAGATTGTAACAATTAGAAGTGATCATGGAGGAGAATTTGAAAACAAGTATTTTGAAATTTTTTGTGATAAGAATGGAATCTCTCACAACTTCTCCTCTCCTAGAACACCCCAACAAAATGGAGTTGTAGAAAGAAAGAATAGATCACTCCAAGAAATGGTCAGAACCATGTTAAATGATATGAATGTTGCAAAACACTTTTGGGCTGAAGCAATTAATACTGCATGTTATATTCAAAACAGAGTCTATATTAGATTTATATTGAATAAAACACCATATGAATTGTGGAAAGGTAAAAAGCCTAACATGTCTTATTTTAAACAATTTGGTTGTACGTGTGTTAAACACTAAGGATAACCTTGGTAAATTTGATTCTAGATCTCAAAAGTGTACCTTCATTGGATACTCTGAAAGATCCAAGGCTTATAGAGTGTTTAATAGGGAAACTCATATTGTGGAAGAATCCATACATGTTAAATTTGATGACAAACAGCTTGACCTTGAAAAGTCAAAGCAAGATGATGATAGTGCCGGTTTATCGGAACCAAAGGAAGCAGATGTAGACAAACTAGAAGAACTTGAAAAATCAGAGAATACAAGCAAATCAGAAGAATATGAAAAATCTTCAAAGGTTGAATCTGATCAAGGCAGAAATACTCAAAAATAAGTCAGAAGAAAGATCTGGATGGAAGTACCAGTCATCTCACCCTGAAACTCTAATCATTGGAAGTGCAAGTGGTCCTTTGAGGACCAAATCATCAATTAAAGATACCAGTTTGTTTGGCTTATTCTCATCAATTGAGCCTACCTCTATTGATGAAGCATTGACAGATGATGGATGGATTCTTGCAATACAAGAAGAGTTAAATGAATTTGAGAGGAATGATGTTTGGGATCTAGTACCTAGACCAGAGAAGAACATTATTGGAACCAAGTGGGTTTTCAGAAACAAGCTAAATCAAAAAGGTGAAGTGGTCAGAAATAAGGCAAGACTTGTCGCACAAGGCTACAGTCAACAAGAGGGCATTGATTACACTGAGACATTTGCTCCAGTTGCCAGGTTAGAAGCTATTCGTACCCTACTTTCTTTTGCTGCAAATAATAACATTACATTATTTCAAATGGATGTTAAAAGTGCTTTTCTAAATGGTTATATAAGGGAAGAAGTCAATGTTAAACAACCCCTAGGTTTTGAAAGTTCTGAATTTCCAAATCATGTTTTTAAACTTAGGAAATTCTTGTATGGTCTAAAACAAGCACCTAGGGCGTGGTATGATAGACTTAGTAACTTCTTGCTTAAAAATAACTTTGAAAGAGGACAAGTAGATAATACACTTTTCAGAAAATCAATAGGAGATAACATTCTTATTATTCAAATTTATGTGGATGACATTATTTTTGGATCTACTAATGGCACTCTTTGTCAAGAATTTTCTAAATTGATGCAGCTTGAATTTCAAATGAGTATGATGGGAGAACTTAAGTTCTTCTTAGCGATACAAATTCAGCAGTCCAAAAGGTATATACATTCATCAAACTAAATATACGAAAGAGCTTCTTAGAGAGTTTAAGATGAGTAATTGCAAACCTATGGCTACACCAATGCACCCTACTTGTTCACTTGAAAACGATGATTCAAGCAAAAAAAGTTGACAAAAAAAAAAAAAAACCTATAGAGGAATGATAGGATCCGTACTTTACCTTACCGCTTCCAGACTTGACATCATGTTAGTGTATGTGTATTTGCATGATTTCAAGCTAATCCTAGGGAATCAAATTTAACTGGTGTTAAGAGAATCCTTAGATACCTAAAAGGCACTACCAACCTTACCTTGTTCTACAAGAAATCACCTAAGTAAAAACTTAGTGGATACTGTGATTCTGATTATGTTGGAGATAAACTTGAGAGAAAGAGCACCAGTGGCAACTGCACATTTTTAGGTGACAACCTAATATCTTGGTCAAGTAAGAGACAAAACACCATTGCAATGTCAACAACAGAGGTTGAGTACATTTCAGCAGCTGGCTGCAATTCTCAACTACTTTAGATGAAACATCAACTTGAAGACTACAACATACTAGAATCCAACATTCTCATCTATTGCGATAAAACTTCTTCCATTTCTCTAGCCAAAAACCCTATCTTACATTCTAGAGATCAAACACCACTTCATTAGGGACTTTGTTCAAAAAGGGGTACTAAATATTCAATTTGTAGACACTGAACACCAATGGGATGACATATTCACCAAACCACTACCTGAAGATAGGTTTGACTTCATCAAGAAAAACCTAAACCTTACCTTCATACCTGACTGATGTTGTAATCACTTCAAAATAGTTTAGTTTTATACTAGTTATTATATTTTCTTATATTATGTTATATTTATTTTATTAAAAAAAAGAAAACAAAAAAGAGAAAAGAGAAAAACGAAAAAGAAAAAAGAAAAAAAACAGAGAAAAAGAGAGAAAAATGGAAAAAAAAAAAAAAAAATGAGCCAAATTTTCACATTCAAGTCTTTTTGTCTCATGACAAAAGAGGGAGAAAGATATTTGATAAAGTGGGGAGAAAATGATACTAAGACTTAGGGGGAGTCAAAGAAATATAGAGAAAATTTGTCATCAAAAATACAAGTTTTGTCATCATCAAAAAGGGGGAGACTGTTGGAACCAAGTTGGTTTTACATTTAGAGTTTTGACGATAACAAAAATATTTTGTGAGAACAATATATTTGATTTCAAAGAGTATGAAAGAAGATTCATGTTTTTGAAGAAAATCTAAAATAAGATTTGATTCAAATTTATAATTGAAGAAAATCTTAAATAAAATTTGATTCAAAATTTTAATTGATGAAAATCTAAAATAAGATTTGATTCAAATTTATAATTGAAGAAAATCTTTGACCAAGTTGAAAAGAAAATATGGTCAAGATTTGAAAAATATTTGAAAAATATTTTAATGAAGATTTGAAGAATATTTGATCAACATTTAATGAAGATTTGAGGAAGATTTGATCAACATTTAATGTCTATTTGAAGAATATTTGATCAACATTTAATGAAGATTTGAAGAATATTTGATTTGAAGAATTTCCAAAGTCAATCTACACAAAATAGGAACAGAATCAATTACAAACTCAATCTACACAAAATAGGAACAAAATCAATTTGAAGAATTTACAAACTCAATCTGAACAAGATACAATTCAGAATTAAATAAGGACTAAATTGAAGCCCAAATTTTCACTATAAATAGACACTCAAGGGTAAAGGAGAAAAGCATCGAAAAGCAGTAAAGAGTAACTCAAGCTCAAAGTTCTCAATTCATCTTAGAGTTCAAAGAGAGAAACACTTGTTCAGGTTAGAAATATTTTCTGAGTGGTTTAGTTCCTTCTTCAATCTGGGGTTGTCAGGTTGTTAGGAGAAGACTTGACTTGTAGGGTCAAAGTGGTTAGTTTCTCAAAAGTCTGGGGTTGTCAGGCTGTTTGGGAAGACTGGCTTGGAGGGTCAAGTGCTTTTTAATTCAAGGTATTTGAATTAGTGGATTAAAGCCTTCTTGATAAGGATCTCAAGAGCATGAAGATGATCCATATTTTTAATAAATTAGGATGAACTTTATTTATTTTCATTTGGTTTGTAATAATTATTAGTTTGCTTTAATTTGGAATTCTAATATTTTTAATATAGACTTAGTTGATGTTATATGTAAGTGAATATACTTTGCTTCCTTACATTTAGTTTATTTTTATAAAAAAAAAATGATGTAAGCCCAATTTGGGCCTAGAGAATGGTGTCACTTATGACCCATTTAGGTTTAGAGATAATTTTACTATAACTATGATTTTGTAACCTCAATGGGGGGATTTTTTTGGATGAATTAAAATTTCTCTAATGAGAATTGTGAGTGAGTTAGGTCTCCTCTTTAAGTTCTTGGATTAGAACTTGTTTGAGTCTTATCAATGGCTTCCTTACCATTGTGGCGATTCTTCATTGGCTTATCAATCATCCTTGATTGTGGCGCCTTCTTCATCTTCTCAGCCTAATCCATCTTTTGTTTTTTTATTTATTTATAATTTTCAGTTTCCTTTACATCAAACACTAATACACAAATTGTACCGATTTTTGTGTTCAGCAATCTGTGATCATATCTCGAGTTCTAGAAACTTGTTTTCGGTGATTCAACAGCCTAACTTGCGTTTCGGAACGTCATCTTTCATCTCGTTTTGGAATCGGCCGATTCGGAGTTTCCTAGCTCTGTTTATCGCAATCTCCAGCAATACGCGGTTTTGGATCCAATTTGTAAGTTTCCAACCTAGAACGATCCTTATAGTGATTCATGAGAAATAGGATCATATCACTTCTGAATGAGGGGACTGGATGTAGCCAAGTTAATGGTGAACCAGGATAAAGCTATGTGTCAAATTATTTATGCTTTCGTTGTTTGCTGCTTCTGAATTCGATTGCCTTTACTCTAAGTAAGTCACCAAAACCAAACTATTTTTTTAATTATTTAAAAATTATCAAAAAGTTATCAACTTGGGCAAACACAATTCAACCCCTCCTTCTTGTGTTTGCACCTTCATCAGCAAATCCATTTTGTTGAGGAGTATCAGTAAAAGATGTCTGGTGGAGGGTGCCAGCATAAGCACTTTATAAGATAAACCCAACAATGAAAGCACTTTATAACAACATTATGTTGAGTCTTTACCATAGTACAAAACATATGATAAATGTCAAAAAATTCAGACAGATTTTTCATAAGATAAACCCAACAATAACAGGTGTAATCATCAATAAACGATACATAATATCTAGGTCTACCTTTGGTGAGAACCAATGATGGACCCCAAACGTCAAAGTGAACTAAATCAAAAGGCACATATGAAACAGAAACGCTTTTACTAAACGGTAAAGCTGGAAATTTAGCAAGTTTACAACCACAACAATTTGAAATATCACTAGTTTGTAACTTTCCTACAACTCCAGTTGAAGCCAAATATTTTAATCTAAAAGCAGAAACATGTCCAAGGTGAGAATTCCATAAATAAAAACTAGAAGACGAAGAATTCAAGCGAAAACTAGATAATAAGTCAATAGTAGTTGTTAAGGCTGCAGTTTTTGGGACTCGCAAGTCATCCAAAACATAGAGTCCCCCTTGTTTATGGCTTGTCCCAATCATCCTCCCAAAATGTGGATTCTACACACAACAAGAAGTGGAAGAAAATATAACGGAATAATCGAAATCACATATTTGACTAACATAAGCAAGACTCAAAGTGAGATTATGAATATTATAAACATCAGAAAAAGACAAGGTAGGTGAGGAGACATAACCAATGCCTGGTAATGGCATAGGAGTTCCATTAGCAGTCATAACCGACACAAAAGAGGCAGCATTCATAGACACAAAAATTTATCATCATATGTCGTATAGTGAGATGCTCTAAAATCAAGAATCCATATGGAAAAAGATATACTTGAAAAACTAGAGGAGTTCAAACCTTTAGTAGATGAGGCATACATGGCACGTGATTAAATGGCAAGAAGTTTTTGGAGTTGTTCTGCAATATCAGATATCTGAGAAGCAGTCTCAAAACAAAACCAGAACTAGAGCCAATGGTAGGAGGAGCAAAAGCAACAACATTGATTTTTTTGTACTATTTCATCTCTTTATAATTTTAAAAAAAAGTTAATTAGAAAATTGATTTAAATAGTTTATTATAAAATGTTATTTTTAAATATTTTATCTATTTTCTACGACTCTTTTTTTATAATAATTTCTAAAGCTATTCATTAAAACTTCTCATAAAGATTATTTTGAGAGATGAGTAAAGAATATATTATGAGTGTAAAATAGTTTTACACCACTTCACCCTCCTTTAAAACTATCTCGAGAGATATCTTATTTTTTTAAATATAATTTTTATTATGTTAAAATCTTTAAAACTAAATATCTAAATTATTGAATATAAATTTTTTAATTTGTAACAAATAAATAAAAAAAATAACACACTATTTTTGAGTAAGTTATTATAAAAATCATTTTTAAAAATATAAAGTAAAATTATTTTTTTAAAATTTATAAAAACTAGCTCAATATATAGAATAATAACAAAACAGATTGAATTACTATTTTATTTATATAAATTTTTGTTTTTTAACGTCGTTGAATTAAGTGGTTAACGATGAACTTTAGTTAAGATTGAACCAATCAAGAATATTTAAATTTAAACCTTGAATGAAATAATTAGGCTTAAACGCAGTTTTAATCCCCTTATTTTAACTGATTCGCAATTTTGGTCCTCCAATTTCTAATTTCGCAATTTTGGTCTCCCTATTTTAACTGATTCGTAATTTTGGTCCCTCTATTTTTAATTTTACAATTTTAGTCCCCCTATTTTAACTGATTTGTAATTTTGGTCCCTCTATTTCAAAATTTATTATTTTAAAAACTGTTTTTAAAAGAATTTTTAATTATTATTGTTATTAATTCAAATATGTTTTTAAAATATAATAATTAATAAATTATGATTTTTTTAAAATAATGAAAAAATTTAAGTTCTATTTTTTATTTAAAAAATATGTCTTTTCTTAAGAAAATATCTTATTTTTTAGTAAAATTCTGTTTTATGATAAAAATAAATATTTATTTAAATTCTGTTTTCTTTTAAATATGATAAAAATATATTAAAAATACATGTAATCATGTTTTTAATATATTAAATATATTAAAAATGTAATAAAAATTCTGTTTTATTTTAAAATCATAATTGAATTAATAAAAATAATAATTAAAATTATTCAATAAACAGTTTTTAAAATAATAAATTTTGAATTCAGTTTAAAAAATAATAAATAAAACTATTTTTAAATAGTTTTTTAGAATAAAAATATTTTTTTAAAATTAATATCTAATATTTTCTTAATGTTATATATTTTTTTAAATGTAATCTATTAAATTTTATTAAAAAAAGTATGTGATCCGTTAGATTTACAAAATGTCTCAATTTTAAGAAATAAAGGGACCAAAATTGAGAAATTAGAAATAGGGGACCAAAATTACGAATCAGTTAAAATAGGGAGACCAAAATTGCGAAATTAGAAATAGAGGGACCAAAATTGCGAATCTTTTAAAATAGAGGACTAAAACTGCATTTGAGCAAAATAGTTATTAATTAGACTTTAGTTATCTATATCGGTTGAATTTTAAATTACCAATACCTGTTTTTTCTAAAAAAAAAATAATTTTCAATTTTGGATGATGTATGGAGTTTTTTTATTTTTATTTATTTTTATTTTTATTTTTTTAATCTTAGCAATTGGTGTTGTATTTCTGATAGTTTTATTGGATTAAGTATCTGATATACAATAGTTGATGTTGCAATTATTTGTCTTAACCTTGTGGTTTCTAGAATAAGGGATCATGGTTATCTATATAGTTGAGATATAAGTCTAACTAAATATTGCTTTAATCAGATTTTGAGTTTGAATACTTTCGATCAATTCGACTTTATCGAAGTTTATTATCCACTTGCGTCCATCGACTTAATTGATAAATGGTCTGGATAGACCTCAACTCATTAATTTGTACCCTTACTGCTTGTCCATGTTCCAGATTGAGAAAAAAACATTCTCTCTGTTTCACATAAAGTGCTATTTTAGCAACAAAAATTCGTCTTAGAATAAATGTCATTCTCAATTTTTAATGAATCTTTAATTATTATTTTTTCTATACTACCCTTCAATAATTACTATGTACACAACTTCCAAATCTTTATTATACTTTGCATTGATAATAATAAAAAATATATTAATAGTTAAGATGAGTAATTTGGTAAAATAATTATCTCTTTATTCTAATTATTACATTTCTTAATATGTGAAAACAAATTTAAACGACACTCATTATGAAACAGGTGAAATATACTCTTGGGACACTTGAGAATTCACACTTTAGGAGATAGATTATTGAAAATTTAAGTAGATTAAGTGACGGCGATATAAGTTTAAACATTCACATACTCATTACTTAGATTCTATTTGGTTCAAACAAATAGAAAACAGGAAAATCATAGGGAGGAAAATGATTTTAATAGATAGAAAATGCTATTTTACATTTTTAATTCTTATACCATTTCGTAACATTAAATGTAAGATTTGTTTGAAATTTTGTGTCACACATGTTATATTTAAATGTATTAGAGTTATTATTTTAATTAGTTAAATTAAAGTGATCTATTTCACATAAAATTTATGGTTAAGCATGTTATTGCCATGAAAAATATTAGATATCATAAATATTATTTCTATTTTTACGATGAGTAGAAACAAAAATAATAAAAATTGGATAATCATACTTATAAGGACATGTGATTTCTATAGATAAATAGTTATTGTCTCGAATTGCAGCCAAGAAGATAATAATTCTCTTTATCCCATTAAAGGAGAAAGTAATGTCAAATTAAGAAATCTACAATTGAAAAAGACCACCTTATAACATAAAATATCATTTTCATCAAGACATCATGAATTTTTCAAATACGCTTCTTAGGAGTGTTCATAGGTACAGATAAACCCGCGAACTCGTCGCCTAAACCAACCCAACTTATATTTTAATTCAACCCATTCTAGTTAAGGTCTAACCCAAACTAATCCATTTAAACCCAATGATGTTCGGTTCGAATAATAAATTTAATATTTTGAACTTGCGGACCTACGAGTTCAATTCATTGACATGACATATATATTTTTATTTATTTTTTCTATTATTGATGTATAATTATAATTTAGTTATTGAATTTTATTTGAGGAATTGTTGTTAATTTAATTAATTTAAATGTTTTGTTGTGTTTGTGAATGTATTTTTAGTATTGAATGGTATGTTAGATAGAATTTTATGATTTTTGAGATGTTCTAGTTTTAAAATTTAATATATTTTTTAGAATAAAAAATATTTTTTATTTATGACCCGTAAATTCAAATTTTTTTTCATCACATAAATCCAATAAGAGTAATTTTGGACACTAACAGCTTGAAGAGAATTATCCTTAGCACAAACCATAACAAATTATGACAGGAAAATACGACGAACACAATCACTAAGACAAAATAAATTAGAGATAATGTGTCAATAACATAGTCAACCAAGAACCAAACACAATCGTGCCGGAAATAGAATAGCAGAACCACACCAGAAACAGAAGAGCAGAATCATGCTGGAAAATAGAGGCAGAATTAGATCGGAAACAGAGGGAGTAAAACAGTATCGACTAAGTTGTGGACACCACGGCGACTATACACTACGGTGAGTATAAAAGAAACATATTTCTAATAATAATCTTGTAACCAACCACCAACAAATGAAGGCAACCTATATTTTGTTGGCTTGTACTAATAAACCATATGAATTTAGATTTTTCTGATAATAACCTTGTAACCAACTACCAATGAATTAAGGCAACCTATTTTGTTGGCGTGTACTACTAAACCCTATAAATTCAGCATGCTAGCAATATTTACCCCGAACCCTGTGGACCACTTTATAGTAAATCACAAAATCAACCGAAGCTCTTTAATACCATGTTAACAATGATAAACAAACATAAACATAGAATGGAGGAAGATGAAGAGAGGAAGAAGAGAAAGAACCCACTAGAATTTCATAAACAAAATGAACAAAAGCTTAGGGCGATAGAGTTACAATAAGTATATATACAAGAGAATAGAAAAGTCAAAAATACCCTTACTACTAATATATAATAATATTATCTAACACTATGAGTTATAAGTGGGTACAACAGTTGCAATTGGAGAATTGATCATTTAAGTGTTACAATGATTCGATTATGCAGAATATAGACTTGTTGTGATGAGAGTTCTTTTGGAAAATTATTAGTATATATATGTATTGTGACTTTTGGGTCCAGACTTGACATTGACAGTCCTTATGCTAAGTCGTAGCATTAGTTGTCAAGAAGAAAAAGAAATAAGAGCTTGTAAAGAAGTGTTATCTATAATTCTTACATAATTACTGGTAAAATTTAGTCTCTTATGAGTTTTGGCTCGGTTTTCTTTACTAAATTTTGGATCATATGAAAGTTCTTGGAATTGTTATCTGTAGTTAGTTGTATAATTACTAGAAAATTCACATTCTTTTATTAGGTAGACTTTTGGATATATGCATTTTTTTGGTCTGATTCCATCTCTCAAATTTAAGATAGAGGTGTATAGTAATACTTTTAAATCACAATGTCAACTTTGTGTGCATAGCTTGGACATGAGAATATGATTATATTATGTTTTGGAATAGTTCAAACTTGGTTACATTATTTAGATTCACATAATACAATATTTCTTATAGCTTTGTTAAACAGTAGCACACTAGGGATATAAATTAGGGAACAATAATAGGTGTTGAGATTTTTCTCAAGGAGAGAATTCCAGCTATCAAGGTTGATTTGTTTACCATGCACACTTTTTAGTTCGAAAGTAAACGTGGAAACAAGTTTCCTTGATGTTTATTTATGGTAATCATATGATTTCAGCTGCATTTTCCCTTATATTGTATGTGTGTTGTAAAACTAGCTATAATTGTAAGTGTGGTTCTGAATGGAGGTAAAGCAAGCGATTGAACCATTCTATAGGTTTCTTTGTGGTCTTTGGTTTTATATTGCTATTTTAGTGTCTATAAAATATTACTCAACTATTTTCTTCATTGAAGATTTAGTAGTCTAGATATCCAAGACTCTATTATGATATTATTTTAATCACAATGTATATTTGTCATATGTGATGAAGAGAGAATTGGAACCATGTCTAAATTGAAATAGACAATGAAAAGAATTTACGGTTACCAAGTCAACAATTACCAAGTCACGAAGTGATGGTCTATCAATTTCAATGCGTTTTTAATATACAGAGAATAGTTTGGCTTTGGATTGCAAGAGAAGAAATAGTAACATTAATGCCTCTTACCTTTAGTTTTATGAGAGGAGTTATACATTTATAAATAAAAAAACATGTAGAAGCTTTTTTTTTTTGTAAATTATTTTGATAAAATACAAGATAATTTTGTGAGGAAATCTTTAAAAAAAAAGTAAATTTAAATTTTTACTTAAAAATTAAGGTTCAGATCTATAGCTGAGGTAAATTTTCAATTGTACAGGTTAGTTTAGACTACTAATGCAGCCATTGTGTGTATTGGATTATATGAAAATTAGAAAGTGTTTAGAAGCCTAGATCTTGGTTGCTCATACATTGTGTTTTTTAATGATTAATTTATGTCTACTATTATTTAGGTTTGCACAATGTTCTTTTTTGTTAGCCTTATAACTTGGTACTTTGGCTTGTATGTACTCATATAGCTTAATTTGACTTTTGTATTTTATCAATTAAAATAGTGGATTTTTTAAAACATAATGATTACATCTTCACAAAATTTGACTTTTGAGGAAATCTTTAGCATCAATTTGTGCAATCATACCAGTTGCGAAGTTCATGTTTTTATGAGGGGAAGATTAAAGCATTTCTAGCAATCAATCAAATGCACAACTAATCATTAAAATATTTCTCCACCAAAGGAAGATGGAAAATAGAATGGGAAGATTGAACATTGATAACAATCATTTATTTCTCATCTAATTTTGTTTTTTTGCCGATTAAAAAAGTGGGTTCAAGTTTGATAGACTTTCAATTTCAAATTCATATCTCTCTTTCACTCTTCCCTCCTACCACATATCCGTCTTCCTTTTCCACAAACCCTTATCCATCGTCGGAGCAATCCATTTTGACGGTTTATATGTGTTTGTTCTTTCTATAGTTTTTGTATTATCATTATTCTGAAATCTAAAGAAAAAGATTGTGAAGAAGAAAATAAACAAAATAAAAAAAAGATGTGAAAATGAACACTAATAATTTAATATGATATTTTTATTTTTAACAAAATTAATTATTAAAAAAATATAAATTAATGATATGTATTTTTCAATTAGGAGATATGCAGTTTTCATTAAAACGACGTTTATCACCGTTAAAAAAGAGTATTTTACATTTTTGTTTAGAATATATACGAATAAGTAAATACAGCCATTGGACTATGAAAATACTGATAAACATTAAAAAAAATTCTTTAAATTGGATACTATTCCTTCGTCTTAAATATCTGTAAGAAAAAAAAAACTTAAAAGAAAGCTTTGTTGCGGTAACAGAAAGAAGTGTGTAAAAATAAAATTCTGTATTTGAATTTGTGGAATCGAAGCATAGACAAATTTGGCGGGAATGGAAGATAGCGGCGTAAGCGAGAGCGATGCGGTTTTCGATTCTCTGAATCTGAATCCTCAACTCTTCTTCAACGAAGTTCTCAACACCGTCGACGATTTCCTTCTCCAAACTTTTGATTTCTTCTTCCAGTAACCAACCCTTTTGCTTTTCTTTTTACTCTCAATTTAAACTTTGTTATATAAATTCAATTCAATTCTATGGCTTGTGATTATTGTGTTTCAGGGAAGCTTCTACCAAGCTCAACGCCGAAGCTACCCAAAGGTCCCAAAATCTCAAACAGGTTTCTCTCCTTAATTTAATTTAATTAGGGCAACTAAACTAATGATGAAAATTGTTTATTTATTTATTTAATTGGGTTTTGTGGAAGGGTGTGGATTGCATTCGCCAAAAAGTTCAATCTGTTTTGGATCAAAAGCTAGCTGTTTGGGAAAAATTCTGCCTTTATCACTGTTTTTCTCTTCCTGAAGGTTTTCATATGCCAAACACTGTAAGTTCTGCTCGAACTTGTCCTTATTTACAAATATTGATTTGTTTCCTTAATAAGGTTTTAAATTGGCGTTGTGATAACCATAGCATAGCAATTATTGATGTTGCGGAGAATCATGGTCTAATTGGGCCAATGTGGCCTCAATCATAGTCGTGGAGACATACAAAAATCTTTATGTTTTTGGTCCAGATCGCGGTTGTGGAACTTTATTTAAAAACTTGCTCTTCTAGTATTTTTTTAAGAAAGTGTACTTTCTTTCAGGATGAATCTAGAGGAAATGATATTGATCTTGGTGCTATTACCGATCCGGATGTAGATGGGCAGTTAGATTCGTTGAGGAGAAAACTAGCTGAGGTAGTAAGAGTGCTGATTGCTAAATTGTTCATTTTGTAAATAGCACTCATAGCAGAATTGAGACTTATTATGTTTCTCATTTGATTTATTTTGGTAATAAATGTGTTGTTAGGTGGGGAAAGAGTCTGAAATGCTGAATCAAGAAATTCATGCATTAGAGAGGCAGTCTTCTTTTAATGCTTGGTGTATCAATGAGGCAGTACAATTATTTGAGCAAAATTCTTACCCTGAGTTGTTTCAGGGTAATTTTAGAGCTTCTTATCATCTTTTTGTTCATGTTTTGGCGTTTAGCAAATAAAAAACCCGGTGTTACTCAGAACTTGTTTTGATACTCTATATATGATTTAATTTTAATTTAGAGATGCTGCATTTTTATACCTGTTTGTATATGCATTAGTATTATCACATGTATATTGCTTTTCTCATGCAGTTTGATGATGCAAAAGAACATTGATTTCTTTGGATACAATTTTGCCTTTTTGTTTTTCCAATTACACATCGTATTTAATATGTAACTAGTATCTCAAAATATTTTAGCAAATAACGAACATTCTTGTGTTGCATACTTTATAATATACAATGTTTTTTTTTTTTTGTCTATATGGAAGGAGGGCAACATTTAGGGGCCAGCACTATAGGTACCATGGGTCAGGATGTTAATACTATGAATCTTAGTTAGGGTGAAATGAACCAAATAATGTCAACATTTTCCTGGAACTCTGCATTATTTTTTTATTAAAGTAGGCAGGAATGAATTTTTACTTTCTGATTGAAATTATCATCAAATTGTTATCTAATATTATATGTTGAACTTGTAAATCAGTAGATCTTTACATTTATTATTTTTGTCCTGTAGAAATTATGGCAACTGCCTCAGAACTTCGAATAAAGATGGGAAAGCTAAACACCAACATGATTGAAGAGACTGCAAAAATGAAAGCAAAAAGGATTGACAGCTCCGAAATGGATATTTCTGCTTTAAATGCTGCAAAAGGTAACCAAAATATTATTTATTGTACTGCAACATACATTGACTTTCATAGGTTATATTCTACAGTTCTGATTTGAACATTTCTGGTTGCAGGCCTCTCAAATACGAAATTAGAAGATCTTCAAGAATTTGTAAATCTTATGAAGAGTATGTGAACTTGTATATTTTTTTCATCAACTCAGTTGGACTAGACTTAAGCTTATTGTGCCTGTAATTATTTATTCTTAGTCTTTCTCTTTGATGATTAGTTAGAATTTGCCTCTGGTGCTGAAATTATTGTGAGAAATTCCATGATACTAAAATTACCGGTAAATTTAATGACAATTGAATTCGCATTCATCATATATACTATATAGTGTGGAAATATTGAATGTGTTGATTCCTGAATTAGTGAATGAAGAAAAGTAGATTATTGCTGAACTTGTTTTTCTTAGTCTAAATGCATTCAGTTCCACTAGCCGTTGGCTGTTCTGTTAAATAAAGCCATGTTATATTATATAAGTATAGTACGTTAGTTCATCAAATGCATAGACTATAAAGTATAACATTTGTAAGGAGCAAGTTCTATTCAAGAGTTTAAATTAATCTGCCCAAATAGAAAATTGACCTGGTCGATCAGTTGCATAACTTGAGTAGCTTTATAGGCTTGTGCATGATTTCAAGTGTGAATCAAATTGATTCTATGAACCAAATTGCTGAAAACCAAACTGAACGAGAACCAGTTCATTTTTAATCTATTTTTTAATGCAGTTTAGTTCAGGCAATCTTTACGGTATATTCAGTGACCATTTGCACAAAGTGGCCTGCCTTTGAGATTTGTCTACGTGTATCTCATTCTTGTCTCAACTGTAATAACCCAAAAAAATCTCAAGTGTTGTGGAGTGATCTCTTTTCCCAAAATCTCTTGTCCTCTCGATCCGAACAAGCTCCTCTGCTTATTTTCATTACTCTGGAGTGATGCTGTTTTTGTTACTTACTAAGTGTTATTCTATTATTATTTGTGCCATTGTTGTTATGCTATGCTTAAATTTTTCTTCTGCGTGTCAATTTTGATGTGTGAGCTTTATTCTTGTAATAATTATCAATTTAGCATGCTTGTTGATCTCAATTTAATTGGGTGAAAGCAGAAGCTAGGAGTTTGTAAATGACAGATATCCCAAAGTGAACAGATATCCCAAAATGACAGATATCCCAGATATGGAAATATTTCTGTGTTTTTTTTATTCATTTTAATTTCATTCTTGGCTGAGTTTACTTGGTTGTTTGTGATAAAGCCCTCAATTATGATAAAGCTATTTTTCATGGCTAAAATTTGGACGAGAGTTCTGTTTACTGCCCAAAAGGTGAATATGTAAAGGCTAAATCATAAGGAAAATATTAACACATGTTAATGAGTATTAGTAGTTGTTTGCAGCTTTACTTGTGATCACGTGAGTCTTACGGTGAGTAACAATTCATTTCAAATGTATAATAGTACAAGGTTGTTGTCTTTAAAAAATAGAGATTCACTTCGAAGTTAGATGTTACTTTATTTGTGGCATTTTAAAATTGTACTTGTGTAATTGGAGATCAGAAGATTAAAGATTTTTGAGTGTGATTGCAAGTATATTTGATCAATAATTTTCTTTATTTAATCTCCCTTTCTTTTATATTTTTCATAGCCATACAATAGAAGCAGTAAGAGTGAAAAACTCTAGGGAGTAAAAACACTAGCAAAAGAAGCAAATAGAGAGCCGCCATAGAGCGTCCCATTGAACTCTTGAACCTCACTAGCTGGTTCGGTACCATACTCAGAAACAAGAGACACAATTTGTAAAACCAAACCATTCACACTGACTCTAACACCAGCAGGCAAAGTAGCACTTCTCAAAAAACGAGGTGGTCGTATAAAACTATTCACTGAAATCCAAAATTGTCCTCTTGAATTCCTCTTGATATTATCAGGTCTTCCAGTAAGTCGCATGAATAATTCTGATGTATTTGCTCTTGGTCCTTTTAACCACACTCTTTGAATTCTGTTTGCTAGATATTCACTAACAAGGACAAATGAACCATCGCTGCTTACTGCTACCCCTGATGCCAGTGCAAGATTGCTTAACAACACTGTTGTTTGGTTGGTCCTTGGATCATAGCTTAATAAGCTTCCTGAACTATCTCCACTGTTTAACAGTGTCTGGAAATCTCTGCAAAAAATCAAGTCACATTTATTATTTGCATGCACTAATAAAATGTGTTACAGCCTCCCTTACTTTTTTATTAAGCCAATGCTAAACCAAACATAAACATTCATACATTAAACCCTCTAATTATTCTTTTTAGATAAGAAAAAAATCAAAAAGATATTCTTACTTGAGCTGGAAATTGGTGCTGGCTTCGGTAAAATAAACGATTCCAGTGTCTTGGTCTACATCCAAACCATCACCAAACCTAGTAGAGTTGGGTTGTGCAGGACCAACTAATTGGGTTACATTTTCTCCATTGGGACCAACCTTAATGAGCCCAAAATAAGCATCAGCTATATACAAATCGTTTGTCTGATGATTGAAACCCAATCCTAAAGGCCTTCCACATGTTGCTTGGATTGTTGAGAAGTCAGCTAGGCCATCACAGATTGTCTTGTTCCTGAACAATGAATGAGTATGAGTATATGATTCAACCAAATTATAATAAAGCCTGTTTTCGGGTCTAAATCATCTCCATTTAATAGACACCTTTATTTAAAGAGAGGTCGACTATAAAATAAAATTATTATTATTTTAATTTGTGAATCTATCTTTCTCCAATTCATTTCTAGACTTTCATTTTACGCTTTTAATTTTATTAATTTATAAAACTGGCACATTATTTTCAAACTATTTTCTGTTTTTAAATATTTGTTTAATAAATATTGAAAACATTTATTTTTGTTTTCAATGTGTTCTATACAAATATGAAAAAGAGAAAAAAATTAAAAAAATGTAGTTTTGTAATTAAATATGAAAACGTCTTTTACAAAGTATTTAAATGTTCACTAATAGTTTATGAAAAATAATTAGTTAGAGTTTTACCTGTTTGGCGAAGTGACAGCATATTCCTTGAAACCATAATTTGGACCAAGGTATTTTAAAATTCTTCCATCAGAAGAAGAAACATAAGGTCCTTCACCGTTTCTATCAAATGCAAGTGACTCAGGGCCTGTCATTGGTGATGGTAGCTGAAGTTTTTTCAGTAATATAGCTACCGATGATGGAGAACACAAAAGGAAGATAAAAAGAGTTGCTGAAACAAAAATAATATTAATGTTCAACATGATTGCTAATAATGTATTTACTTAGTTTGATCCTAATTTGATGTAAATCATAAGAACTTAGTAATATATTTATAGGCATAGAATCATGCCATGCATGCAGTGTAATGAGTGGAAAATGTGATGAGGCGGCCAATGCCAACTCAAAGTACTCGATGAAAAAAACACGCAAATTATGATTTCACTGTCAAAATAAACGTTCATATATAGTTTGTCACAAGTTTTGGTTGGTTTATGTTATTATGTTTGTTTTTTAACGAAGCATAACATGTGCTGAGACTGCAAATTAAAATGTGAAATAAAGAATCGATAAAACCGATAAATATTGATATTGGTAGGTTGAATATCTTTTTATGAGTTCAAACTAACGATCTTATAATTGTGTGTAAATTTCTTTATTATTTCATCTGTAGACAAAAAAAGATATGGTCAGTTTTGCAATTTAATTTGTCATCAATTCTTACAAGCTTAACTAAGACTCCATTTCTTACTGATTATAAAGAAAATGATTTTGGTATTTAATAATATAAAGATTGTTATCTAGAGATTTTGAGTGTGTTTGTTATATATATATATATATATAAATACTTGTAAAATAATCACTTGTTTAAAAAAAAATCACTTTTTAATACTTATTGATGATAAAATTTGTCTTGTGTTTTTTTTATGTTTTAACGACAAATATTTGTCTTGCGATTTTTTATATTTATTATTGACAAATATTTATTCCGTGTTTTTTATCTACTAGTTATAAATATTTATTTTGCATTTTTTTAATATTTATGAGCGACAAATATTTGTCTCGTATTTTTTTAATATTCAATCAATGGTTAAATTGAAGAGAACAATTTTGATTTTTTATAATATTATTTTTTCATTAGTGTTCTCATTTTTTTATCCTGATAGTTTGCAAGAGAGAATATATAGTTGAAAAAAGAAGAGATATATAATAATAAATAATGGAAATAGTTTTTTTTATGATAATAATGAAAACAGAGTAAATTAGTATAATAATGTTTCTAAAAAAAAGTATGATACTTCCTCCATTCTACAATAACTAATATCCTCTCGTTTTATTTATACATTTTTTTAATATTTGTGAAATGATCAAATAATTCACTTGTTATGAGGTAGAGAAAATATTATGTATAAGATAGAGAAAATTGGAATTTTTTTGTGGAAAATAAAATAGTTGAGCGGTATCGATTTATGTATATAATATTGATTAGAGAATAGTAAAAGACCAACTAATTTAAATCACCGCTCAAAAAGGTATCCGCATTTAGTGTCCGACGCATTTGGAATAAGATAACACCGGTGGAAGAAATATATGAGAAACAAAAATAAAAAATAAAATAATATAAAAAGTTATGCAAAAAATTTAAATTGAACAAATTATCATTTTTAACAGCTAAAATTTGAAATAATTAAAAATGAGGAGTGCAAATGTGCAATATTGTTTTTCTTTTTTTTGTAGTTATAGCTTTCTTTTTGTATATTATTGATAGTTTATTGTCATTTATATTTTTTTAAATTTGATTGTCCGTACAAAAAATTGTACAAAAACTCATACTTAACTGCAATATTTTAAATTTGAACTTTAAAACATAATATTTAATCTAATAATGTAGATATTTTTGTCGATTAAACTAAATCTTACCTATAAAATAAGGAGTTTATATTGATAGTTGATGTAATAAACCGAACTGAACATGAAAAAGTTTAATTTATCTCGTGAACCTCTTGTTCCTCTTCCGCAAATATAGTAAAGTACCATACCATGGTGGCGTGAAGTGAACTGATATTCTTACCAAACACGTGAAAGTGCCGTGGAACAAGAAAATATTGATTTAATTTACAAAAATTACTTATTATTTTATATAATAATGGGTTAGTTTGTTACGATTTTTATTTTAAATGATTTTTTTGTACTATTTCATCTCTTTATAATTTTAAAAAAAAGTTAATTAGAAAATTGATTTAAATAGTTTATTATAAAATGTTATTTTTAAATATTTTATCTATTTTCTACGACTCTTTTTTTATAATAATTTCTAAAGCTATTCATTAAAACTTCTCATAAAGATTATTTTGAGAGATGAGTAAAGAATATATTATGAGTGTAAAATAGTTTTACACCACTTCACCCTCCTTTAAAACTATCTCGAGAGATATCTTATTTTTTTAAATATAATTTTTATTATGTTAAAATCTTTAAAACTAAATATCTAAATTATTGAATATAAATTTTTTAATTTGTAACAAATAAATAAAAAAAATAACACACTATTTTTGAGTAAGTTATTATAAAAATCATTTTTAAAAATATAAAGTAAAATTATTTTTTTAAAATTTATAAAAACTAGCTCAATATATAGAATAATAACAAAACAGATTGAATTACTATTTTATTTATATAAATTTTTGTTTTTTAACGTCGTTGAATTAAGTGGTTAACGATGAACTTTAGTTAAGATTGAACCAATCAAGAATATTTAAATTTAAACCTTGAATGAAATAATTAGGCTTAAACGCAGTTTTAATCCCCTTATTTTAACTGATTCGCAATTTTGGTCCTCCAATTTCTAATTTCGCAATTTTGGTCTCCCTATTTTAACTGATTCGTAATTTTGGTCCCTCTATTTTTAATTTTACAATTTTAGTCCCCCTATTTTAACTGATTTGTAATTTTGGTCCCTCTATTTCAAAATTTATTATTTTAAAAACTGTTTTTAAAAGAATTTTTAATTATTATTGTTATTAATTCAAATATGTTTTTAAAATATAATAATTAATAAATTATGATTTTTTTAAAATAATGAAAAAATTTAAGTTCTATTTTTTATTTAAAAAATATGTCTTTTCTTAAGAAAATATCTTATTTTTTAGTAAAATTCTGTTTTATGATAAAAATAAATATTTATTTAAATTCTGTTTTCTTTTAAATATGATAAAAATATATTAAAAATACATGTAATCATGTTTTTAATATATTAAATATATTAAAAATGTAATAAAAATTCTGTTTTATTTTAAAATCATAATTGAATTAATAAAAATAATAATTAAAATTATTCAATAAACAGTTTTTAAAATAATAAATTTTGAATTCAGTTTAAAAAATAATAAATAAAACTATTTTTAAATAGTTTTTTAGAATAAAAATATTTTTTTAAAATTAATATCTAATATTTTCTTAATGTTATATATTTTTTTAAATGTAATCTATTAAATTTTATTAAAAAAAGTATGTGATCCGTTAGATTTACAAAATGTCTCAATTTTAAGAAATAAAGGGACCAAAATTGAGAAATTAGAAATAGGGGACCAAAATTACGAATCAGTTAAAATAGGGAGACCAAAATTGCGAAATTAGAAATAGAGGGACCAAAATTGCGAATCTTTTAAAATAGAGGACTAAAACTGCATTTGAGCAAAATAGTTATTAATTAGACTTTAGTTATCTATATCGGTTGAATTTTAAATTACCAATACCTGTTTTTTCTAAAAAAAAAATAATTTTCAATTTTGGATGATGTATGGAGTTTTTTTATTTTTATTTATTTTTATTTTTATTTTTTTAATCTTAGCAATTGGTGTTGTATTTCTGATAGTTTTATTGGATTAAGTATCTGATATACAATAGTTGATGTTGCAATTATTTGTCTTAACCTTGTGGTTTCTAGAATAAGGGATCATGGTTATCTATATAGTTGAGATATAAGTCTAACTAAATATTGCTTTAATCAGATTTTGAGTTTGAATACTTTCGATCAATTCGACTTTATCGAAGTTTATTATCCACTTGCGTCCATCGACTTAATTGATAAATGGTCTGGATAGACCTCAACTCATTAATTTGTACCCTTACTGCTTGTCCATGTTCCAGATTGAGAAAAAAACACTCTCTCTGTTTCACATAAAGTGCTATTTTAGCAACAAAAATTCGTCTTAGAATAAATGTCATTCTCAATTTTTAATGAATCTTTAATTATTATTTTTTCTATACTACCCTTCAATAATTACTATGTACACAACTTCCAAATCTTTATTATACTTTGCATTGATAATAATAAAAAATATATTAATAGTTAAGATGAGTAATTTGGTAAAATAATTATCTCTTTATTCTAATTATTACATTTCTTAATATGTGAAAACAAATTTAAACGACACTCATTATGAAACAGGTGAAATATACTCTTGGGACACTTGAGAATTCACACTTTAGGAGATAGATTATTGAAAATTTAAGTAGATTAAGTGACGGCGATATAAGTTTAAACATTCACATACTCATTATTTAGATTCTATTTGGTTCAAACAAATAGAAAACAGGAAAATCATAGGGAGGAAAATGATTTTAATAGATAGAAAATGCTATTTTACATTTTTAATTCTTATACCATTTCGTAACATTAAATGTAAGATTTGTTTGAAATTTTGTGTCACACATGTTATATTTAAATGTATTAGAGTTATTATTTTAATTAGTTAAATTAAAGTGATCTATTTCACATAAAATTTATGGTTAAGCATGTTATTGCCATGAAAAATATTAGATATCATAAATATTATTTCTATTTTTACGATGAGTAGAAACAAAAATAATAAAAATTGGATAATCATACTTATAAGGACATGTGATTTCTATAGATAAATAGTTATTGTCTCGAATTGCAGCCAAGAAGATAATAATTCTCTTTATCCCATTAAAGGAGAAAGTAATGTCAAATTAAGAAATCTACAATTGAAAAAGACCACCTTATAACATAAAATATCATTTTCATCAAGACATCATGAATTTTTCAAATACGCTTCTTAGGAGTGTTCATAGGTACAGATAAACCCGCGAACTCGTCGCCTAAACCAACCCAACTTATATTTTAATTCAACCCATTCTAGTTAAGGTCTAACCCAAACTAATCCATTTAAACCCAATGATGTTCGGTTCGAATAATAAATTTAATATTTTGAACTTGCGGACCTACGAGTTCAATTCATTGACATGACATATATATTTTTATTTATTTTTTCTATTATTGATGTATAATTATAATTTAGTTATTGAATTTTATTTGAGGAATTGTTGTTAATTTAATTAATTTAAATGTTTTGTTGTGTTTGTGAATGTATTTTTAGTATTGAATGGTATGTTAGATAGAATTTTATGATTTTTGAGATGTTCTAGTTTTAAAATTTAATATATTTTTTAGAATAAAAAATATTTTTTATTTATTACCCGTAAATTCAACTCAACACAACTCAATCCGCTATTAATTTGGTTGGTTTGGTTCAGATTTGATATAAAAATAAGTTGAGAACTCAATCGAACCCAAATAAATTTGATAATATTGGATTTGGCCAAAACTGAAGTAACTCAATCTGTGAACACCCCTACACTTCCGCATTCATCATCTTAAATTAACATGATATGGTATTATAAAATAACTTTTGTAAAGAAATTATGTCTCTTTTTATTTATATAGTATTTAAGAATTAAAAAACATGTCAATAGAAATAAGCAATCCTTTTAATATTACTTCCATAAGATTATCTCAATCACTGCCTCTATCTCAAATGGGGTTATGAAGATTCTCATCATAGACAAGTATCCCAAAGTGAGTAATAGTTGTTTACAGTTTTACTTGTCTATTCATTAATTCTTGATTCATAGATATAAAGATGTATGAAAATAATTTTACTGCTTTTGTGAAGACAAATCCAATTTCATTTTGAAAAATCATCAACTTTATCCGTATATATTGACAATGACAAAATTATTGGGCATCTAAACTTTTGAACCGAATACAAGAACCCATATCTCCACGACATAAAAACTTATGAAGAATAATTACTATTGAAAGTAAGGAAATTGGAGGAGCAAAAATGATTAGATAGAAAAAATACAAACTTCAAAGTAGAATAAAGTAGTTTACTGAATTTCAGTCTAGTATTCATAAGGGGAACGAGTTTTCAGTAGTCTTTATATTTGAAAAGGGAATGAAAAAAAAGAGTTAAAAAGTAATGGAATCTAAGAAATATTAATACGTGACTCCAACCAAGAACCAAATTAAAATTGACATGAGAGGAGCAGAGGACGCTAAGCCTCAATGATTTTGATTCCTTCAGATAAATATATTCACACATCACATGCTTTGTGAGGTCTTCAATAGAAGGATGAACTCTAATCATATTTGCTCTTTCGTCAACTATAAATACAGGACAACGGTTCACAGCTTGAAGGCACAGTAGCAACATTCAATTCTACAGTTAATTTCATTTCAACAGCTTTTCTTTCTTCAACCGAACCAAACATGTCAAGCTCATGCAACAACTGCAACTGCGCTGACAAGAACCAGTGCGGGTAAGTGATTCTCCATTTAGTACCACAAGATTCATGTGTATTATATTTGAGTAAACTTCCATACATAAATCTAAAATGATGCCATCGACTACAACTGTTTGATTTAACTATGTATATTCTCCATCACATGCTATGTTATGCTATTCAGGAAGGGAAACAACTACGGTGTGACCATTGTAGAGACTGAGAAGAGGTAAAAGTTTACATTTGGTGTCCATTGTATTTTGTATTCAATGCTTTCATGTTTCTAATAATTCCTAGACTCAATACAAAGCTAGCAGATTAAACCAACACAAAAATGCTTAATATGACTATCATTGTTTTGTGCAGCTACCTGGAGACTGTTGTCATGGATATTCCAGCTGCTGAGCATGGTGGGAATTGCAAGTGTGGTTCTAACTGCACTTGCACTAACTGCACCTGCGGCCATTAAGGAAAATATGCAAATGTAATTGCCATGAGTTTGGCAATATGAAGTTAATAATGTAATCTTGTACTAAATAAATGTGTGTTTTGTTATGTTACTTCATGTCTGTATGAGTGATACACAATTTATATAACAGCCATGTTGTGGCATGATGTGCTTAATGGAGTTGAAGTATAAATTTTGTTTGTTAATCTCTTCTGCAATGCTGCTAACAGTGGCACCATCATCCACATAAGCACAGAGCATCCATATGCTATAATAAAAAAAAAAATAAAAAAAAAAAAAACTACCCAGACTACATTTGAAAGATAACGTTTACTTTGTAAAAATATTTATTGTTTTCATTTCTTAAAATGTGTATTTATTTTAACTTGATGAGAGATTCTTGAAGTAAGTCATGTTATGGAGATAAGATGAAATATTAGTTAATGAAGATACATTTTCAGAAATAATGAAAACATTTTTTTGGCATTTTCATTGTTTTGAAAAATGTAGTCAATTATTCACATCAAAAGTCTCTTAGCTCCTAATACCGTGTAAAACTAACAGAAATTTTAGAAAATAAAATTAGGAAATGTTTTCACAAAGCGGCCCCAAAATTGCCTGATACAAAGTATTTGAAATTTGAACTCGAGGCAAATGAGACAGATACTTACAGCTGGGAATGAATTCCCCCATTCCCTGAAGTCACTAACTGGTGCAAAAATGAGGATTTTGGCCACCAATGAAGATCGAATGACTAATATTGCAAGTTAAATTTTATAGCTGATTTGTTCCAGGTTAAATCTGAGCCACCTTATTTTTATCAGATGGTTGAAACAGATGACTGAAAACTGCAGGATCTTCTTCATTGCAGGAGATCCAAGTCCCTTAACTGTTAGGTAACAAGTGCATATGTAAAGATAACAAATGCATTATACCTGCTATGGAGGATTTTAAATAGAGACCAAATGATCCAGTTGGTAAAGCACGGCTTATAGAATACTCAATCTGTATTGCTATATACTTCAAAAAGAGCTGCAAAATAAAGACACTCCTATAGATCAAGGTTTTCTAGAATGTATTTTGGACAGTTACTGACAAACATGGTTCAAAATTCTGAACAAAAGAATTGTAACCTTGCACCTAACAAGTGCCACAAATGAAATACCACACAAGTTTCAAGCAAAGAAGTTAGAAAAATGCTAAAACATTGAAAATTTCTGCATCTTTTGATTTTTAAACAACAATTCTTGGTCCTCAACAAAAAGGACCCAGTGGGAATGGGAAATGAAAAATGGGTAAGGGGAATTGTTGATTAACAGGACTTATCTGCCAACCAATTGGTTTGAGTGCAAAAACATTAACTGCTACACTAAAGCAAAAACAAAATGAGAGATGACAAGTAATAATAATAATAACAACTTGAAATTTCATTCCAACTGTCAGTCTAAACACGACTACTATAGTATAACCTCGAAATTCAAAATGATAGAAATCATTAATTCTGAATTGTATTTAGCAATCAATTTCCCTGTTTTTATTCAGAGCTTCAACTATAATATTGGTGTAATCATAAAACAAATAATTTGTAATCCTAAATCTTTATTAATTTCATAAAATCAATTGAGTTTCTATTTTTCCGCATCACAAAATTTTAAACATTGAATCCCTCAGCACGGAGGCACAGTCGGTGAGCCTCAATCCACTTTGCACAAGCTGGTTCACCGTGTTCTACTATGCATTCATCTCGCAGCTTCTTAGTGTCTGGGCAAGCACAGCAGATTCTCTTCTTTGGCTTTGACTCTGCAGCACTCGTCTCAGTTACTGAACCTTTACTTTGTTGTGACTCTGGTATGGCCAAGACAGAGGAAGCACTTTGCAGTTGTGCACCACTCATCGTTTTAAATGCTCTACAGAAAAAAAATAACATTAAATAGCTGAGTCGGACAAGTATAACATGCTGAAACAAAAGTAGTAATGTAGTATAATGGAACATGAGAATTTGGGTTGGACCTAACTATAACAACATCGACAACAACAACTTGTCAGTTGAGGGACATCTCTCACTTATAATCATTTATTCATGTCATATAACACTATGAAACACAAAACTCTGCACGGATATTTAACACGATACAGACATGGACACGCTGCTAATGTAAAAAACATAAGACACTAACACCGACACATTTATTTATTGATTATAATTAAATAAAATATGAATTTTATTATTAAAAGATCTAGATTGAGAATCAAAATATATAGGTGCATCTAAATTGAGCAATTTGTTTCATTACAAAAAATATCTAAAACAAGACATGATGGTCTTTCGCCTTCATTCATTCATCTACTACAAAAAAAACTAAAAGATGTAATCAAATTTAACGTATGTAACTTCCCTCCTTGATCATCATTGCTTTGACACATCTTTAACCACCATAGATGTGTCCAAGGGTATCAGAAAAGAAAAAAAAACTTGAGACACTTGTCTTAATTGTTGAACACGTGTTGTACCGGTGCGGATACCGAAGCGTGTCGAACATAGGAACACAGATGTTTGTGCTTCATAATTCATATATTATATTCAATGTGAGACTCTCAACAAGTATTAAAATTTAGGGATTTGCTATACTACCCCAATGGAGATTTGTGAAGCACTTATTGAGTGTTGATTTCACAAAAAAAAAAGTTTAAGATTCTACAACTATAACTAATAGTCAATGAAATGCTTGATGGAAACCATAACCTAGAAGAAGAAAAATTGGTATATGTGTAAAGACATAATAACATCATAATTAGATAAAGAGCTAAAAAAGAACTGAACCCTATTTTGGTGTACTTCAATCCAGTTCACCTTCCACCATTACAGTTATAAACTTTCAAAACACACAAATAGCCACTTTTAATATAAAATATTCAAAAATAATGAAAAGAAAAAAAAAATCGCATACCAGGGTTGATCGTCGAATACAAAAACGATCAATTTGCTTAATTATAAACAACTACACAAACAATTATTCGACTAACCAAGCATCTATTAATTACAAATTTCACCCAAAAAAAGAGTCCCTAATAAACACATCCTAAAGCAATTCAGATTAAAAGCCCTTACGGAAGAAAAAAAATCTACTCTTTCGCTAATTCAGAATCAAGCACATAAGTTGTTACAAGAGAATATAGAAATCATTCCATAAAATCAGGAAGAAGAAATAGTCGGCGAATGAATCTAGCGGAAACAGAATATAGCACAACGAGTTACAAGAGAACTTAAAATAAACTATTCACAGGTGAAAGAGAAAAACTTACAATCAGGTATGAAGTGCAGTGTAGTTTTGGAGATTTCTAGAATCCTTGTTTTGTGAATTGACAAGGAAGATTATGGTGATCGGTTACGCTAATATATTCTTCGTTTGCCTTATGTGAAATTTCGTTATTAATTTTGGTTGGTACGAAGGACGGAGCAAACGAAACGGTGCGTCGCATAAACCCTTTTTTTGGGTACAACGCGTTTAACTGATTTTTATATAAAACTCTCTTAAAGTATTTTCTCTCTTTTTATAAATAGTTTTTAAAATTTTCAACTATATTAATTATTATTATTTGATAAACATACTTATGATTAATGGTTTAGATCTTGTCCGAAAGAGAGTTATGTTTTAGATTTATTGTCTATCTTCATTACCCTATAAAGAAATTTTTTTATTACCATCCATAATTGGATTTTCTTATTATTGTTTAAGTTTAATTGCAGTTTTAATCCTCTATTTTAACTGATTTGTAATTTTGGTCCCCTTATTTTAACATATTCGTAATTTTGATCTCTCTCCTATCTATTTGGATCACATACTTTTTTTAATAAAATTTAATGGATTACATTTAAAAATAGATATAACATTAAGAAAATATTATATATTTATTTAAAAAACATATTTTTTATTATAAAAAACTATTTACCAAATAGTTTTTAATTATTTAAAACTAATTAATTCTAAAAATAGTTTTATTTATTATTTTTTTAATTTAAAAACTTTTTTTTGAATAATTTTTAATTATTATTTTTATTAATTCAATTATGATTTTAAAATAAAACAGAATTTTTATTATATTTTTAATATATATAATATATTAAAAA
>JBBPBQ010000002.1:28016880-28159355 GCA_037974755.1 Cicer yamashitae
AGAATTTTATTAAAAATTAAGATATTTTCTTAGGAAAAAAACATATTTTTTTAAATAAAAAATAAAACTTAAATTTTTTTAATTATTTTAAAAAAATCATAATTTATTAATTATTAATCATTATTTAAAAAACATATTTGAATTAATAACAATAATAATTAAAATTTCTTTTAAAAACAGTTTTAAAAAAATAATAAATAAACCATTTTTAGATTTAATTAGTTTTAAAATAATTAAAAACTATTTTTTAAGTATTTTTTTATAATAAAAAATATTTTTAAAATAAATATATAATGTTTTTTAATGTTATATATATTTTTTAAATATAATCCATTAAATTTTATTTTAAAAAAATATGTTATCCATTAGATTTAAAAATGTCTCTATTTTAAGAAATATAGGCACCAAAATTGAGAAATTAAAAATAGAGGGACCAAACGAATTAGTTAAAATAGAGGACCAAAATTGCGAAATTAGAAATAGAGAGATCAAAATTACGAATCAGATACAATAGGAGGACCAAAATTACGAAATTAGAAATAGGAGGACTAAAATTGCGAATCAGTTAAAATAGGGGACTAAAACTGCATTTAAGCTTATTGTTTATTATACATAGATACTTCCAAAAAGACTGACTCATAAACTTATCAAAACTTGAAATATATTAGCCAATAAAGAAGATAACTTGCAACAATTACGAAACAATTGTCTTAATGATTGTCTAACTAAAATATACTCATCTATACTAAAAGAAAGTATTCCTAAATTAGTAAAGAGTTAATTTAGGTATGATATCATCTATACACATATATCATTCTAAGAGACTGAATAAATCTAACTAGCTATGCACACACATGACAATCTCTTAAGTTTAAACACAACCCAAACCTGATGATTGCTAAAAGATCTTATGTTGTTAATTTAACTCCCAATTACATGACAATAACATGCCATAGATTCTAAAGGACATGATGAGATCTTGAATCTTTAATAATGCATTATAGCCATTGTTGGAAAATAGAATATGTTAATGTGTGAATTTAAAAAGTGTTGAAGTCCCACATTGGAAAACTCTCATATTTTGAGTAGTTTTCAACTTTATAAATACTAAAGTCCCACATTGGATAGAAAATATATGTGAGTTTGCTTCCATCACTATATAATGAGTTTTAGAGCGGTTTTAAAACACATTTCTGAGCCACATCTCTCATTTCTTTCTGTCCCTTCGATATTTATGAGCGGTTTTGTACCGTTGTCCCTTTGATTTTTAGAGCGGCTGTAATGCCCTAGTTCCTTTGATTTTTAGAGCAATTGTTATGTCGTAGTTCTGTTGATTTTTTAGTAGTCATAATACTACTATCATTTTATAGCGGTTTTTATGTTGTAGTTCTGTCGATTTTTTAGTGGTCCTAATACCACTATGAGCAGTTTTTGTGTCGTAATCTGTCAGTGCAGTTTTTTGTGTTGTAGTCTGTTAGAGCGGTTTTTTGTGCCGTAGTCTGTTATAGCGGTTTTTTATGTCGCAGTCCTTTTGATTTATGAGTGGTCATAGTACCATATTGTTCTGAAGAATCAATCTCCGTTTCTGCAGAATCATCTACTTATTTCTGCAGAAGTTGTTAATTACTTTTCAAACTGTTTTGGACAAAATTAAGTCTCCAGATCAAAGATATATCATCAACAAATATATATGAAGCTTAAGGGATCATTAAATGCGCATGCAATCTGATCAAGAATGAATAAAACAGCTCAGTCAAACAAAGCTCAAAACTGTTCAAAAAGCTAGATTATTTTTATTCACTTATATTGGATTTGGTCAAAACTGACAGAGCACTACCAACAACTCTTTTTGACCATTATTAAATGCTCAAATCATCTATAAAAGGAAGGCTAATACTCAGCAAAACTCAGAACTTCAAGTGCCAAGAATACTCATCAAATCACATACACTTGCATTCTTGAAAGCTTCTCATTCACGAAAAGAATCAGTTCTAAAACTACATTTATACTTCTAGTTTATTTTACTGAGTTCTTTTATCCTGAATCTATTCTCAAACAAGAGTTGAGCATAATCAGATTCAACAAATCTTCTTAAATCATTATTGTGTAAACTCATAACTATAAGGATTGTTTATAGTTTGAGTATGATTAAGGAGTGAATTGTAAAATTCTATCAGAACCGTTAGGTACTTGATTGAATCATTTCTAGGTGGAAAGGAATTGGAGTTACAGATCAAGGTTGATCTTTAACTGTGTAAACAAAAGATTGTTCTTCGTTTTTGAACACTTAGTGAAAATCTCACAGTTGTGAGGACTGGATGTAGCCCGAGTTGGGTGAACCAGGATATATCATTGTGTAGTATCTCTTCCTTATCTCTATTTACATTTTGTCATTTTTATTATCAAATTAAATAGAGAAGTTAAAAACTGTGATTTTAACTAATCAAGAACGTTCTCCGTTTTCCGTTTCCAAAATCAAGAACGTTCTCCGTTTTCTATTTTCATAACCAAGATCATTCTTGAGTTGTTTTTCTTCAATTTTTAACAGGAAATTTTAATTAGGCAAGTTTACAATTCAAACCCCCTTCCTTGTAACTTGACATTGCTACTTCAGGGTGAACCATCAGAACAACAAAGGAAAGCAAGTTGTTAAGCCCTATAACCGACCACAGAACAACAACAGGGGACAGAATCATCCGGGGAACCAGAACTTTGGAAAACAATTGGGACAAGTGATTTGATGTTTCCGATGTGGGGAAGAGGGACATTATGCTAATGCTTGTACCTCTAAGAGTCTTCCTTGCTACAATTGCCAAAAGCCAGGGCACTTTGCAAGGGATTGCAAGGCTCTGAAGGTGGAACCAACAATGAGTGCAACTAGGGCTACTCGTCCTACTGCTAAAGGATGTGTTTATTGCATGGGTGCTGAAGCTGGAAATCAATCTAGCAATTTGATCCAACGAGACTGCGAGATTGCAGGTAACACTCTAACTACACATTTTGATTCAAAGGCAACCCGTTCCATTATTGCTATGGACTGTGTGAATCTTTTGAAGCTATCTATGTCTCATCTACCTTTTGATTTGGTTGTTTCCACACCTGCTAAGACTTTGACCGTAAATACTGAATGTTTACACTGTCAAGTAACTAGGGGTGAACATGGGCGCGGGTCGACCCGCCAACCCGATCACCCAACCCAACCCGATTTTTACCCGTATCCGATCACTTTCGGGTTCGACCCAACCCAACCCGTCGAAACCCGCTTATATTTGGGTCGGGTAATGGGTTTAACAATTTGAACCCGTCGACCCGACCTGGTAACTAGTTATATTTTTTTAAAAAAAATTTGTTTGGCTAGCTCAATAGGGTTTCATTACTCTTCTTCTTATTTAGATTTTCAACTGCGTTCATCCACTTTCTGCCTATACCTTCTTCAAGACTTTTTGAAGTCGCGCCGCTGTCCACCTTCTTCTTTCTTTTGTTCTACAGGTGCTCATAACCGATTTTATACGAATTAGTTATAATAAGATATTATTAACAAGTGATTTTTATATGAATGTTGTTGCAAGGTGTTCATGCGTCTAGGCTAAACACTAAACTCGTTTAATTTGTTTTGACATTGTAATCTCGTATATGCCTACTCATAAAATTCATATCTAATTTTTGAATTGTCTCTTTCAAATGAGCAATTTAATTTGAGTTAAATACTATTTATTTAAATGTTATATTTTGTTATAGTTTTACGTAATAAAGGTATAAACAGAAAGCTTATGCTTATAATGAATTTAGTTTAAATTTTTTACATTTGTTAAATACAAATTTTTTTAGTTAAATACTATTCATTTGAGTTAAATACTATTTATGAGCAAAATTGATGCTTATGCAAAAGCTTACGATGAATTTAGTTTAAATTTTTTACATTTAAATCTATTAAACACTTTTTTTTAGTATTTTATTTGAAAATAGTAACTATAAACAAATGAATGGTACTTAGTAAACTAAAATGGTTGGTGGATTATGTGTAACCAGTGGCTAACAGTTGTTTGGCCACGGCCACCCCAAAATTTTCTTTAATCTTTTAAAAATACTTCTTATTTTATTTTATTTATAATACTATAATTTGTTAAATAAAAATTAATATAAATTAAATCAGGATTAAATCAGAATTTTATGTTGTTTTAATGTTGGGTTCTATAATTGGTGTATTTTATGAGTTGAATTGCAGTTGTTGAGTTATGTTGTCGAGATGTATGTTTCAGTCTAATATGTGAAGATAACATACTATATGTGCATTTTTTTCTTGTTACATGAATTAATCTAACCAAATGACATGAAGATTGGTATGTGTAGATCTCATAGGATTGATATGTGTATATGGACTAAAATTTATTTTATCAATTTTTTAATTATTAAAATTGCACTTTTTTTATTAGGCCCAATTTTTAAGATTAGAACAAGGCCCAATTTTTGTGTAGACTAAATTATAATTTAGACGTGTATTATAGAAAAACCAATGGAATAATATATAAAAAAATTACAAAAATAACTACTATAATTATAAAATAAAATAAATTTTCCAAACTAAATTCCAACTAATTTTTAATTATTAAAAATATTAACTAAAATTTGATTTACTACCTCTCTCCAATATATTTTTGTAAATTTACAATTTAAAATTCTTATATACAATACAATATTATACTTTTTGTGTGAGAGGTTGATGAGTTTTTTAAAGAATTGCATAATTTGATTGAAATTTTATAGTTTTGAGACATTTAAGTATTAAATATATTTTCATTCAATATGTTTTCCTGTAAAATAAAAAAAATAGGTTATTATTTATGTATGACCCGCCAACCCAACCCAACCCAACCCGTTCTTAATCGGGTCGGGTCGGTTCGGGTTAAATAAAAAAATACGGGTTTAAAACTTAACCCAACCCAAAGATAATCGATCGGGTCGGGTCTTGGGTTTTGTCAAAACCCTCCCAACCCAACCCAACCCACGTACACCCCTACACGTAACTATTCAAAATAGAGATTTCTTGATTAATTTGATTTATTTACCCCACAATCACTCGAGATTATTCTTGGTATGGATTGGATGTCGTATCATTATGTAGTCTTGGATTGTGCTCGCAAATTGGTTCTTTTCCCCGAGCCAGGAGTTGTTCGATATCTAACTGCTAACAAACTCAGAGTGTTGCTGAGAAAAGGAACTCAAGAGTTTTTGTCATTAGCTAACGTGGAGGGAAAGATAAATGTGAGCATAGAAGACGTGGTGCTTGTCAAGGAGTATCCAGACATATTTTGAACAGAAATTCCAGGATTACCACCAGTAAGAAAGGTGCAGTTCTTCATTGATCTACACCCAAGAACCGAACCTATTAAGATTGCGCCGTATCGGATCTCGCCATTGGAATTGAATGAGATCAAGGGCCAAATTGAAGATTTATTGGAGAAAGGATTTATCAGACCAAGTGTGTCACCATGGGGAGCTCCGAAATTGTTAGTTAAGAAGAAGGACGAAAGCTTGCGCTTATGTGTGGATTATAGGCAACTTAATAAGGCAACCATTAAGAATCGTTATCCTTTATCACGTATCGATGATTTGATGGATCAGTTGAGAGGATCCGTAGTGTTTTTGAAGATTGATTTGAAGTCAGGTTACCATCAGATTCAAGTAAAAGAAGGAGATATTCAAAAAATTGCTTTCAGAACCCGTTACGGACATTATGAATATCTTGTTATGCCATTTAGAGTTACCAATGCACCAGCAATTTTAATGGATTACATGAATAGAATCTTTAGCCCATTTCTAGATAAGTTTGTTGTAGCGTTCATCGATGATATATTAATTTATTCAAGGACTGAGGAAGAACATGGAGAGCATTTGCATTTACGCGAGAAGCAATTGTATGCCAATCTGTCGAAGTGCGAGTTTTTGCTAGAAGAAGTGAACTTCTTAGGACATGTGATAACTAAGGAAGGAATTGATGTGGATTCGGCAAAGATTGAGACAATCCTCTCTTGGAAACAACCTTAAACTATCACTGACGTACGAAGTTTCGTCGGACTGGCAGGATACTAAAGGAGGTTTATTGAAGGTTTTGCTAAGATTGTAGCTCCATTGGCATAACTCACTAGAAAGGACCAGCCGTTCGCATGGACAGATAAATGTGAGGAAAATTTTCAGTTACTAAAGGAAAAGCTGACAACCTCACCAGTATTAGTCTTACCACAACCAGAAGAACCAAACAAAGTTTATTGTGATGCGTCTAACCAAGGTTAGGGATGTGTTCTAATGCAACAAAAGAAGGTTGTAGCCTACGCCACAAGACAATTGAAGACTCATGAAAGAAACTATCCTACTCATGATTTAGAGCTTGCTGCTGTAATTTTTGCATTAAAGATCTGGAGGCATTACTTATATGGATACATGTTCATAGTGTTCAGTGACCATAAGAGTTTAAAATATTTGTTTGATCAAAAGGAAATGAACATGCGTCAGAGAAGATGGATGGAGACCTTCAAAGATTTTGATTTCACATTGCAGTACCACCCTGGGAAGGCCAATATGGTGGCTGATGCGTTGAGTAGAAGGAGTGTGGCAACGTCTTCAGCAGTAATGGCTAGACAACAAGAGTTGTGGGAAGCATTTAGAGATTTCAGCATCAGACCAATCAGTCCTTGGAAGATATATTGAGAGCATGTGTATTAGATGATAGAGGAAGTTGGGATGATGTACTGCCATTGATTGAGTTTACCTACAACAATAGTTTCCACGCAAGTATTGGAATGGCACTATATGAGGCTCTGTATGGACGCAACTGCCAAACGCCTTTGTGCTGGTATAAGGACGATGAAAGAATTATTATAGGACTTGAAATGGTGCAACCGACTACAGATAAGGTCAAGAAGATAAAAGAGAAAATGAAGATCTCACAAGACCGTCACCGGAGTTATGCGGACAAGCATCGCAGACCTTTAGAATTCGAGCAGGGTAACCATGTGCTTCTGAGAGTCACACCTACGACTGGAGTTGGCAAAGCCATAAAATCAAGTAAATTAACCCCGAAATTTATTGGACCATACCAAATTACTGCACGAATTGGACCTGTGGCTTATCGGATTGCATTACCTCTGATATTATCCAATATTCACGATGTTTTTTGTAACATCCCGACCTTTACCGTTATCGGCGATGTTAATCATGACCTTCTCGCCCCCCTATCCACCCGGTGAAAATAACGAGTTTTTGCCTTCCGTGGGATTCGAGCCCGGTACTTGGGAGATAAGTACCGCCTCCACACATTCCCACTACCTCAAAATTGTTTGTAAGACTTTGTGGAGGCGGTACTTATCCCCCAGGTACCAGGCTCGAATCCCACGGAATGCAAAAACTCGTTATTTCCACTAGGTGGATAGGGGGGCGAGAAGGTCGTGAAGTAGCATCGCTGGTAACGGTAAGGGTCGGGATGCTACATTTTTCACATGTCGAAATTAAGAAATACATTTGGGATCCATCGCATGTGATCGAACCAGACATAATTCAACTAAAGGATAACTTGTCATTCGAAGTACTACCTTTAAGAATTCAGGACAAGAAGATTAAGCGGTTAAGGAACAAGGAAGTTTCGTTGGTCAAAGTGATTTGGAACCCAACTACTGGAGATGCGACTTGGGACTTGGAGAGTAAGATGAGGGAACAACACCCTGATTTGTTTATCGACGCGTAGTTTCGAGGACAAAACGAAATTTAGGGGGTTAGTAATGTAAGACCCTGAATTTTCTAAACTTTAATTTATGCAATTTTATTGTTTTTTTGTGTTGAATTGCTTAGACTATTTGCCCAATTTTTATTTTAGGAATTAAATACCAAAAATATATTTTGTTAGAGTTAGTAATATGTTTAAAATATATTTGTGTATATATATATATATTTGAACCGATTAAAATTATTTATTAGAGTATAATTTAATTAAGTAACAAAAAATTTATTACCGAAATTTTTTTTAAAATGTCACATGTTGCTGATAAATTCATCTGTCAATTGGGTTGCGACGAGAGTAGATATTTTTATTAAATTAGATTGAAGTGAGTGATGTGATGAGTGTAAGAGTGTTTAGATGTTGTAATGATTATTTTAGTAAAAATTTAAATATTTAATTATAATTTTTGTTTTGTTTGTAAGTTTAAAAAAAAAAAAAAAAGGAGCCCAGCCTTTTATAAGAAAGCCAGCGACCCCCCTCCTAGGATTTTTCCCTATTCTGTTTCCTTCACTCTATTCTTCCTTCTTTTCTTAGCCAAACAAAAAGAAAAAAAAAACATAAGTGTTGGTGAGTGAAATTTTGAGAGACAATTCTTCTTCTTGAGACAAATCTAAGAGGAATTAGGAGAAAGCTCTTGAACCAAAGTTGTTCATCTTAGTGTTGTAGTGCTTGTGGTGGCTTTGGATTGTAAGTTTCTTTCTTTCCCTCTTAGGCTACATGTTTGTGTTGTTGTTATTGGTGTTTTGGGAAAAAAAATTATTTAATCCTTGTTGTTGATGTTGATAGTAATGGTTAAAAAAAAAAAAAAAATTGATTTTTGACGTGCTTGAGTTATGTAATGAGTTATTTTCAAATAAATGATTTTGAACTGAAGTTGAAATTTAACAAGAAAATTTAGAGTTGTTAAAGTTGTGAAAAAGTTTAAACTTTAACTGAGTTAAAGAGTTTGAGCAAAAAGTTAGATTGAAATTAAAATGTTTAGAGTTAAAAATGTTACTCTTTTAATTACACTTGGACTGAGTTGAAAGAAGAAGTTTAGAGTACTATATTCACTCAAATTTTTGTGCTCTAATGGTTGGGTGATATAACTTGAAAGATAAAAAGATTTAATTTTGGAATTATGAAGTGGTTGGATAAATTTTGGTGGTGAACAAATTTTCATATATCTTTATGGTTATGTAGTTAGCTCCTTAAGTCTCGAAAAGGAATCGAGACTGTTGACACCGAGTTAGCGGTGGGGAGAACTCTGAAATATTAATGTGTTGTTATGATTGATGATCAAGAATATAAACATGTGGTTATCAAATCTTTGAACTTGTGCTTTAAGGAAAATTAGTGAATTGTAATTTCAAGTTTTTAAATGTATACTTTCAATTTTTAGAAAAGTTTACATGATTTTAATTAAAGTTTCAAGTTTATTAAGTAAAGGTTAAATTTTGAGTTAGAATTTCATTTTTTTTAAAGATTCCAAGTTTCATGAGTTAAAATACAAGCTTTGTTGATAAGAAAAGAAAAATAAAATATTTAATATATTTTGAAAGGAATGAAACTACTTCAAAGAGTTAGAACTTTGAAACTAGAAAAATATTTATTGATATTTTTTTGTGTGGTTATGTTGTTATGAGGTAAATACTTTGATTGAACACTTAGTCTTTAAAAATGTAGTAGATTAAACTTGTAGTTGTTTGGAAGAAAAAAAATGAGTTATGGAAAATTTGAGAAAATTTGTGGTTATGTGAAAAATTTTGAGAAAAATAATTTAAGACGTTTCGAATGATTTTTAGTGAATTCTATGAGAAATTTAAAGGATGTTAATTTCTAAAAATATATTTTATATGTTGAAAGTGTGTGGTCCTTACTCGTTTTAAACTCTTTTAGTAAATATACTCTAAGGGGATTAGGAGTAAGAAAGGGTTTGTAAGGTAGTTCAAGTCTCAGGGACTAATTTGACAATGTCAAACACTATTTGATTGAAGGTGTTGGCACGAGCGAGATTTTCGTTGTGTTTGATTGGTAGTGATAGTTGTTGAAAAAGCTATTGTTGAGGTAAGGGCTTCTTCCAAATTTTTAGTTTGCACATAGGGACCTTATATGTGTGGTTGATGTGTGAATAAGTGATGATTAATATTGATGTGATTATGCATTCTTGAGTGATAATACATGTTGCTACATGTTATGAATGTTATTAATGAGCATGTGTCTTGAGTATGCTCTGTGAAAAGTATGAAAAATTATTAGTGTGTAATGAGTATTAAAAGAGGAGTCTTTTAATAGCTACATTTACATAATGATTGTTGTGAAAGAGTTAGAGTATCCTCCTGCATTTCATAGTTAGTGGTGAACGTGATGGGCCACGGTGTTTAGTGGTGACCGCGATGGGCCATGGGATGGTTCCATGAGTTGATTGGTCCATCTTATGCTTACGAGGATTTTTAGTCGTGTAGGTTTGTGATAGACGGCACTCTACTAAATCGTGCTGATCTGTGATAGGTGGCACCTCAGTAATTAGTACTGGTCTGTGAGAGGCGATACATTTATGATTTACGCCTCCAATGAGGGTTTGGAAATTCCGAAATCATTTGACTAGCATATAAGCATTGCATTAGGGTGCTTGGCACGCGAGTCATGTTTGTTATGATATGACATATGTATATACATGCTCTATTATTGTTTGTTATCATGACATAGCTGCTAATTATTTATCGTTTGTCTTCATGACATAATTGTTAAATGTTAATTGTCAATTTCGGTTGGTGACCCTTTACATTATTGTGGAAAGTGGGCTTTGCTCTCAGATGATACTCGAATCCGTTATACCGACTGTTACCCTGACGACGGAAACGTCGTTAGACTTCCCTGACTAGCACTCACCGACTGCTTGGGTATACAACCCCATCTCAAGTAGGGCTACATATACAGGTCGAGTCAGAGCTCCCACTTTCGGTGAATGATCCTCTACCGAATGTCTCTAAGGTAGTGAGCTGTTTTGAGATTCATGCGCCGCCGAAACAACCTATCTCGTGGGTCGACCTGACCTCTAAGGAGACTGATTCCTTTATGGTTGAAGAGGAGGAGGAAGTTACTTCGAAGAGAGATACTGCGTTAGAAGGAACTTGTGCAGTGTGTGGAGGCCACCCTTGTTACTGTAGTTGTTAGTGGATGATCATATTAGTTTTTTGTTGTATAGGGCCTTAATGTTTTTCTTTTGGTGGTTGTACTTATTTTGTTTTGGGATGATTGTATTTATGACATACCTTGACAGTTGACTTTTTGGTGGGTCCATGTTCCATGTTTTTTGACGTGACCATGGGGGGATAGCATTCTTGGAGCAGTACTTTTATGCAGGTGTCTGCCGAGAATACCCAGGGGTATGAGCGATGTCTGATTGGTATCATAGCCCCGATGTATTTTCTATTTGTATACTTTGGATTATTGTCACAAAAACTATCTTAGCTTGTTTGTATATATGATGTAATTATTTATAACTCTTGTCGTTTTGTGTTACGACGTATTATTTTATTAAGTTGTTTTTGAAAAAAAAATGCACTCGCTTTGTTAAAAATCAGGGTGTTACAAATTGATTCCTCAAAAATCAGTGTTTCTTTATTGTATACTATATAGGCTTTAGACCTTTTAGAGTATCCTAAAAAGGTGCACTTTTGAGATGGTGAATTAAATTTGCCAAGATTTTCTTCGGTATTCAAAATATAGCATATGCAACCAAATTGATGAAAGTATGAAATGTTGGGATTTATTCCTTTCCATAGTTCATAAGGAGTCTTACTAACAATAGGTCTAATATAGATTCTATTTTGAATATAACATGTAGTATTCATTGCTTCTGCCCAAAAGTAATTGGTAACTTTCATTTCGTGCATCATGGTGCGTGCCATTGCCTAAAGAGAACTATTCTTTCTTTCTACAATATCGTTCTGTTGAGGTGTTCTAGAAGAGGAAAAGTTATGTAAAACTCCATTCTCTTCACAGAAGTTTTCAAAAAGCTTATTTTCAAATTCACTCCCGTGATCATTACGAATCGTTGCAATACAAAAACTATTTACATTTTGCCCTTGTTTGCAGAAGGTAGTGAAGACTTTATTTGAAAAATCCTTGTGTTTAAGGAACTTTATCCATGTCCATCTGGAATACTCCTCAACAATAATGGTTCCATACTTTTTACTACTCATAAAGGTAGTCTTTACAGGGCCAAATAAATCAAGATGTAACAGTTCAAGTGGTTTGGAAGTCGAAACAACATTTTTAGAAGAAAAGGATGATTTTATTTGTTTCTCTTTCTAACATGCCTCACAAAGAACATTTGATTCATATTTTAGATTTGGCAAGCCTCTAACTAAGCCAAGTCTTTCAATTTTAAGATTAACCTCAAATTGGCTTGTCCTAATCTCTTATGCCAAATCAGTTATTTTTCATTCACATACATAAGACACTTTACTTCTTGTTTTTCCAAATCAAGCAAGTTTATTTTGTAATTATTGTGTTTTATTCGACTAGTGAATAATATGGATCCACCAGTTTGACTTATTTCCCTACATGACTTTTGATTGAACACAACATCATAACCATTGTCGTGTAATTGACTTATGCTCAGTTGGTTATGCATTTGTCCTTTCAAAAGTAAAATATTTTTGAGAAAGAGGGGAAACATTACCTACTTTGTCGTGCCCAATGATCTTGCCCTTCTAATTACCTCCAAAACCTATGAATCCTCCGTTCTTGAGGGTCAGATCTTGGAACATAGACTTTTCCCTCGTCGTGTGTCGTGATCATCCATTGCCTAGGTACCGTGATTACTGTTTTAACTTTATTGCTAAGGATGTCCACAAGATAGATTATATTATTCTTAGGTACCCAAATTTGGTTGGGTCTTGGTTTGTTAGTTATGAAAGGTGTCTTGTCTTTCCATGTTTTTTTTTTGCATAAAACAAGTTCTCTTATTGTGACCTTTCTTTAAACAATATACACAAGCAGTATCAGATAGGTTAGCCTTAGGAGTTTCCTCTGGTTCTTCAAAACCAATACCACATTTATTGTTTCTGCTAACACCATATATCGTAGATACTTGTTAGCTTTTGTCTATGTCGTTTTCAAGAAGTTCTTGAAAGGCTTTTTCATTCTTAACAGAATTATAGACTTTATCCTCTTGAAATTTTTGAAAATTTTCTTTGAGTAAAATTTTCTCTTTTTAGGTTTTCAAACTCCTTTTCAAGAAAAGTGTATTTATTTGTTAAGATGTCATGAGCTTTTTTGAGAGATTTAAGTTTTGAAGACACATTGTGATTCTTGTTGAGAAACTCATTTAAAATATCTTTAAGTTCATTACGAGATAGGACAAATAATACCTCTATTTCTTCATCAACAGATTCGTCATCAAAATCAGAGTGGGTATCTTTTTAGAACCAAAATGGTTTTGGAGAACAATTCCTTCTAGTTTTGTTGATAACAAAAGGAAGTTTTTGAGGACAATTTAATGTACTATTGTTCTAAATTAAATGTGCAGTAAAATAGACCCAAGAACAAATCAGAGGAAATGGCAAAAATCAGAGGAAACAGGTAAAATCAGAGGATACAACTGGTCAAAGGATATGCATTGTTTCGAGGAAACTCACTAATAAGAGGAAATGAAAAGATCAGAGGATATGCAATATAAAAGGAAACATACTGGTCATAAGATACGCAATGATAATACGAAACACACTAATCAGAGAAAACGCACAGATCAGTGGAAATGTAATGATCAAAAGAAATGCACGTATTAGCGGAAATACAATAATCAGAGGAAACTCAGAGATCAGAGGAAATGAAATGATTAGAAGAAATGCACAGATCAGAGAAAATGTAATGGTTAGAAGAAATGCACAAATCAAAGGAAATGCAATGAATAGAGGAAACAACACGGTCAAAGGAAGCGCGCCCTTTGATGGCTATGAAGCGCTTAGTCTGATAAACTTGCTCTAACTCTGATATACAACATGTTCTGGTAAGTTGTCTATGCCTCTGAAATTAATTCAACACAAGCATATTATGGACTCTGCCTTTGATATTCACACATTAACATATGACTGTGCTTTTGATATTGACACACTCCAATCTAAATCTGATGTTTCTAGCTTTGCTTCTCATATTTAAACAATGACTTAGACTTTCATACTTCTAACTCTAACAAAAGTCAAAGGGTCTAACAAAAAGTCAACGTACCATATTCAATTTACATAAAGTCAACGTCTTTGAAAAAGTCAATGCCTCTAATGAAGGTCAACGATTTTGGAAATTATGTATGCTTGGAAAATGTGTTTTTGATGAAATCTAGAGGATTCCATATCAGACTCTGAAACAGGCAAATGTTGCTTCTGATCCTAATACTGGAAATTTTTCCTCTAATACTAATCATGGAGGATGTAAATAAACTAAAAAAAAAAATATTGGAAAAATACAAAGAATGTTCTAGTCGGTTACCTACAAAATTGCACCGAATGGAAATATTGGCTAAGTATTTTTTTATTAGTATAAATGGTTTACAAAAGGTTCATCACTGTGAACAGCAACAAAATTTAAATTTGTAGTAACGGTCAAAAGTGAAATAACACAGCAACGCACCGGTTCAAAGTAACGATAAAAAAAAAGAACAAAATTGAAATAAGGCAATGTTTTAATTGAATACTGAAGCAAGACAAATGTTCAGAATTGCATCAATAAAAGGAATTCTTTTTATGTCAGCATCAAGAACAACAGCGCAATTGAAAAATCTTACCACAATTCTCATCAAACTACTTTGCAAAATAAATTGAGAAAATCTGAAAAGTTAAGTCTGGACTTGAAACTTTGAAGAACATTGATACAAACAAAATTGATCCTAATTTGAACATCAAACACTTTGATCAACATCAAATACTTAGAACATATTCAAACATAATTACTGTTTGAATATTAAACACTTGTACAAACACATATTTATCTAAGTGCTAGATAGTGTTAGACACATACATATCCTCTCATTGAGGATCAAACACAAACCAAACAACACTAGTAATTTGGCCCATTAGTGGCTATTGTATTTGCCTCAATGCGTTGCATGTGTAATCAGAAGGTTGAGTAGACTTAATTGGGAGAGGTTAAGTGGTTTTTATAATTCAGGTTGAATTACTGGAAGAAATCCTTCAAGTAAAGGTACTGGATGTAGCCAGCCAGGTTGGTGGTGAACCAATATAAAATTCCTTGTGTGTTCTCTTTCTTTTTCTCTTTGCTTTTATTTTCCAAATTGCCTTAATCACCAAGTTACGATTAAAATTTAAAAACTGCTTTAAGAAACCATAACACAATTCAAACCCCCATTTCTTGTGTTTTTGAAACTTCATATCTACCATAAGAGCGATGTTTGCATACTCTTCATCTTCATCAGATGACCTATTAGAGTCATCCCAAGTAACCATAAGACTTTCGTTCTCTATTTCATCGTCTGAAATCTCTTCCGGGAAAAGATTTTTTTCCAATTGTTCCACATGCGCTGAATTTTTCTTAATATAAAGGACAATGCTTCATCATCTGAGGTATCACTCTAATCGTCCAATTCGCTTTCCTCTAAGTCTTCAATAGCTTTTAGAACCTTGGAGTTTGTTTTCTTTCCTTGGGATTTGAGAGCCAAGAATTTTGACTTCTTCTTAAGTTCATCTACAACCAGTTCAATCTCATAGGATCTGAGTGAACTCATCAACTCTTCTAGAGGTAGCTTGTTTAGATCCTTAGCCTCTTGAATTGCTGTTACCTTTGGTCTCCACTTGTTGGGAAGACTTCTGAGGATTTTCTTGACATGGTCAGATGTAGTGTAACTCTTTTGGATAACCATCAATTCAAAAACTAGAGTTTGGAATCAAGAAAACATTATTTCAATGTCTTCATCTTCTTCCATTCGGAAGAGTTCATACTTCCTGACTAGTAAATTTGCATTAGCTTCTTGTACCTACTTATTTCCTTCGTAGTTGAGAACCAGAGCATCAAAGGTACTCTTTGTTGTTTCTTTGTTGTTGCAGTTTTTGAACTCTTTGAAGGTGATAACATTCATCATGAAAGTTGTGGCTTTAAGATGCATCTTGTATTGTTTCTTTTGATCAACTTTGAGATTCTTTCTAGATATTTCAACACTAGCAGCGTCTTTGGAGCCATATAGCCATATTTTACTATGTCCTAGAGTTCAGGATCATAAGAGATGTAGAAACTTTTGAGCCTCTCTTTCCAGTACTCAAATCTCTCTCCATGAAATAGAGGAGGCATATTAACGTTTCCACCAGTGACTTCGTCACCAGAGTTAGTCACAATAATACAAACATTTACTCAAACACGGTTAAGTACTCAACTTTGAGATCGAGCTCTGATGTCAATTGTAGAATGAGAAACATAAGAAATGGGGGGTTTGAATTGTGTGTTATTTTAAAACGATTTTATCATAAAACAATGAAAACAAAAGATCAAATAAAAACAGAGCGACACATTCGATTTATCATGGTTCACTACCAACACGGTAGCTACGTCCAGTCTCTTCAATCTGAAGAATTTAATCCACTAAATCACTAACTGAATTACACTTCCAATAATCACTTGCTAGTAAAATTGATTGTGTTCAAGTCTTCTCAACCTTCTAGCTAAGTACAGCCAAGCTATTGAAGGATGTTGTAACAGCCCGATTTTTTTTTTTTTAAAAACAAATTCAAATTCATAATAAAGAGAGAAATACCTTTGGATAAAATATTTAAGTCGTATCACAAAGATAAAAGTCAACAATAATTACAAACAGCGGAAACGGTTTTGAAATGAAAATCCAAAATATTTAAAATAGAAAAATACACCAGGGCTATGAGACCTATCCAACGTAGCTCATAACCCTGGGGTATTCTCGGCAGACACCTGTACAAAAGCACTGCCCCAAGAATTTTTAACTTCCCCACGTCACATCAAAAGGTGGTACAAGGACCCATCAAAATAAAAGTCAAGCTGACAATATGTGGTATAGGTATAGTCTTCCAGAATGAAATAAATACAACCACAACAGATCGACATCTAGCCCCTATACAGCCATCTAATCTGATCATGCTACAAAAAAAAACTATAACCCAAGTGATCTCCACGCGCCCCACAGAAATCCTTCTGACACAGCAAGGGTCAGGTAAGTCTAACTCCGTTCCCATCTTTAGAGTACTAACTGGTAGGACGATCCTGATTCACATCTGAGGGCAAAGCCCAGGTTTCCACAATAATTGTAAAGGTCACCAACCGAAATTAACAAATATCACATAGCATTTAAATTTTAAATGCACAAAAAACATTTCAACTTAGCATACATCTAGAAAGGGTTTTCATATGCCAAACATGCATAATCAAAGTTGCAAAATGAAGTTTTGGACAAAACTACACTGTCGTATTCGAATACAGCATCCTTGTATTCGAATACAGTGCTATTTCACAAGTCAATAGCAAAATTGAATATTTGTATTCGACTACACACTGCTTGTAGCCGAATAGAAGTGCTAAAATTTGCAGATTTCAGTTTCGAAAACGTTTTGCAATCATTCAACACTTACCACACAAAATCAATCAATCACACTCATCAATTACGGCACAATTAAAAACAACAACCGAGTATGTATATACAACCATCACAGTATATCAAACATGACTCGCGTGCCAAGCACCCTAATGCAATGCGTATATGCCAATGCACATGATTCCGGAATTCCAAACCAAAACCCTCATCGAAAGAGCGTAAATCATAATTGTACAGCCTCTCACAGACTAGTACTAATTATCAAGGTGCAATCCCTCACGGATCAGCACGATTTACTATCGTACAACCTCTCACAGACCAGTACAACTTTCTATGCGTGCAATCGCTCACAGATCAGCACGACTTACAAGAGTGCAATCTCTCACAAATCAGCACGACGCGAAAATTCCCGCAAGGATAAGATGAACCAACTATTCACATGGCATCATCTCGTGGCCCATCACAGTTACCACTATCACCATGGCACCATCGCGACTATGAATGCAGGAGCACACTCTGACTCTTTTCAACACAACCATTAAGTTAATGCAGCTATTAAAAGATTCCCCATTTTTAATGCTCATTTAACACTAATGATTTTTCAAATTCAACACAGAGCATACTCAAACATATTTACTCATAATCCCACAATTCACAGCAAACCACATTAACTCATTTTTTCCACACAATCCACACATAAAACACATCTCAAAAATTCATAATATTAATTATGAACACATCAACCACCAAATTTAATCTCCAAAATTTTCAACCATAAATCACCAAATTTAAAACTCCGCATTCTCAAACATAAACTACCAATTTCATCAATTCATTTTCCACAAAATCCACACATAAATCACATCTAAAAAAATTCATAATATTAATTATGAACACATAAAACACACCAAACTTAAATCACTACAACAACATTAATATATCAGAGTTCTCCCCACCGCTAACTCGGTGCCAACAGTCTCGATTCCTTTTCGAGACTCAAGGAGCTAACTACATAAACATAATATTTATAACAATTTAATTTCCTCAACTCCACATAAAACACCTTAAATTCCACAAATTCACATATAAGGTCCTAAATGCAAACTAAAAGTTTGGAAGGAGCCCTTACCTTAATTATAGCTTTTTCAACCGTTATCACTACCACAAACCAACACAATGAAAATTCTCGCTCGTGCCGACACCTTCAATCAAATAGTGTTTGACTTTGTCAAATTAGTCCTTGAGACTTTAACTACCTTACAAACCCTTTCTTACTCCTAATCCCCTTAGAGTATATTTACTAAAGAGATTAAAACGAGTAAAGACTAATAGTATTATTATTCACAATACACACTTTCAACATATAAAAATATATTTTTAGAAATCAACATTTTTCAATTTTTCCGAGAATTCACTAACAATTATTCGAAACGTTTTAAATTATTTTTCTCAAAAATTTTTACACAACCACAAAGTTTTTTTTTCTCAAATTTGCCATAACTCATTTTATTTTATTTTATAACTACATCTTTGATCCACTACATTTCTAAATATTAAATGCTCAATCGAAGTATTTACCTCATAACCACACACAAAAATATCAATAAATATTTTTCTAATTTCAAAATCCTAACTCTTTGAAATAGTTTTAATTCATTTCAAAATATATTAAATATTCTTAGGTTGTAGTACAAAGCAATTTGTTAAGACAAAACTGTCTACATTGTTTCTTTCTGAAATGCATCTAGTCAACCTTTAAAATTCAATTCACATTTCACCTATTTTGTTCCACCATTTAAACCAATCCTCTGCCAAGATCAATAATTTGCATACGAAATAGAAGGGCCAAGCTGTATGACATGCCATCCTAATTGATTCTCTTATACCAATATTATAATAGGCATTGCATCATAATATTATATACACCAAAGAATCATGGAGCACATCAGACATACTTCACACATCCTAATTAATGCAGATCTTTTCACTAAGCACTCTACACCGACAACAGTTTATTTCTCTAGTTTTTCAAGTAACACACAACATCAATTTCATATTACCCAAAGCACACAAACAAAAATCATAACAAAAAAAAAATCACCTCCCTCTATTGGTTGAGCTCGTGGGTTTGAGAGGAAAAGAGGAGCGAAAGGTTTTATTTTTCATTACTACAAGCATCAATAAAACCAAAAACAACAAACAAGAATGGTCAAGCAAACAACACTAAAAAAAATCATATCCCCCCCCCTTAAACACACACACCTGCATGTAAAGAAAGAAAGGGAGATAAACTGATTTTTTATTTTACCTTGAGTTAATTAGTTAAATGGATTTCCCTTGAGCAGTAGTGCACTTTTACGGTTGAAGCTTTTTGGCTTTGAAGCTTTGTTGGAGCTCAATCAATGGAGGAATGGTTAGGGTTTTTGAGTATTTGAGAGAAGATGGAGAAGAGGAAAAAGAAAGTGATGGTGTTGTGTTGAAGACAGAGACCACGGGTCCTACTTAAAAAGGGGATGGAAATTTTTTTTATTTTTAACTTACAAAAAAAACAAATTAGTATAATTAAATAACTAGGTATATTACTAAAATGATGATTATAACATCTAACACTCCTACACACATCACTTCACTCATAACTCAAATTATTTTGATAAAAATATCTACTCTCTTCGCAACTCAATTAACAGATAAAATTTTCAGCAACCAGAGATATTTTTAACAAAATTGTCCGGTATTAAATTTTTCGTAACATAAGTAAATTATTTCTCGCCAAATAATATTAAACGGTCTCAAAAAGATATTTCTGGCATCTAACACACAAAATACCATTAAAATTGGCTAAAAGCCTCAGAATTTAACACCAAAAATATACTAAAATTGCATAAATTAGAATTTAAAACTAAGGGTCTTACAAATACAATCAGTATTAGGCTAGGTTACAAGAGAATATGTTTAAGAGTTTGCTAAATAACTCTCAAAAGAGGGTTTTTACAATGTTGTACTCCTAGAAAAAAATTTCATCACTTAGAAAAAACAAAAGATAAAAAGCAAGAGTGTAGAGATGAATGTATAACACTTATTGTGGTCAGTTGTACCCGTAAATGAGAGTTGCACGTTCTTTTATAAAGATTTTTAGAGTTTCTAGTCGTTTTCCTGATTGCAAGAAATCAACATGTATCATGAAGTTTCGTATCAAATCTTCTAAGATTGATTTTTCATTAAACCTTGAAATTGATTCTGCGAATCTTGATTTGGAGACACAAAGAGCAGAGGATTTTATGATAATAGTATGTCGCATACACCTTTAAGGTGTTTAGCAGAGGATGCACAAAAGCTTTGTCTTCTTTAGAGCATTGACTTTTCAGAGTGTTGATGTAAGACCCTTAGTTTTTAAACTCTAATTTATGCAATTTTAGGGTATTTGGTGTTAAATTGCTTAGGCATTTAGCCCAATTTTATTCCATTTTGTGAATTAAGTACCAAAAACATATTTTGTTAGAGTTTGTAATATGTTTAATATATGTATATATTTATACATATATTTTAAGACCCGATTAAAATTATTTGTCCAAGAATAGTTTAATTATGTTGCGAAGAAATTAATACCGGACAGTTTCTTAAAAAATATGTATCACTTGTTGCTGAAAATTTTATCTGTCAATTAAGTTGCGACGAGAGTAGATATTTTTATCAATTAGATTGAGATGTGAGTGAGGTGATGTGTGTAAGAGTTTAGATATTTATTTGATTTGGTTATAATTTTATATATATATATATATATACACTCGCGTGAAAAGAAGACAGAAAAGAAACAGAAAGCTGAAAAAGAGACATTTTCCTCCATCCTCACGTTACTTCTTCTTGTTCCTCAGTTTCAAAAGTGTTGGTGTGAGTTTTAAAACAAAAACACAAACCTCCATTTATCTTCTAGATCTAAGCTTCCATTCGAGAAGTGTCAGGAGGGAAAGTTACTCCTCTCCACAATACGGTGCTAGTGAGCTAATTTTCGAGGTGTCGACGCGAACGAGATTTTTTCGCCGTAATTGATCGCGGTAGTGAAAACGGTTGTAAAAGCTACAACGAAGGTAAGGGCTCCTTCCAAATTTTTAGTTTGCATATAGGGACTCTATATGTGTGATTGATGTATAATTAATGTTGTTGATTTTGTTAATAATGGTTAAAAAAAAAAAAAGAAATTGATTTTTGATGTGTTTGAGTTACGTAATGAGATATTTTCAAATAAATGAGTTTGAACTGAAGTTGAAATTTAAAAAAAAAAATTCAGAGTTATTAAAGTTGTGAAAAATTTCAAATTTTACCTAAGTTAAAGAGTTTGAGCAAAAAGTTAGATTGAAATTAAGATGGTTAGGGTTTAAAATGTTACTCTTTTAATTACTCTTGGACTGAGTTTGAAAAGAAAAAGTTTAGAATATTTTATTAACTCAAAAATTTCGGTGCTTTAATAGTCGAGTGTGTGTATGTGTGATTTGGACAATATTTGTTTTATTTAGTTTTAACTAAATAATGTAGATTATTTGGTTTTAAAAGTTTGGTGTTTGAAAAAGATATAATTTTTGGAAATTTTGTTGTGGTTGGATCAATTTTAGTTGTGAACAAATTGTTATAAATATTTATGTTTATGTAGTTAGCTCCTTGAGTCTCGAAAAGGAATCGAGACCGTTGGCACTGAGTTAGCAGTGGGGAGAACTCTACTATATTAATGTTGTTGTGGTGATTAAGTTTTGATATGATTATGTATTCATAACTGATAATATGTGCATTATGAATTTTATTGAGGAAAATCTGTTCTGAGTATGCTCTGTGATAAGTTCGAAAAATCGTTAGTGTTAAATGAGTATTAAAAATGGGGAATCTTTTAATAGCTGCATTTACTTAATGATTGTGGTGAAAAGAGTCAGGGTATGCTCATGCATTTCATAGCTTGTGGTGACCATGATGGGCAACATAGTCAGTGGTGATCGCGATGGGTCACGGTGTTAAGTGGTGACTGTGATGGGCTACGGGGTGGTTCCAAGTGATAGTTGGTCCATCTTATCCTTACGAGGATTTAACTGATGTGTAAGGCCTGTGATAGGCTAGACTCTAGTAAATCGTGCTAGCCTGTGAGAGACTGCATCTCGGTAATTAGTACTAAGGCCTGTGATAGGCGGTACAATTATGATTTACGCCCCTTCGAGGAGGGTTTTTGTTGGAAATTTCATAATCATGCCCATTGGCATATACGCATTGCATTAGGGTGCTTGGCACACGAGTCATGTTTGTTATACTATGATGATTGTATATACGTACTCGGTTGTTGTTTGTTATTGTGCCGTAATTGCTTTGAGGTGTGAATTTGTGTTGATTAAGTTTCGATGTAATTATGTGTTCATAATTGATGTTATGAATGTTTGATGTGTGATTGAGGTGTGAATTTGTGGAGATTAATTTGGTGTGAATTATGTGTTCATAATTGATTTTATGAATGTTTGAAGTGTTATTGATGGACTTTGTGTCGTAAGTGTTAAATGATTTAGAGCCTTTTCAGAACTGAAAACCTGCAATATTTCGTAGTTTTATTCGGCTACAGCTGGTGTGTATTCGAATACACCTCTGTAACGTTTAGTTTTTATTTGAAATTTTAACACCGTATTCGAACATTGTTTATGCATTTTTGACATATGAAAACCCTTTCGAGGAATATGCTAAGATGAAAGGGTTTTTGGTGCATTAAAAATTTAAATGTTGTGTGTTATTTGTTAATTTCGGTTGGTGACCCTTTACAATTATTGTAGAAATTTGGGCTTTGCCCTCAGATGATACCCGAGTTCGTTCCACAGACTAATACCTTGACAACGGAAACGTCGTTAGACTTCCTTGACCGAGACTCGCCGACTGCTGGGGTATACGACCCCATTTCAAGTAGGGCTACTTATACGAGGAGGGTAGTGAGGACAAGTAGGAAAGCTGGAGTAGTATACCTTGTGGAGCTCACCCGTGAGAGGATCGACTATCTAGTACCTTCAGGATTGGTGCTTGGGATGAGTGGAGCATGGGACGATGCAGAGGATTCCTCAGTTAGAGTTGAGGCAGAGGCCACCGTAGGAGTTGGGGATACAGTGGTTGGACCGGGGACTGGCGGAAAGGATAAGGGGCCGTTGCCAATGGAGCGAGAGATTGCAGGACCATCTAGGCGGGCCGAGTCAGAGCTTCCATTTCCGGTGAATGATCGCTTACTGACTGTCACTAAAGTAGTGGACTGTTTTGAGATTCCAGCGCCGCCGAAGCCACCTATCTCGTGGGTGGATCTGACTTCTGAGGAGACCGATCCTTCTATGGATGTTGATGAGGACGAGTTAACCTCAAAGATGGATACTGCATCAGAAGGGACTTGCAGAGTGTGTGGAGGTCACCCATGTTATTGTATAGGGACTTAGTGTCTTTCTTTTGGTGGTTGTACTTCTTTTATTTTGGGATAATTGTATCTATAACTTATATTGTCAGTTGACTTTCGTTTGGTGGGTCCATGTTTCATTTTTTTTTTATGTGACCATGGGGGGATAGCATTCTTGGAGCAGTGCTTAGGTGTCTGTCGAGAATACCCCAGGGGTATGAGCGATGTTTGATAGGTCTCATAGCCCCGACGTATTTTCTATTTGTATATTTTGGATTATCGTCTCAAAAACTATTTCAGTTTGTTTGTATTTATGACGTAATTATTCAGGACTTTTGTCGTTTGTGTTACAACGAATTATTTTTATTAATTTGTTTTTGAAAAAAAAATGCACTCGTGCTGTTAAAATTCGGGGTGTTACAGTTGACTTTATCAGAGTGTTGACTATTATCAGAGTTAGAAGATCAAATACATGTTGAAATAATTAGAGGCACAAAGATTATATGTTTGTTGTGATTATCAGAGGCAGACAATCACTTGTAGAGTCACTAGAGGCGCGTTTCAAAGCGCGTTCGCCAGATTTAGAATACTGAAATCAAAAGTGGAGACTTGTTGTTCGTATAATTAGATTAAATATCAAAGGCTGCAGCGTGAACTTATATAGAGTAAGTTGTTCTGAAAAACTGCACACTAAAACATAACATTAATGCTTTAAATTGTTCCCACAAAGTAATGTTGTTATCATCAAAACAAGTAAGGGTCATAGTTCTTCAAACCAACTTGGTTTTAACAGTTTGTAACACTCATACGACTAATTTGATACTAAAGACCGCAAAAGATTTTGATTTGACACAACATATTAATTCCATGTGTCACAATGCAAACTAGGATTGACTTAACGTCTGATACTAAAGACTACATAAGATTTCATAGTGCAAGCTGAGGTTTACTTGTTATCGTATGAGTGTTATGGACAACTAAGATTAGATAATTGACTGTTTGGTCGAACTTGGCTAGTCGTATCAGTGTTAGGACAACTTAGTAATATTTTAGTTGAATCAAAAACCTAATTATTAAGTTTCAAATAAAAATAAAACATTAATAGATATAATATATATAATTTATATATGATTAAATAATTAAACAAATATGATATTTTTTTCATTTGAATTAGAACTCTACTCAAGAAATATATTGACCCGGTTAACACAAAAAAGCAAAAATAAAAAAGCATAACAACCTAAAAACTAAATTAATTCAAAGCATTCAGGACGAAATGCCGAACTACTATAATATGTATAAAAAAAAATAGATATTTTAAAATTTTGTAATATCAATGAATTATTCGAAAATTTTATTTTTTTTTTTATAGGATTATAAAATCAGTAGTGTTATTTAGTATTAAGGATTTTCACAAGAAAGAGAAGAATGTATAAATATTTAAGTTTTGACCAATCAGCAATTGGATGATCATATATAAGAGGGTGCGCAGTTACAATTTGTAAATTATTATTCTCTTTCTTATCGATACCTCTCCTAACAATTAGCATTTCTCTTATAAAATTTATTCTAATACTAAGTCAATCTCATAATAATTTTAATTTTGAATTATAAAATAATTTTAAATAAAAATATCTAAACGATTAAACAGTCTAGAAATAACTATGTCAATACAAAATATAAATTATATAAAAAACAATAAGTTTTAAATTAATTATTTTTAGTCTAACTTAAACAAGTTCAGGTAAAATATGAATTAAATTAGTTCTCATGAGCAATTTGTTTTTAACTACAATAGACCAGTTTGTTTTAAGATTTAAAAATAATAATTTTTACTTTATACTTTACAAAATGATTTTTACAATAACATATTTAAAAATATTAGAAGTTGTTTGAAACTCATTTGTTATCGATAAAAAAAATAATTTTGACATTCAATAATTTAGATATTTATTATTAGAGATTTTAACATGATAAAAATCACATTTTTTTCAAAAAGGATTTTTATGAAGAGCTTCTCAAAATAACTTTTTTCATTGCGATCAATTTTTAAAATTTTATTATCCAAATAGAATTACAGCAAATAGATGAAATATTTAAAATGATATTTCAAGATAAACTATTTAAATCAACTTTTCATTCAAAATTTTATTTTTAAATTTTTTTAAATATTATAAAATTCATTTAGAAAAATCTTAAACAAACCCAATATCACATATAAAAATAACTAAAATATCCAACAAGGGTCATTGCTAAAACCCTAAACCCGAATCTCTATTCTCTATATAATGCATTAGCCACCTTCTCTACCATCATAACGAACCTCGCACAAAATCACACATTAACTCGCATTGTGAAAATGGCCACCAGAACGTTGCTCAAAATAAAGATTAACCAAAACCTTCCTCTGCGTTTTCTCCGCAAAAATACTTCCTCACTAACCCGATCCGTTGCCCCAATTGCACAACCCGAAGCCCCGCAACAACTCTTCCTCAATAACTTTGCGCTTCTCAGCGGCGTGACCCATAACATTTTCGCTAGACAAATGGGTACCAGTAAGTCACCGTCAATGCCACGTGGCAGTCGCAAGGTGAATGATGATGATGATGAGGATGATGATGATGATGATGATTATGATGATGATATAGATTTTACTGCAGATTTTGATGTTGATGATGCATTGGACCTTGCCGAACACTGTTTGGATGATGACGAAGAGGAGGAATTAAAAGAAGAGGCACCAAAGAAGAAGTCTTCTAGGAAATAATTCTTTTAATTTTGCTCTGTTTGATTTCTCGCAGTTTTGTGAATTTGTGATGGATCGGTCACCAATTTCTAATGAATCAGTAAGCTTGGTTATGGATGTGAACATAATCAATTTCTAATGAATCGCTGTTGTGATGAATCAACGTATCGTCCCTATCGGGAATCGGTAGCAGTAGTTTTCTTTTCTGCATTTTCATTGTAAATAATCCGGTTTTTCGGTATATCCCATTTTTTGCTCCTATTTAGCTTGAAGTTGTTGGTTAACAACTCCCTCCTGATTAGGGTGAAGTTGATTATTTAACAGATTTCAAGAATTTTACTCACCACCTAGTTTAGGAAGTTATTTTGATGACGTATCGTTGTAATTGACACATATATATTTACATTCAATAGCAGTCCACTAAATCTTTTACATTAAAACATTGAATCTGATGTATTTATTTTTTATTTGAAAAGTTACTTTTTTTTATTATTGGTTAGTAATTTATTATTTACTAACTCTCTTTAATCTCTCCCTTGTTTTAAAAGGACATGTTTCCAACTATTTTGCTTTACGTAGCTGTAGTGTATAGTTAGTGCCTTGCTTTTCTCGATTAAATTGACCAAAATATACTTTTATTATTTCAACGAGATTATGTTTTCTTGATCAACTTTTTAAAATAAGGAACAGTCACTATTTTGCAGTAATAACAAACAAAAACAATTGCAGCCATACATATATTTTTTTTTCTTCCGTTAAAAACTGAGTTCAAGCTCTTGATTTTTTTTCTTTGGTTCTTTTCAAGTCCCACAAAGGAAAACTCTCCTATTTTGAGTAGTTTTCAACTCTTAATATGCTAAAGTAGTCCCACATTGGTTACAAATCATATGTGAGTTTGCTTCTATCACTATATAATGAGTTTCAAACTATTTTGCTTCCATCACTATATAATGAGTTTCAAATTATTGTGAAAAGTACACCAAAGTTGGATGCATTTCCCAACTTTCTCTTTTCTCTCTTTTCTATTATGCTCGACTGATTTCCGAGTCACTTCTCCCCTTTCTTTTTGTCTCTTCGATATTTTAGAGCGGTTGTTAAGCCGTAGTCCCTTCGATTTTTAGAGCGGTTGTTATGCCGTAGTCCCTTCCATTTTTTGAGCGATTGTTATGTCGTAGTTCCGTCGACTTTTTAGTGGTCCTAATGCCACTATCCTTTTTGAGTGGTTTTTATGTCATGGTCCAATCGATTCTTAGTGGTCATAATACCACTATGAGTGGGTTTTGTGTCGTAGTCTTTTGTAGCGGTTTTGTGTGTCGTAATCTTTTAGAGCAGTTTTTGTCGTAATCCATTTGATTTATGAGTCGTCATAGTACCATATTGCGAGTGACTTTAAATATGAGTGACTTTTTAAATACTGAGGGTGTAATTCTAGAACGAATTTCTACGGTGCAGTAGAATTCCGATACAGTGAATCTGAGCTATTTTATCCTAGGGACTTTGTGGTTGATAGTCTGTCTGACACAATTTGGACAGTGCCGCGAAACGTCTTAAAGAGAGCGACCTAGTCTGCGACTCAACCTAGTAATATCTTCGGTGGCATAAATTGTGATTTTTAAACAGTTTTCTAAAACTCAAAAACAACAATTTTAAGACGTTTCTTTCTGCCATGTCAACCGAAGAGATTACTGGATTTGGTTCTGTTGCCTCTGATTTCAATAGACTGTTTCAGTTTGAGGCAAACAGAAAAGGATAAGAAAGCTGGAGAATTAACCCATGAGAGAATAATGATAAGAATTATATTCTTAATGGATTTGCTGATGATCTGTATGACTACTACAGTTCCAGCAATACTGATAGAGATGTTCGGAAAGCATCGGAAAAAAATATGATACTGAGAAAGTTGAGGATAAAAAGTATGTTGTGAGCTGCTACCTCATGTATTAGACTATCAGATGACCGATGACGAATCCATGGAGGCTCACTCCCGTAAAATTATGAAGATAACTCATAAGATCATCTATTAAGGTACGCCACTCATGGCATATTTAAATTAAATGTTGAAATTTAATATGTCTCCTTCTGTTTGAATGTTGAAATCAATAAAATGTCTCTTGCTAACATGTTGTGTGATTTTAATTTTTGACATGCTAAACTCTGTGATGTGAACACATTTGATTTCAAACTTAAGTAACTTAGGTTTAATTCCAAAGTTATTTTTAAATGATTTTGAAAGATGTGATTTTTGTAGTCAAGCTAAAATAACAAAGAGTTCACATAAATTTGTAGTTAGAGAATCTGAGTCTTTAGATTTATCACACTTTGATATATGTAAACTTGATGGGATGTTAACAAGAAATGAAAAATAAAAGTGAAACGTTTGACATGTTAAGGATCTTTGTAACTGAAATTGAAAATCAATTTAGTAGAAAGATTAAGAGGTTCTAAGTATGATTCTAGTTTGTTTAATGAATTTTATAAATTGTCTGGAATTATAGTTGGAACAACTGCACCATAATTGCTTAAAGTGAATGGTAAAGTTGAAAAAGAATATAACTCTTTTTGAACTCGTTATTGCTAGTATGCTTAACTCTTGTGCTGCATCTCATTGGTGTGAGAAATATATATTGCTTACTTGCTATGTTTTGAATAGAGTTCCTAAATCTAAAAACAAAATATCTCCTTATGAGATAATGAAGAAAAGACAACCCAACTTGTCTTATCTTTGAACATGGAGCTGTTTGGCTTATGTCAAAATCCCCGATCCCAAGCGAATTAAACTCGCTAGTAGAGCCTATGAATGTGTATTCATTGGGTATGCAGTAAACAGTAAAGCGTATAGGTTTTATGACCTAAATGCGAAAGTGATCATAGAATCAAATGATGTTGACTTCTATGAAAATAAATTCCCTTTCAAATCGAGAAATAGTGGGGGCAGCGAACCTAGTCAAGTTCCTGTGACAAGAAGCACTGAAAGCAACAAACAAGGCGAAACAGAAACTCGAAGGAGTAAGAGAGTAAGAGTTGCTAAAGATTATTGACCCGAATATATGGCCTATAATTTAGAAGAGGTTCCTACAAATCTTAAGGAAGCTCTGTCATCATTGGATGCAGATTTATGGAAAGAAGCTATAAAAGATGAAATGGATTCTCTAGAGTCTAACAAGACCTGGCATTTAGTAGACTTTCCTCCTAGTTGCAAACCAATATGTTGTAAATGGATCTTGAAAAAGAAACTAAAACTCGATGGATCTATTGATAAGTACAAGACACGCCTTGTAGCCAAAGGTTTTAGACAAAGAGAAAATATAGATTTCTTCTACAGTTTTTCACCAGTCACTAGAATAACATCCATTAGGGTACTCATATTACTTGCGGCTATTCATAACCTAGTGATACACCAGATGGATGTTAAAATAGTTTTTTTAAATGGTGACCTGGAAGAAGAAATCTATATGGAACAACCTGAAGGTTTTGTAATTCAAGGACAAGAAGACAAGGTCTGTAAGTTAGATAAATCACTGTATGATCTTACAAAAGCTCCTAAGAAATGGCATGAAAAGTTTGATAACTTGATTATATCGAATGAGTTTAAAGTGAATGAAAGTGATAAATGTATTTACTACAAATCTAAAAATGGCATTTGCACTATCATATGTCTCTATGTAGACGGCTTACTCATATTTGATTCAAACATTCATGCTGTAAATATTGTGAAATAATTGTTGTGTAACAACTTTGATATGAAAGACCTCGAAGAAGCAAATGTAATACTTGAAATCAAGATTACTAGGTCAGAAAATGGAATTTCTTTGGATCAGTTTCACTATGTTGAAACAATCCTATAGAAATATAAATACTTTGACTGTAAACCTGCTTGCACACCACATGATCTAAGTGTGAAACTTTTCAAGAACACTGGTGAAGGTGTTAGACAAACTTAATATGTGAGCATCACTGGCAACCTTAGGTATGCCACTGATTGTACTAGACCCGACATTGCCTACGTCGTGGGACTGTTGTGCAGGTTTACTAGTAGACCTAGTATGGAGCATTGGAACACTATCGAAAGAGTCATGAGATAACTAAAAAGGACCATGAGTCTCAGATTACATTATCGAAGATTTCCTGCCGTCCTTGAAGGATACAGTGTTGCTGATTGGAACATTTTATCAGATGACTCCAAAGCAACCAGTGTCTATATTTTAGTATAGCTAGTGGTGTTGTATCTTGGAAATCGAAGAACAGATGATATTGGATCAGTCCACTATGGAGTCTGAAATGATAGCACTAGCTACTACTAGTGAAGAAGCGAGCTGATTGAGATGCTTGCTAGTTGAGATCCCTTTATGGGAAAAACCTATGACAGATGTGTTGATCCACTACGATAGTACCGCCGCTATCTATGGAATTTCTAGAGCGTTCACTATACTGGGATAGACGTGCAGGGCCATTAATGCACGTGGTTTTGAGAATACACCATATGAAAAGGTTGTGAGTGGGTTTGATGTCAAAGATAGAGTTCAAGACTACGAGTCACTATTGTTGAATCTGAATCTTACTTACTATGCAAAGGTTCAAGTCAAGAGACACCTTTCTTTATGCACGATTTTATAGAAGCGTTTGACGCTATTTCAGAAACATTTTTTTAAATTCAAGTGGGGGATTGTTGGAACATAGAGTATGTTATTGTGTGAATTTAAAAAATTTATTGAAGTCCCACATTGGAAAGAATTTTTTTTTTGTAAATTCAAGTGGAAAGAAACATGTTTTTTAAAATTCAAGTCCCACATTGGAAAGAAACTTTTTTGAAGTCCCATATTGAAAAACTCTCCTATTTTGAGTAGTTTTCAACTCTTAATATGCTAAAGTCTCACATTGGTTAAAAATCATATGTGAGTTTGCTTCCATCACTATATAATGAGTTTCAAACTATTGTGAAAAGTACACCAAAGTTGGATGCATTTTCCAACTTTCTCTTTTCTCTCTTTTCTATTATGCTCGACTGATTTCTGAGTCACTTCTCCCCTTTCTTTCTGTCCCTTTGATATTTTAGAGCGGTTGTTAAGCCGTAGTCCCTTCAATTTTTAGAGCGGTTGTTATGTCGTAGTCCCTTCGTTTTTAGAGCGGTTGTTATGCCGTAGTCCCTTCGATTTTTTAAGCAGTTGTTATGCCGTAGTTCCGTCAATTTTTCTGTGATCCTAATACCACTATCCTTTTAGAGCAGTTTTTATGCCGTAGTCCCGTTAATTCTTAGTGGTCTTAATACCACTATGAGCGGGTTTTGTGCCGTAGTCTTTTGTATCGGTTTTGTGTGCCGTAATCTTTTAGAGCGGTTTTTGTCGTAGTCCATTTGATTTATTAGTGGTCATAGTACCGTATTGCAAGTGACTTTAAATGTCATATATAGAGTGGGTTTAACCGCCATATTGAGGGTGTAATTCTAGAACGAATTTCTACGGTGCAGTAGAATTCCGATACAGTGAATCTGAATTGTTTTATCCTGGGGATTGCCTTGCACAATTTGGGCAGTTCCGCGAAACGTCTTAAAAAGAGCGACCTAGTCCGTGACTCAACTCAGTAATATCTTCGGTGGCATAAATTGTGATTTTTAAACAGTTTTCTAAAACTCAAAAACAATAGGTTCCAATTTTTGTTTTGATACCTCTGCATTCGGGAATGACCTGTTGTACCTTGGGGGATTTGGTTTTGGTTTTATCACGCATATAAATTTTGAAGGGCAGTCATCCAAGATGCCTCAGGTATTATTTCACTGGTTTATTATCTTCGGAGACTCATTTGACGTTGAGTTCGTTGATTCATAGCTGCTCGTGATATAAGTTGCTCTTCTTGACAAAAGGTAAGAACAATCTTAAGGATTTAACCTCGATATCAAAAGAGCAAAAATGATGAAGCCAAAGAATTGTCTTTTCTAAGAAAAGTTAAAACAAGTTCATTTTATTTAGTTTCACGTTGTTTCAATTTTTTTTTGGTGTTTAGAGTGAGATGCTATAAAATATTTTTTCCATTGTTTCGTTGTTGTTGTTACGTGGTGGCTGATTGTGATACTATAAATAATTGTTGCAATTTTTTTTTTTTGTGGTAATTTATTTTTTACGTGCTTGTGTGATTATGCATACAATTAGAGGCCTTTCGCAATTAAAAAAAAAATGATGTCTCTTCTGTTGCTAACTCCAATCTCAAGAGAAAGGGCATGTTTTATGTTTGTGGAAATACATGTCATCATACACTTCAATGCATAAACAATCCTTCTAAAGTTGAAGTTAATTTAGTCGATGCTGAAGTAGATGATATAATTATCAGGAAAGACGTGGCTCTCACTATTTCATTTACCTTAATGTAAAGGACATATTTAATTTAAGTGTCCTTGTTAGTAAATAATGGAGTTAAAGTGTCATATGAATGACAAAGAATAATTTAATAATTTTGTCGGAAAGGGATATTGTGATAAAGGATTTTATGTACTCAATATTTCTGAAATTAATAAGAATGTGTCTTCTTCTATTTATTTGATTTACTCATATGATATTTGGCATGCTAGATTAGAACATATTAATTCTTTTTCAAATGTTTTTAAATTGGAATGTCTTGGTATGATTTCACTTAGTCATAAACAACATAATAAATGTGATGTTTGTGTTGCATGTAAATTAACCAAAAAGACTTATCCTCCTTCTCAACGTGAATTTAATTTGCTTGATTTAATTCATACTGATCTTGGTAATTAAATGTTATTATGTGACTTTTATAGATCATTTTTCTAGATACACTAAGGTTTGTTTGTTAAGGCACAAAGATGAAGCATTTCATATGTTTTTATATTATAAAGCTGAAGTAGAAAATAAAATGAATAAGAAAATTAAAAGAGTTAAATTTGATTGTAGTGGTGAATATATCTCTTTTAATGATTATTTTTGAAAAAGAAGGCATTATACTTGAAATAACTCATTATTCTCGTGAATCTAATAGTTTAGTTGAAAGGAAAAATAGAACTTTAAAGAAATGATGAATGTTATGCTAGTTAGTTCTCATGTTTCTAATAACCTCTAGGGTGGAGTTCTATTGCTGGATGTTTTTTTATTAAATAGAACTCCTCATAGGACTATTGGTAAGACACCATATGAGCTTTGAAGAGGTTAACAACCTACTGCGAAATATCTAAAAGTGTGGGGGTGCTTAGCTAAAGTTATGTTACCTGAGCCCAAAAAGAGAAAAATAGGTTCTAAGCCCTCTGATTGTATGTTTATAGGATATGCTGAAAAGAGTACTGCCTATAGATTTCTTGTTCTGAAAGTGATGTTTTAGATTGCAATTCAACTTTAGAAATTAAGAATGCTGAATTTTTTTAGAACATATTTCCTTTGAAATATGAATATGAAGGTATCTCTAAGCAACCTTTAGAAATTAATTGTGAAGATCCAAATGAAGATTTAAGGAAAAGTAAAAGGCAAAAAAAAGAGACATCATTCAGAAATGATTTTTATACTTATCTTGTTGATAATGAGTCTAAATTTTTTTACGAAGCTATTTCTTCTTCTGATTCTAAATTTTGGAAAGAAGCTATTAAAATCGAAATTGATTCGATTTCAAAATGAAAAACTTGGATTTTAGTTGATTTACCTCTAGGAGCAAAACCTATTGGTTGCAAGTGGATTTTTAAAAAAGACTATAATCATGATGGGTCAATCGATAATTATAAAGCTTGTTTGGTGGCAAAAGGATTTTCTCAAAAAGAAAATATTGATTATTTTGATACTTTTGCTTCGGTAACGAGAATTTCTTCAACTCGAATTTTAATAGCTTTGGCATTTATTTATAAACTTTTTATACATCAAATGGATATAAATTAATAACTTTTTTAAATGGTGATTTAGAAGAAGAAATTTATATGGCTCAACTTGAAGGATGCGTAGTTTGTAGTTAAGAGAAAAAAATGTGGAAACTCCTTAAATTTTTGTATGGTTCGAAACAGGCACCAAGACAATGGCATGATAAATTTAATGAAATTTTGATTAGTGATGGTTTCTCCTCCATTGAAGTTGATAATTGTGTTTACATTAAAACTTTGGATGGAGAACATGTTATTATACGCCTTTATGTGGATGCCATGCTTATTTTTGTTACTTTTTATTGATATTGTGATCAAACTAAAACTATCCCAAGAACATTATGTTGAGAAGCTTCTTAGGAAATTTGGTCATTCTGACTCTAATTCTGTGACTACCCATTATGATCCTAACTTAAAATTAAAGAAGAATAAAGGTGATCTTGTTAACCAGACTCAGTATGCTCAAATTATTGGGAGCTTATTGCATTTGATGAATTTTTCTCGACCTGATATTGCATATATAGTAGTTCGTTTGAGTAGATCTACTCATAACCCGAGTTAAAATCACTAGGAGGCACTTGCAAGACTCATGAAATCTTTGAGAAGTACCATGAATTATGGTATTGTGTATAGTGGATTTCTCGATGTACTAGAAGGGTATAATATGATGCTAACTGAATCTCTAATTCATATGCGATAAAATTTACTAGTGATTATGTGTTCACACTTGGTGGTGGTGCAATTACTTAGAGATCAACTAAACAAACAATACTTTCTAGATTAACTATAGAGTTAGAGTTTGTAGCTCTAGTGTTGACTGGTAGTGAAGCTGAGTAGTTAACTAATATTTTGGCAAATATTCCTTTAGGAATAAAACCAGCCCCATCAGGGTCAATACATTGTGATAGCCAATCGACTATAGCTGTTGAAAATAGTATATCTTACAATGGCAAAAATAGACATGTACAATTGAGGCATAATGTGGTAAAGTAATTGCAAAAATCTTGAACTATGTCGATCGGTTATATGAAATCAGAAGTGAATCTAGCTGATCCTCTAACAAAGCTTTTGAGGAAGAAATTAATCTGTGAAACATCAAGGGGAATGAGACTTGAGCCAATTGAAATTAACAAGTGATGGGAACCTAACCTTTCTTATTGGAGATCCCATGAATAAGCTTCAATGTGGTAAGAACAAATCACTTGTTAGTTTGCTAGCACCAAAAATTAATTAATATTTGTTTTTTGGTCATTTCCTATGGTGTACTTGAGTAAGTGCTAGACATTGCATTATTGAAAGGATAAGTTATAAAACTTTCAACAATTTTCATATCCCTTATGGGTGATGTATGATTTGCAGCATGCACTTGATGAAATCGTTTATATGGTTGTCAAGTGGGGCCGCTTGCATGAGATCATGGCGAAATCTCTAGAGCATTTATGAATATCGGGCACATGCACAGCCTTTAGGGAAAAACGGTGTAACAACAAGAATTATTGGGTGTAATGTAATTGTGAGACCTCTAACACTTAACAAGTGTCTTGAGTTCCATAACTTGCTAAACCAATTCAGTGTGTAAAGTGTTATCAGTCTAAGATAGATTCCATAGCTTGCTACACAGTTCGGATTCATTACATCTACGATGTTTATCTTAAAAATTCTTTTCATTTTTTTAATCTTAAACTTTTAAGTATATGAGGGATTGTTGTAATTATTTTTTATTTCAAAAGTAACTCGTTACTATTATTGGTTAGTGATTTATTATTAACTAACTTCCTTTAATCTCTCCCTTGTTAAAAACACATGTTTCCGTCTATTTTGCTTTACGTGGCTGTAGTGTATAGTTAATGTCTTGTTTTTCTTAACTAAATTGACTAAGTTATACTTTTATTATTTCAACAAGTATTAGCTTTCCATCAGCAATGTTTTAAAATAAGGAACATTCAATATTCTGTAGAAACAACAAACAATAATCGCATCCATACACATTTTTCCTTCCATTAAAAATTGAGTTCGAGTTCTTGGGTTTTCATCTCCGGTTCCAATTTTTGTTCTTGATATTCTGTTACCCTCACATTACGGAAGAACATACTGGATATAATAGTTCCAATTATTCCTCTAATTAGATCATTGGCTAAAACGAAATTTAGAGAGACGCGATAGCGAAAACCTATGGGGTCGCTTTTGTAACTGGATAACCAGCACGGAAAACCGTCTTTACATTGGATGGTTTGGTGTTTTGATGATCCCTACCTTATTTACCACAACTTCTGTATTTATTATCGCTTTCATCGCTGCCCCTCCAGTAGATATTGATGGTATTCGTGAGCCTGTTTCTGGATCTCTAATTTACGGAAACAATATTATTTTTTTTTCCGCTTTCACTAAGGGACAGAGTCTGTCTTTACAGCACAATAGGGAGATCAAATTAATGCACTAGAGAGGAAAGCAAGCCAAGAGCTCTGACTTGAGGTAAAGAAACTAAGCTCACTTTCCGCGCCAAAGAGAATCCACTCGTTTATCTAGTAGGGAGAGAGAGACAGTCAGGGTTGACTTGAGTGAGTGCTCAGGATTTCCACAGGTGGGGCATCCAGGAATCTTACTTCGGAGTTTTGGTTGAATTGAAAACCCCCGCTATAATAAGTCAATTTTTCAGCACGCACTAATTCCTAAGTTTTGTCGGTCGAATACTTGGAGTATTTATATTTATCGAGCGGATAAATTCTTAAAAACATTCATCTGAGACGTCTCAGATATTATTTCACCGGTTTATTATTTTCGCAAGTTCGTTTGTGTTCTTCGTTGATTCACAGTTGTTTGTGATATATGTCGCGGTTCTTGACAAAAAGGTAACAACATAATCTACCCATTCTAAGAGCCTATCGTTCCCTAGGAAGATTTGATTGAATATCTTTTAAATTAAATTGATAACCTATAAGATTCCCCGTATGAATCTCATAATCTTAGTAATCATGTCTTTACCATTTATTTCTTTTAGAGAAATACAATGATATCTTGATATCACCCTACGTCCTCATCCCATGATATCATATATGACGTCTTTTACAGAGACTTCAAACTCAAGTTAACGACTTATGATTGTCTTCCATCCACACATAATTTTGAATTCACTCTTAACTAAAATACTAGTTGTAAAGGGTGAGTTACTCACACTTAGGTTAATCATGACAACCAAACAAGGAAAAGACAAACACATGCAAAACAAAGGAATAATTCACACACTAAAGGCACTTGTCAAAGCGCTTACATCAGACTTAGAAAAACGGGTGAAGCGAAGTCTTGTTGTTCCTATGTAACTCACTTAATCAAAGACCTGCACACTTAATTAAAATGTTAGTGCATTAAATTCATCCCACAAATTGATTTTGTTATCATCAAAACAAGTAAGGGTCATAGTTATTCAAACCAACTTGGTTCTAACAAAATCTACTTAATCTAGTTAATATATACCTAGAGTTTAACTTATTACATACCTTAACCGAATATTTCACATATTACTAACACTTAACCAAACATTTCATAGATGACTAACTTGAATTGCTGAGGATACGACTCTTTGCTATTCATAACACGAATATTAGAATCAAATACAATTAATACTCAAAAGGTGAATCTTCTATAAAATAAAAATAAAACAGAATGAATGAAATTGAATCACTCTCTTCCACTTGTGCCAAGAGCATAACAAAAGTTATATATATTAATGTTCCCTACTCCACCGGAGAGCCCATAAAAAAAAGCATATGGCATAATAACTTTGCCATATAATTACTGAAAAAAAGTTTATTTCTCTATCTGATGAATAATTTTTTTTAATCCAATGTCCTATATAACTAAAGGGGCAAGATGGGTGTCCTGAGTGTCAACTCCAACCTAGTCCCTCCTTCAACTAGGTAAAGTCCCTATCCAAACTTTTGTTTCCATTTTTTTTCAGGTTAGGGTCAGACCCGATCATTTTCTTAGGGGCTAGAATGGGATAATGGGTAGGTCGTGTTTTGTAAACACGTATTAGATATAGAGGAATCACTTTTCCTAATCTTGATACAAGGAAACCCAAAATTTATATGGCCATTAATCTTATAGGTTGTGCATAAAAAATATATCAAAGACCATACTTTAACTCGAATCTACTTATGTATCCCAAAGTAAGTTAGCCATTTGGTTTCTTCCTTTCTATCTGAACGATATTTGGGAATTTGAGTTGACCAAGTTCTAAACTTCAACTTGAAGTTCTTCATTTACTTTAATCAGTCTCGAATTATCTTCTTTGAGAGTATTGGACTTGTTTTGCTCTTTTGTAGATTTGCTTGACAATGTATCAAAAGAAATGTATAAATCTTACACATCAAGTCTTAAATCATCATATGCAACTTTTGATTCAAATGGATGTCGAGAAAATACCTCAATGCTTTAATCCTCTTATTCATTGTTATCTTGTGATATTGTTTCACCATCTGGTTTAGCATCAACTTCTAGTTCTATCTTAGCCATTAGACAAATGCTTGTTTTTTCATGATATTCACATTCTGATGATGACATATGTAAGTCTTCCCAAGTAGCCATGAAATATTTCTTCTTTCTTCTCCGAAAATTATTCCTGCATTTCTCTTTGAATAGTTTGTGACACTCAAACTTGAAGTGTCCTGGCTTTGTACGTTTATAGTAGACACCTTTTCTTTTACCTTTAATAGATTCCTAAATTTTGATTTTTTCTTCTAGAACTAATGTCTCGATCACAACTTTTCTCATTTGATTCTTCTTCTAATTCTTCTTTTTCTTGACTCGTGTGGCATGTAACAAAGCACCCTAATGGAATGCTTATTATGCCAGTGTAGATGATTCTGAAATTTCAAACCCTCTTTAAGGGGCGTAAATCATAAATGTACAACCTCAACATAGACTGGTGCTATTTACCAAGGTGCAGTCGCAACTGACTAGCATGATTTACTAAAGTGCAGTCACAACTGACTAGTATGACGTAATGATAAGGTGAACCATCAAAATATGGAACCACTCCATGAACCATCAACACCTAGAACCATTTACTATGAAATGCATGAACATAATTTGACTCTTTCACTTCAATTATTATGTAAATTTAGCTATTAAAAGACTCTACATTTAATACTCATTAATTAAACACTAATAACTTTTCAACAGTTTTTCACACGGCATACTCATGACATATTATCATCAATAAGATTCGTAACACTTAGAAAACACATATGTTATCAGTTATTAATATATAATCACAACATAAAATGAGTGAATGATTGAAAGAGTTAGGCGAAAATGGGCTTTAAGTGAGTGACAAAAAAAAATTCATCTACTAATCTTACTACATAAGAAGTTACTCATGAAATATCTTACTACACCTAACAAAATATCTAGTTATGTTACTAGCCCATCATTATTCATATAATCCTTGCACAAGTCACATCACTCACATCTAGCTTTTGTAAAAATTTCTACTATCATCACAACTCAACTAACATATAAATTTAACAGTAACGTGCGACGTCGTAAAATATTTGTCGATCATAATTTCTCTGTAATTCGATTAAATTATTTCTCGACAAATAATTTTAATCGAGTCTTCGAAAATATTTTCTCGACATCTTACTAACTCTAACCATCTCAGGAACTAGGGCAAAAATTTTAATAGCAAACAGAGCTATTTTAAAATTTCACAAATAGTAAAACTATTTGATCTATCTAAAATTTGTAAAATTATCCGTTTGCGATTTCAATTATTTTTAGACACTAAACAATAAAAAATATTTCACTAAAAAAAATATAATTTTGGTGCTTAAATTCATTTAATAAAAACGAATGTGACATATTCAACAACACATTCGATATAAAATACAGTAAAATTACACAAATTAGGATTTAATGAATTTAGTCTCATCACAAAAGAATGGACATTAGTCTCACTCTCACCTATCATTATTATTTCATCCACAACGTCATTAGTGGCGGATGAAAGAGGAACATGTACAAAGGAGTTTTCTCTAAATAATAATTTAACCGTGATATTCAATTAACAAATTTTAAATAAAGGATTGATCAAGTCCTTCTATTAATATTTTTCTATTTTGATTAATAACTAGAATATAACTCGCGCGTTGCGCGGATATATAGACTTTAACATATTAGTAGTATTGTGAATAAGATTTTAAAATTTCAAAAATAATATAATTTATTCATTTTGTTTGTAGAGTATTTTTTTCAAGTGAGTTTATTTGAGTAATTATTATATATGAGTTGACAAACACACATTCGAGAATATGTAAAATGTTTTGCAGAACGTAATTGCAACTAATTCATATATTTAGTATTAAAAATTCATATTGAAGATCATCCTACAAACAAAATTCATAAATTATATTTAGTGTTAAAAATCTTAAAAGTATTTTAATAAATATTAATATATGTAATTATCTACCGCAAAATCAGATTAGTCATGCTCTTTTTTGTGTTGTCAAATATAAATTTATAGTCAAAATATTGTTAGAAAAATATAAAAATAATTTTGTCATTTGGTATTCATTTCATTCTAATCCTATCAAAGAAATGACAAATCTAAATTCCAATATTTTGAGTATGAGACTTCTATACAACATGACTTGAGAATTTTCACAAACAACTCGTATGTATGGTTGAGTAGAAGTAAAACATGTAGAAACTTCAAATTGGTAGTATTTTAAAAAAAATTTGACAACAAAAAACATCTCCGTAAAAAACAACAAATAATTTTATAATTTAAATATTAAACATTATTCTTTTATCTATAAATGATAAATAGTTTTCTCCCGAAGACACAATAATAACACTCATATAAAGCTAAATATGGACAATCTTCTTTGTCTTTTGTGGAGCCAATATATTTTCATGTCGTAGATGAGATCAAATATGTTTGCAAAAACAATACTCTAACTAACAACAATCAAGATTTTGAGAAAACTGAGCAAATAGGTATAATATGTTACAAAATACCACTTACTCAAAAGCTATTTGTGCAAAAAAAAAAAAAATTCCAACTATATCTACTTCTTTGAAAATAATTGGGTTGCAAGGCACTAATCGTAGTGATTGTTTGAAGAAGTAGAATAGTATACGTAAAAAAAATTATATATTGATTGTACTTTAATTTGTAACTCATGACACATTAATAGTTATGTTTAATATTATATGCTAAATAATAATAATAATAATAATTATAATAATTGGGTTGCAAGGCACTAATCGTAGAGATTGTTTGAAGAAGTAGAATAATATACGTAAAAAAAATTATATATTGATTGTACTTTAATTTGTAACTCATGACACATTAATAGTTATACTTAATATTAGATGCTAAATAATAATAATAATAATAATAATAATAATAATAATAATAATAATAATAATAATAATAATAGTAAAATGTGTGTTAAAGCAAATTGGAAGTTGAATATAAGGAGAATTGAAGAGAAAAAACCTTTTAGATGTGCCACATGGGATTTTTTTGTTGAGGTAGCAATATTTGAATGAAATGACACAATATTAGATGATGTTTATGTGAGAGTTTATTTAAAAAAAAAAAAAAGAATTTTCCAACTATATCTACTTCTTTGAAAATATTTGGATTGCAAGGCACAATTGGTAGAGATTGTTTGAAGAAGTAGAATAGTATACTAAAAAAAATTATATATTGATTGTACTTTAATTTGTAACTCATAACACATTAATAGTTATACATAATATTAGATGTTAAATAATAATAATAATAATAATATTAATAGTAAAATGTGTGTTAAAGCAAATTGAAAGTTGAATAATAAAGAAAATTGAAGAGGAAAAACATTTTAGATGTGCCACATATGATTTTTTGTTGAGGTGACGATATTTGAATGAAATGTCACACTATTAGATGATGTTTATGTGAGAGTCTATTTTAATATATATATAATAGAAGTGTAATTTTTAGGGAGTAGTTACTTTGAGTTGTTGATCGTTTTCCTTCACTTTAGGGGTCACAATTCAATCTATTAATTTATTATTCATCCAATCTATCCATTTACTTATCTATTCAATCTATTTATAAAACTAAAAATTATTTAATGAATTGAATTCAATTCATCCATTTAATAATATGGATGAATCCAATTCATCCTACATTTTTTTTAAATCCAATGGATGAAATATTTTTTATTTACATCCGACAGACTATATTTATTTGTTACAAATTTATAATATAGATAATTTTAATAAATATTGTTATAACTGTTCTAAAAAGTATTTTTACTAATTGAAAAACAGTTGCATTTTTAGTATTTTAAAAACCTGTTTATTTATTAATTTAAAAATAAGTAATCTAATTTTCGGTGGTTGTTGGAGGTGGCCGGTTGCCAGAGTTCCGTTGTTGTCCACTCTGGGTTGTTAGAGTTCGGTTGCCGACCATCAAAAAACTCCTACGTCCTTGGCCTCCGAACACCGTAGGCCGTCGAAACTTTGTTGCTTTCCACCTCCAACCAGTCTCTTATTATTTAGTTAAAATAAATAATAATATTAATATTATTATATTTATTTTAAAATATATTAAAATAACATTTTTTTTCCTTTAAAAAATACTGTTTTCTTCTTAAGAAAATAATAAATAACATTATTTTCCAAATAATTAAAAAACCCATGTTTTTTAAACTAATATAAAAAAATTATTTTCTTAAAAAAATAAAGTGTTTTATTATGATAAAGAATATTGTTTTTTGAAATTACTAATTTAGTAATCGTTAAAATAATAAAAAACTGATTCTTTAAATTAATATCAAAAACAATTTTTTAAAATAAAAAGAAAGAAAACTGAATTTTTCCATCAAAAGAAAATATAGTTTTTTTATGATAATAAATAATATTATTTTTAAAAATAATAACAAATATTATAATTTTTTTAAAACAATATTATATCTCGTTTATTAAAATGTTAAAAAAAGTAGATGGATTAAATGAATTTCAATCCATTGAAAATATGATAATGGTTGGATTGAAATGTTTTTATATTAAATTGAAAGATTGGATTGTAATTTTTTCCAAATCTCTTAGTGAATTGTTAATGGATTAATGAATTGTTTTGATACATTCATTATGCTATATCCATATCCATCGAACCCATCCATTTTATCACCCTACTTCACTTCAGTATCACGTTTAAGTGACAAAGCAGTTATTTTTATTTCTTTCTAAACAAACCTTAGCATATAATAACTAGTTATTATTGAATGGGTGCTGGTTCTATCCTGCTTAAGTGGTTCCAATAAATATATTTTAAAGTTTAAATTTAAACAAAGCAATTGAGCCACAACTTTAAGTATTGTTATTTTTCTTTCCTTCAAATCAAAGCTTCATCTTGTCTTATTTTTCTTTCCGGAAATTTTCAAAGATAATTGAACAATTTGAACTCTTTGCTTAAAAAACAAATGAAATAGAGAATATAGCCCTTCACATATAATGAAAAAATACATATATAACATGACAACTTTATGGAAAAGTTTGATAAATATCATGTAAACTAGGAAACTGGCTACAGAGAGAGCAGTGCGAAGTCGATTTGAAGCGCTTAGTAGTTTGTTTTATATTTAGTCTTCATTTCGTTTACATATTTCAATTTGGAGACCCTTTCAATTTTTATTCTAATAACAACTTTCGGCCAACTCCTAAGCATATTTTAGTACCAGGTTCATTATCAGTGATGGCAACATTTAAGAATTAAAATCTAATGTATTTGTTTAATCTTTAAAGGTCCAGTAAACTACGAGGTTTTGAAATTAGTGAAGAAATAGGTTAAAAGTAACTCACATAACCATAGGCAACATCCGACGTAACCATCGACGAGCAGGTTGCTGAGCGCAGGTATTGCCAATGACAGCACAGAGGAGAACGTGTTGGCGGCTACCATTTCGGATGGGACGGTTCTAGATGAAAATTGTGGTGGTTGGGAATAGTTTTACCGGTTCTCATAATCCGCGCTGCAAGATTATTTTCAGGATCTATATTAGAATTTAGAACACCACATTCATGACTAAACAATGGTAAATCAACATGCCTCTCAAAGACGTCATTTCACTAGAACAAATTGTGACGCCAAAGAATCCTACACACGTGTATACTTCAAGAACGGGACCTTCAACTCACAAAACAACTTGAATTCAATCACCAATAAAAAAAAAAACATGATTAATTAGATAAGAGCCATTAACAAAAGTAAACTATTCAATGTTTAGTTTACCAATGGCCACATAACATACAATATCATTAGTAACATCACAACACAAGTGTGCAAGTATAAGTACACATCATAGAACAATATATATGTGATTAGTTTCACGCTACTGCATATGCATCCTACATCATATCTTCCCAAGAAAACACTGAAGTAGCAATAAATGTCAAAAGTAAAGTGAGTTTGAATTGTAATCCTTTTTTAAAATTTAATTCATACATTTAATTTAATCTACTCAAGAATAATCTTGATAATAGGAGACTGAATAACCAGAACGTTCTGGATGAGTTAAAATTATAAATAACGTAACTAAGTATAATATCAAGTGATGTGTGATAGTTGAATACCTAATAAATAAAAGAGAAAGGATAAGAAGATCACACAAGATAAGTATATTGGTTTACCCAACCCGGACTACGTCCAGTCCTCACAATCTATGAGATTTTCACTAATATGCTCAACACACACTACAATATTTTTGCTTTTCAACAACATTTGAAAAATATTGTCAAAACACGGAAATTTTTTGCCAAAGAGAATAGGCAACATTTTTCGTGTGTCTCATATGCAAGCTTTGCCTATTACTTTTGACAACATTTTTCTCGCGCTTTTGGGCACACTATTTATAAATGTTGACTAAACTATAGGAATAGGGAACAATTTTTCAACACACATAAGACAATATTTTTTAATTGTTGTAATAGCTGACAACAATTGATATATGTTGTCTTAAAGCAATACAATGAGAACATTAATAAAATGTTGTCAGAGCTTATAGGCAACAATTTTAAACTTATTAATATTGTATAGATAAAAATTTTACTTTTCTAATATTTCAATACAAATCATAAACTAGACATTTTGCTATTATGTTATAATAAATTATTTTGTAAACATAATAATTTTATTACATACACAACTCATTCAATTTTAAATTTTCTCTTTCATTTTACTTATAACAATTATACATAACTCAAAAGAATTGAATCAAGGAAAATATAATGGAAATTTAACACAAGTTGTTAACTAAGCTATATTCAAATACATAGTAGTAAACAAAATGTCATAACATAATTTATAAAGTTTAACACTTTAAAGTACAAGTCTAGCCAAATGACAAAATGAAACGCCCCATTTCATTTTAATAATAACAATAATAACAATAATAATAATAATAATAATAATAATAATAAATAAATAAAACCAACTTCACCTCCACTTTTTTTTCCATCTCACTCTTTTCCATTCTTCTCCTCTTTCTTCTCTCCCTCTCGGCCAAGACAACCCCTCCCCCATTTGTTTTTTTTTTTCTTCTTCTTCTTTCCTTCTCCTTGCTTCTTCTCACTCCACAATACTTAAACCCTTAACCCTTAGAAGGAATTTAATATCCCCAAAAGCATAATTTCTCATACTCCTACAGATTCTCTTGTTTAGGATTTTGGGTTAGGGTTTGTGCTCTAAGGAAGGAGAAGGGTACCCATCTCTTGAGAGTTGTTTATTGAGACTCTTTGAAGTAAATACACAACTCTTACACTAATAATGAATCTCTAAGAAATGTAGTTTTGTTTAAAAATCTTATTTTGTACTTAGAGTAGATTTAATGATTTTTTATGGTTTCCTAGAGTTAGCTAAACTTTAGAATAATTTTTCTAAAGTCTTGAGAATATTTTTGATACTCAGATTTGTCAGCTGAGGTCCTGCCGGCTACTCTGGGAGTTGATGGAGAACAAACGTAGCTGATTCTCCATAATTGTGAGTAGACGACGATCATCGTCATATATTTTTAATGCTATAATTATTATTTTACTCGTTTTCTATGTTAAAGTATTTATTTAAAAATTTGGCGAACACAACCTTTGAAATTTATCTCGATTTTGTCATTTATTTATTTTAATGGTCTTTTTTATATAATACGTTATTAGTTTGATTTACGTATGAGTTAAAAGTATTTAAATATTAAATTGTTATGCGATTGAATATGTTTTCCATGAATTACGATGAAATGAGAAATGATTTTTAAGCGTGTTTTTGAAGTTGTTGTTATAATTATGAAAACGTTAACGGCGGTAGGTGCACCTAGTTACCTCGTTTTGATTAGGGAGAGTTACCCGTTAGATGGAGGCGCCCCTAAGAGAAATGTCATCCGTAGGAGGAGAGGGCTATCAACGAAATGTAAGCTCCCTAATTGATCCACGATGATGCATTGCAGGATTAAGAGGAGATGGCTATCCATTAGATGGAGCCACCCCTAAGGGAAAGGCCACCCTTAGGAGGAAAGGGCTATCAATGAAATAAATCCGCCTCTTGGTTCTCAAAAATTTGTATTTTTACTTGTTTAATTTTCTGTGACGATTTTTTTTAGGTTGTTTATTTTGATTTCGCTTCGCTATTAATTGGATTTTTAATATTTCTATCTGAACGGCTAAATTATAAGTTTAATGATTTTATTATGTGTATATCATAATCGCCACAAGATTGTAAGATAATTATTCGCGCCTTTTTGTGTTTTCCTTCTAGTTGATGGTGGTTGTTGTCTCCTCACTAAGTCTTTGTGACTTACTCCTTCATGTTGTTTATTTTTTTTTTCCGATTCATAGGCAGCTGAGTAGCAAGCTAATAGTAGGCTCAAGTCTCGATCGTATTTTTTTTGGTAGGCCTCTTTGATCTAGAACCTTCTTTTGTAAAGTCTGTTGAGTCGTAATGTATTTTGCAGCTATTGAAGTCTAGGAAGTCTTTTGGGAAATGTATTAAATATTTAGATTATTCTCTTTGAATTATGACTGAGTTAAGACTGTAAACAGGGATTTTGTAAATTTGGGAATGTTGAAGTTACAAAGGATACTCTGTCGAAATTTCGTGAAAAATTATATATATATATATATATATATATATATATATTTTTGAAATGATTATTCAGAACTATTTATTTGATAAATTGTTAAGTTAGTTGATAGGCTTGCCAGGCTAGGAGTATAGCTTGTGCGTCGGTCACGGCGTATAGTTTTCGGGTTGTGACAAAGTTGGTATCAGAGCCCGGTCGTAGGTAAAAAAAAAAAATAGCTGCAAAACGTAGGGTGATAATAGACTCTTGTCAGTAAATTGTGTACCCAGGCACAACTTACTTGCAAGAGGCTATTAGCATTCTATGAGAGTCTCATCTGTTGTCTGAATCTGTGTTTAAATTCATTATCACTACCTTTCCACAGTTTCTTGTCGTCTTGTTCAATTTTTGATCAATGTTCTTTGATTAGGTGAGAATGCCACCGAAGACTAGAATTCCTACTATAAGGGAAATTGTTGATGAGTCAATTGCCCAAACCCAAGGCGCTCGTCAACGCGGTCGTGTTTCAGTTCGTGCTCGAAATAGGCGTAGAGCTAATGTTGGCGAACATGGCTTGGATGCCAATGTTGAGGTACCTAGGAGGAGGCGCGGAAATCCAGCCATGGAAGAGTTTGCTGCTGGTCTGCAGGGATTACAACAGGTTGTGCAATAACTTGTTGGGGTTGTCGTCGGACAACAACAGGAGGATGATCAAATACATGAAAATCCCAATGGTCAACAAGAGATTAGACAAGTTGAGCATCAGACAACTTCTGCAATGAGGGGTATCAGGTTACTTTGCCAAACTTCATGAAGCTTAAACCTTCTACTTTTTCTAGGTCTAGTGCGACTGAGGACCCACAACAATTCATTGATAGTCTAGAGCGGATTTGGAGAGCATTGGGTTGTTCTGAGGTAAGAGCATTGGGTTGTTCTGAGGTAAGAGCATTGAGTTGTTCTGAGGTAATAGGCGTGGCATGTGATTAGTTTGATATAGTGTCACGTGGTAGACAAGTTGGGTCACCTCCGTTAGCATGGAGAGAGTTCTCTCAGTTGTTCATGGCTCGTTTTCTTTCGGAGAGTGTTAGGGATGGATTAGCTCATGAGTTTGAGCGATTGGAGCAAACAGAGGGTATGACAGTTTCAGAGTATAGTGCTCGTTTTACATAGCTCTCTAGACACGCTCCTTACCCTATCACTGAGGAAATGCGTGTCAGGAGGTTCATCAAAGGATTGATGGATTACTTATTTAGATCTGTGGTTGGGTCGAATTGTTCTACATTTGCTGAGGTTTTGAGTTTGGCACTTCAGATTGAGCAACGACAGAAGGAAAAAGGAGGTAATAGACAAGATTCATAGAAGAAACAAAGGGTTGAAGGATCTTACATTAACTATCCAACTCGCGGTGGTGGATCTATATTTGGTTATCAGGGGAAACAAAGACTCATGTCTCAAAGAGGTGGTCATAGCGGGCAGTCTTCTGGGACAGTGCAGAGTCGTAGATCAGATTCTGGAGCAGCATCACAATCCATTTTTCCTCGGAAACATTCCGGTGTTTCAGCTACACGATGTTCTATTTGTGGTGGGTTTCACCTTGGAAATTGTTCCATAAATGGTAATGTTAAGGTGTGCTATCAATGTGGCCAAGTAGGTCACATCAGAAGGGATTGTCTTGTAGACACGACACATCCATCCTCTAGTTATGCATCAGCACCAACAACTTTGGCATCTTCTCAGGCTCATTCTACATATGTGCGACAAAGTAGAAATTCTTATGTTAGAGGTTCAGGAACATCTTAGTAGGGAGGTAGAGGATTTGGTGGTAGAGGTCAAATACCAGCAGGAAGAGGTTAAGCTCGAGTGTTTGCTTTGACTCGTTAGGATGCTCAGACATCCAATGCAGTAGTTACAAGTATACTTTCTATTTGTTCCAAAGATGGTCATGTTTTGTTTGATCCTGGAACTACACATTCTTTTGTATCCTCGAGGTTTGCTACTCGACTTGGTAAATGTTCAGCTTTTCTAGAAGAAGTTTTAGTTGTGGCTACACTTGTTGGAGAAAATTTGCTTGCTAAGTCAGTGTATCATTCTTGTGATATAGCTATTGAGGGCAAGGGGTTGCTAGTAGATTTAGTAGTTATTGACTTGGTAGATTTTGATGTGATTTTGGGTATGGATTGGTTGACTTTGCATCATGCCACTTTGGATTGTCATAACAAAGTGGTGAAATTTAAGATACTGTGGCAATCAGTCTTCTCGTTTCAAGGGGAACGTTGTTTGGTACCACATAACCAAATCTCAGCCTTGAGAGCTAGCAAGTTAATGAGAAAAGGTTGTCAAGCTTACTTAGCCTTGGTAAGGGATACACAAGTGGCCGAGGAGAAATTGGAAAAAATTCCAATAACATGTGAATTTCCAGATGTTTTTCCTGAAGAACTTCTTGGGTTGCCACCTGATAGGGAGATTGAGTTCTCTATAGACTTAGTTCCAAACACTCATCCTATATCTATACCTTCTTATCGTATGGCCCCGGCAGAACTTAAGGAGTTAAGGGAGCAACTTCAAGATCTTCTTGATAAGGGTTTTATTCGCCCAAGTTCTTCTCCTTGGGAAGCACGAGTCTTATTTGTAAAGAAGAAAGACGGATCCATGCGGTTATGTGTAGACTATAGGCAATTGAATAAAGTAATTATAAAGAATAAATACCATTTGCCACGCATTGATGAGTTGTTTGATCAACTTCAAGGAGCTCAATGTTTTTCAAAGATTGATTTGTGGTCGGGGTATCACCAGTTGAAGACAAAAAGGGATGACATAACAAAGAAAGCTTTCTGCACGCGTTATGGACATTATGAATTCCTAGTTATGTCCTTTGGGCTTACTAATTCCCAGGCAGCTTTTATGGATTTGATGAATCACGTTTTTAAACCATTCTTGGATCAATTCGTGATTGTGTTTATTGATGATATCCTTGTTTATTCCAAGAGTAAAGAAGAACACAAGCGACATTTAAGGTTGGTTTTGCAAACCTTAAGAGATAAACAATTATATGCCACATTCTCTAAATGTCAGTTTTGGCTGAATAGTGTGGCATTTTTAGGTCATGTTGTGTCTAAGAATGGAATAAGTGTTGATCCAAGTAAAGTGGAAGCAGTGCAGAATTGGCCCAGACCTACCACAATAAAGGAGATTCGGAGTTTTCTTGGTTTAGCCGGTTATTATCGACGTTTCGTGAAGGATTTCTCAAAAATAGCATCTTTGTTGACTAGGTTGACCCAGATGAAAGTTGAGTTCCGATGGACTGATGCATGTGAGGAAAGCTTTCAAAAGTTGAAGGAGTACTTGACGTCAGCACCTATTTTGCCATTACCCATAGGTGGTGAAAGTTATGCAGTTTATTGTGATGTTTCTAGAGTTGGTCTTGGATGTGTAGTTATGCAACAAGGTAAGGTTATTGCCTATACATCTAGACAATTCAAGAGGCACGAGTTAAACTATCCTACACATGATTTGAAAATGGCTGCAGTAATTTTCACTCTTAAGATTTGGAGGCACTATCTATATGGTGAAACTTGTGAGATTTATACTGATCACAAAAGTCTTAAGTATATCTTTCAACAGCGAGATTTAAATTTAAGACAGAGAAGATGGATGGAACTCTTGAAAGATTATGATTGCACAATCTTATACCACTTAGGAAAGGCAAATGTTTTTGCAGATGCTTTGAGTAGGAAATCCATGGGTAGTCTCGCTCATATAGGAGAAGTAAATAGGCCAATAGTTAAAGAATTTCAAGAAATTGTTGAAAGTGGAATTCAATTTGAACTTGGTCATTCGAGGTTATTTTTAGCCTATGTACAAATTCGTCCAACCATAGTTGATGATATCAAGGAAGCTCAAAGTCAAGACCCATACTTGGTGAATATGGTAAATAATGTTCAGAATGGTAAAATTTTAGACTTTTCAATTGATTTTGATGGTGTGCTGAGGTTGAATTTCGATTGTGTGTTCCAAATATTGGTGGCTTTAAAAGAAAAATTTTAGAGGAGGCTCATCATTCTTCTTATACTATTCACCCAGGTTCTAATAAGATGTATCAAGACTTGAGAGAATTGTATTGGTGGGAAGGGATGAAGAGAGACGTAGCAGATTTTGTCTCTAAGTGCTTAGCGTGCCAACAAGTAAAGGTTGAGCACCAAAAGCCTGTAGGGTTACTACAACCTGTTAAAATACCTGAATGGAAGTGGAAAGGCATCGCTATGGATTTCGTCACAGGATTACCACGAACCCAAAAGGGTTATGACTCGGTGTGGGTGATTATAGATCGATTGACAAAATCTGCACATTTTTTTCTTGTGAAGACTACTTATACTGCATCTCAATATGCTAAACTTTATTTAGATGAAATTGTCTCTTTGCATGGTGTACCGATGTCTATTATTTCTAACCGTGGGACTCAATTTACTACTCAATTTTGGAAGTCGTTCCAAACTTCATTAGGAACTCGTTTGAAGCTTAGCACGACTTTTCATCCTCAAACAGATGGTCAGTCTGAAAGGACTATACAAATATTGGAAGATATGCTTCGTGCTTGTGTTCTGGATCTTGGGGGTAGTTGGGATCAACATTTGCCCTTGATGGAATTTGCATACAATAATAGTTATCAATCTAGTATTCATATGGCTCCGTTTGAGGCTTTGTACGGAAGACGGTGTAGGTCTTCGATATGATGGTTTGAAGTTGGTGAAGCTAAACTAGTCGGTCCATAGTTGATTCAAGATGCCATTGAAAAAGTTAAATTGATTCAGGATCGCTTAGTGACAGCTCAAAGTAGACAAAAATCTTATTTTGATAAGAGGCGTCGTCCCTTAGAGTTTTCAGTGGGAGAACATGTATTCCTACGAGTTTCACCAATGAAAGGAGTTTCGTAGTTGGGTAAAAGCGGGAAACTAACTCCAAGGTTCATTGGACCATTTGAAATTTTAGAAAGGGTCGGACCTGTAGCCTATCGCTTGGCACTTCCACCGGATCTCTTGGGAGTTCATCCGGTCTTTCATATTTCGATGCTTCGGGAGTATCTTCATGACCCTTCACATGTGATTAATCATGACAATGTGCAATTAGATGAGAGTCTATCATACGTTGAGCATCCGGTAGTTGTATTAGATCGTCAAGTGAGACGTTTACTCTCAAAGGGTATCGTTTCAGTAAAATTTCTTTGGCGTGGTCCATGCGGTGAAGAAACTACTTGGGAACCCGAAGAAGTCATTAGTGCAAAGTACCCACACTTATTTTGAAACTCAAGATCAGTAGTATTTAATAAATAAATAAATAAAAAGTCAAATAAATTCGAGGACGAATTTTTTTTAGGTTGTTTATTTTGATTTCGCTTCGCTATTAATTGGATTTTTAATATTTCTATTTCAACGGCTAAATTATAAGTTTAATGATTTTATTATGTGTATATCATAATCGCCACAAGATTGTAAAATAGTTATTTGCACCTTTTTGTGTTTCCCTTCTAGTTGATGGTTGTTGTTGTTGTCTCCTCACTAAGTCTTTGTGACTTACTCCTTCATGTTGTTTATTTTTTTCTGATTCACAAGCAGCGGAGTAGCAAGCTGATAGTAGGCTCAAGTCTCGATCGTATTTTTTTTGGCAGGCCTCTTTGATCGGGGACCTTTTTTTGTAAAGTCTGTTGAGTCGTAATGTATTTTGCAGCTATTGAAGTCTAGGAAGTCTTTTGGGAAATGTATTAAATATTTAGGTTATTGTCTTTGAATTATGACTGAGTTAAGCTTGTAAATAGGGATTTTATAAATTTGGGAATGTTGAAGTTACAGAGAATACTCTGTCGAAATTTCGTGAAAAATTATATATATATTTTTGAAATGATTATTCAAAACTATTTATTTGATAAATTGTTAAGTTAGTTGATAGGCTTGGCAGGCTAGGATTATAGCTTGTGTGCCGGTCACGGCGTATAGTTTTCGGGTCGTGACACAAAATATAGTTTGTTGAAGTTTTGAAGCTTCAATTACGTACATGCCTAACAAAAAACATCATCCAAAAAACCATCATCCATAAATTCGTCATCGTACACTTCTAATTCATCATCTTGAAATTTATCAGCTACATTGTCATCTTGAAATAATTCATTATCATTTTCATCATCTCCATTGATACCTTACTGCATAAAAAAATAAAAACAAAATAGATGATGAAACAAAACTCGCAAGAAGAAACAGACTCGAAACACACACAGAAAAATGCAAAACGCACAAACAGAACCGCAAATAGAAACATAAAAATAAACACAAAACTGAATCTCATTAAACACATACTGAAACAGAATTGGGCAAAACAGCATGCAAAACACACAAACATAACCGCAAACAAAAACATAATTCAGTAGTGAATCAGTTTCCAACTCAATGGTGAAACAAAATCAAAACCAAAATTCAGGATATGTTTTCAAAATCACCATCAACATCAATAAGTTTATCATTAATGTTTTATACTTATAATCATTCAAAACAGTAACATCACAATCACTATTTATATATTTTTGAATAAAATCACAATCACTATTAGACCAAAAGTAAGATGTGCTATTAGATTCCAAGATAAGGCTCCTTACAAATTAAGTCCAAATGCACACTTTTTTCATCAATTTCACTCTTATAACAACAAGAATTTAGGTCAAATTCAATTACAACAACAATGATAACAATTGCTATATATGATTACCTTTTCAAGACATGGAGCGTGAGTTGATGTAGAGGAATGCATTTGTGTTGCAGTCTCCTTTGGGGCACCATAAGCATCACTATGAGAAAATCCTAACAAATCTTCTATTGATTCCATATTAATTTGAGGATTGCAATGTTGCATTAGGGTTTTGAAAGCATGTTGCAATTTACCAATCTTCAAAAAATTTCACTAAGGTTGAGACCTCTTCATTGTGTGCTTTTTTCAAGGAATTTATCTCCTCCTTTCGCTTTAAGGAAGTTTTAGTTACGTTTCTCCCATAACAACGTACCATGCCAAGACGCTCCTTTCTAAAAATAGCTTCAAATGCTTCTGTATCACTTTCCTCATTTTCAACCATTTCTTAAAGTTGGGAGTAGCAAAAATTACAAGTAATTATTACCTTCTATTATAAACAATATTTTGTGAAAAAATTAAGTATATGTAAATTATTGTAACGATATCTTTTAACATACAATTACTCTTTCAGTTTCTACATCCAATGGTTTTCTTTTATTTCCTTTCCGAGTTTCAACAAAAATTTCTGCTTGAGTAGGCTTTCTGTGTTCCTTTGTAAGGTGCACAAATAAAAAGAATTCTAAAACAAAACAGCCCATGAATTAACACAACAAAATTTGAAACTATATATACCATAAGTAAAGGATGAAAAAAATTTACCAATTTTTCACGAGCTAAAGAGAATTTCTTGAGACCCATTCGATGCACCCATTTTAGTTAAGCTTTATTTCTAGTGTTCCTTTCACTTATTGCATGCATTTATAGTTGAAGGAATTACTACAGTAAATTTTACTTATATATATTATTATACATAAAATGGGGGCATAATACATAAGAAAATTATTAATCTTACTTGTATGGGTTTCGAATTCCAATATTCACAAAGCTTCCTAAAATGAGATTCTGGCACCTTTGGAGGACGACAATTGAGTCTCCCAATTATGTTGGAATACTTCAAAAAATGATTCTTCTTAATTTTGTGCTTATATCTTCTCCATGCATCTCTAATAGTAGTCTGAACCCAATCTCGTGCTTCAACCGGCAATACAAACTTTTGCTACAAAAATTATAAGATAAAAAACATTATGAAATCAAATATTTTTTTTAATAATTAGACATTCAAATTCATACATACATTAGTATATCTCCAGAAGAGTCTTATATTTATATTTGGCATTCCTGACCAATTTGTGTATATCAGAGGACAAAATGTTTAGTTCCTAGCCAATGTTCCTAAGAAAAGGCTCAAGTCAGATACTACTTTATCACTAGGCCCAATAGGTTGACCATCCTCATTAAAGGTCACTTCTTCTCGTTCTTCCAAAGTTCTTCCATGAACCCTTTTGCATAAGGTTTTCCCGCGAGTTTTTCTTTTTGATGTTCCTATATCACATACTTGTTACCATTATATACATGACATGTACGTGAAATCATTATCACGAAATATGTTCTACAGCTTGTGGAATATCTTCCATAACTTCTAGTTGTCTTAAGTCTTCTCCTCTATTTTTGCTTGATAATGGCTTATTTCGACTTACTTTAAGAGGTTTACTTGAGCTCGAGTGAATGTTGTTGCATGGTTTTTCTCCATTGTCTGACTTGGTTGCATCCATTTTCTTTGACTTTTGAAGTTCTATAAAATCATCAATCCACATTGATGGACATGTTTGCATCTTTTTTGCCTTTTTAGGGCATTGAGTTTCTGACATCATTGTTTCCAAAGAAAGATTTGGTTTCTCGGATTTGTTATTCTTAGTAGGAATAAGGATTTTCTTTCCAACTGTCTTTTCCATCTTTTGAATTTTCTCTTTATTGTTATCTGGAAAATTCTCACGAGTTCTTTTTTTAAGCATTCCTAGTTTCAATACAATGTCATCAAAAAAATGTCTTCAAAAGAATAACCAAATTTAAAGTTGATAAAAAAAAATTACTTACCTTGTACAACTTCTTTGTCTCCATGTGCAATGTGCTTGTCCATCTTGCCATCAACATTTTCAACTATTTCTCTATTATTTGCATGCACATGCAATGCATTGATTGTAGCTTTCTCATGAGTTCTTTTGTTTGGTGTTTCTAATTTTAATTAAAATTCATCAAAAGATATTAGGAATATTTCAATGTATATATAAAAATATAAAAGTAGTATGCATAATAAATTAAAATAATAATATTTACCTTGTAAAACTTCTTTGTCACCATGTGCAAAATCTTTCATAGCTTGTGGTTGCCCAATCTTGGGTCTCTCCATTTTCTTTGTAACAATGTGTTTGTCCAGGTTGCCATCAACCTTTCGAATTCTTTCTCTATGAGTTCTTTTTTTTTTTTTTGTGTTTCTAATTTTATTGAAGATTCATCAAAAAAAATATTAGGAATATTATCTATAAGAAATCCAAATCAAAAATAGTACATATGTAATATTATAAAATCTAATCATGAAACAAGAATATGATTTACCTTCTACAACTTCTACAATCTCTAGAGCCATTTCTCTATTATTTCCCTGCAACCTCTCATGCAACTTGTCAATTTTTTCTTTCTTAATTTGCTTGAATTTTTTTGCCAACTCAATGCTTGATCTTGCTTGGAAAGGAAAATCGAAACTTTTAGCAGGAGTTTGACCAATCTTTCTAAAAGATCCACTAGCTTTTACAACTCTTACTTTTTCTATTGTGGCTAACCACGATGAACTACAAAGGAAAAAACATAAATATTACATAATTATTTTTTCTTGGAACTTTAGCAGGAACCTTGTGAGCTTTTTTTGGATTCTTCAAGATCCTTATCAACTTTAGGATACTCAATCCACCTTGATGCTCCACAATGATGACACGAGTCATCTTTCTTGCGCTCTTTCCAAAACAACATGCAATTGTTGGGACATGTATCAATCTTTTTATAGTCTAACCCCAAATCTTTTGTCATAGATTTTGTTTTATTGAAAGAGACATGGATGTTCAAATCTGGCATAGCCTCTTTCAACAACTCTAAGAGAGCAGTGAATGATGCATTGCTCCACCCATGGATACATTTAAACAAGTACATTCGAATAGTGAATGATAATGTAGAGAATTTTTTACAACCAGGATTCAACCCTTGATTTGCATCATTACGAGTTTGTAAAATTTCTTAGCATCTTCATTTGGTTCTTCGTGTACTCCACCTACTTCAACAACATTTGAAACAACAAGCCATCAAGATCATTAGATGATGTTTCATCATTAGTATCACCATCAACATCCATAAGACTTTTATCGTCACCATGGTAAATCCATTTTGTGTATCCCTTTATAAATCTTTTGCTACACAATAGCTCTTTTTTCCTAACTATCATTGCAACACAAAGCACTAGGGCACAAAATATGGCCTTCAACAACCATTCCTTATGTGAATGCAATATCCAAAAAGTAATTAACGCCATCCTTGTAACCTTGACTATGTGGAGGCAAGTCCATCCAATCCTTCTTTATCATGTTTGGTTTACTTAAAAGATATTTATTTATTACTATAAGTATATAAGGGAATAGTTACTTTAAAGAAATATAAGAGGTGTATTGGATCATAATACATCCCCCTAATGCTAATAGTCACAAAAAGTTGAATTAAAGATAAGATTATATACATTTAAAGGCGGTTGCAGGTAAACAATTGGAAGGATGAACTCAAATGATCATGAAAACAATTAACCAATACTTATAGGATAAAATTACTATTACATAAAAATAATATAGAAAGAATAACACTAAAACACAACATATGCTAATATTAATATATTGAGTTTTTTAAGCATATGATTAGGGATGTTATTCTTAATCGATGCAAATGAAATAATATATTAAAAAGATCAACTTTATACTTAACACATTCATTAATTAAATTCAAACTCTTATTTCATTTCCTATCAAATTTCAATTATCATTAATCTTGAATTACAAGATATTAGCATAGGCCACAATAATAATTAGTAACGAGAGCTTATCCAACATATCTCCCATTGTAAAATTAGGAAACTAATAATTAGAGATACAAATAATGTTCCGCTATGATATTTCAAAGAAAGAATAAACAAAATTGAAAAATCTTAAGTTAATCATGAATGACTCAAATGCAAGCACAAAACTTCTATTATAAGATATAAGTAAAACAAATGAAGATATAATAAATTTGATAAGACATAGACCATGATAATTTCATTTTCATACTTTGTGTGATAAAATCCACTCTCCAAATTTTTGCTTGGTTAAAGTCCCACTAATTTGATAATTAATTTTTAAGATGTGAACAACAATTGTATCAAGACATAGAAAAAGAATAATCAACACACAAAATTAAAGGTATTGTATTTCCTAGTTCCTACAACATAAAAGCAAAAAATCATATGCTTAATTATGGCTTCAAAATTATGATGAATGAAAACCAAATTTTGAACAGAAACGACCAACAAAACAAAGCAAACAAGAAATGAAAAGCAAAATGAAATCAACCAGAGCAAACATCATAGCAAAAAGAAACGCAATAAAGAAAACAGAGAAGATGAACCCTAAACCAAATATTGTACAAAGCAACCCACATAACATAGCAGCAAACAAGCAAACGCGAAAACATGAACAAATATGCAAACCTCTCAGTACACGACGTCGACGAATAGGTGGCGAACACCGGAGAACAGGAGAAAGAACAAGCGGACAACGACACAAACTATGCTCTTGTTGACAAATGAGAGATCGCGTTGATAGTGCGGTATGTTGATGGAGAGGGTGAATGAAGACAAGTTAGTTGATGAAGAAGGTGAACGACGGCACAGTGTGTTGATGATTCAGGGATTTAGTGAAAAAGAAAATCGATTGGTATTGTTGGGACTGAAAATTGATGAAGAATGAATAATGAATTGGAGGGATTGAAAATTTAGGGATTTTGGTTTTGGAGACTAAAACAGGATGATTGGAAACTAGGCTAGGATATGACTCTATAATCATCTAGTCAGAATCGAAATATGCTTTTACCCTTTCTTGAACAGGTTTACTCACGGCACCGAAACTAGATAGCAACTGTAATTGTAATTGTATGGCAAGGAAATCATTTCCTTTTCTTCTTCTACGACGTTCCACTTTCTTTTTTTCTTTTTTTTAACATACTTTTATTTTATATAATAAAAAAATAGTACAATGTTTAAATATATATATATATATATATATATATATTATTAATATATTATTTAGAGGGAATTCTTCCCGCAAAAAATTTCATGAATGTTAAATTTTTAAGTAACATTTTATAATTGTAGCCTTTTATTCGAAACAAGGTAACAATTGAAAAATATTCCTAGAAATGTCTAAGAGAACAATTATCAAATATTGCCATAGGGTTATCATAGAGACATTTTAAAATTGTGCCCAAAAATATTTTCGAGAACGTTTGTATGGTGTTGCAAAAACAATACTGACAACAGACATAAAATATTGCCTTATCTATTTTTAGGCAACATTTTATACATGTTGTTTAAGAAAATGTTGTCAGAGACCATAAATGTTGTAGTGACATAACGTTCTACCTTTACACTTTCTTTCTTGATCACACTTGATCAATTACAACTTTCACCTTTCAATCTAGAAATGAAGTTTTTACATCCACCTTTCACTCTAGAAAGGACTTTTACAATCACCTTTCAAACTAGAAAGGATTTTTACAACTCAATCAATCTAATATAAAAGATAGACTTGAGTTACAAATAAAGCGTATGATAAAAAGTGTTTGGGATCTTATGATTCTCAACTCTTGGTTTGAGATTTACTGATCACAATAACTCATAAAAGAATGATCCACAAATATAGTGAAAAGAGTTTAAAGTTTTGCTTGAGAAAAGAGTTTCACAACTTAAGCTTTTTACTTAAACACGTGTAGATAGATTGTCAATTGAATTCTTGTTTTTATCTTCTGATTGATCTTGGTTTTATATATGAAGAAGTGTAGATAGATTGTCAATTTAATCTTAATATAGTCATTGAACAATCTTGCCAACTGTTAATTACTTTCTTTAAAACAATCTTCTTATTTGCAATTATGTCCAAAACTTTATTCTTCAAACCCATAACGTTCTTCCTTGAGACTTGAAGGAAACATGAGTGTGGATGCTTAATATGTCTATTAGAACAGAGTTGAGTAAGAAGGATGAGCATAAGTCATGTCAACAATGGTTTTTGCAATGCACTTGAGTGCTTTGTACTTGCTTCCAACTAATCAATCTGGAGATCAAAACTGCAGATCAATCTGCATGAGTTTTTTTGCAAATGGATCTTTACTATTTGACTTCTTGAGGCTTGTTTACTTTTGAATGGCCCATGTGTGAATTATATCAATCCAAGACAAACTTTCAGTGATTTCAAAACTGATCAATTTGTCGCTTGTCTTTTAATAAGACAACCAGAACAAACCAGAATGTTCTGCAATCATTATGTCATCAACCTGGTTTTGACTTCCTTTGAGGAATCTTCCAAATCATTTCATACTTCATGAAAGTGTATTCTTGTCTAGTTGTGTACATGAGATGATCCAGATTTGTTGATGAAATCAATCTTGATACTTAAAAATGACCAAGTGATCTTGCATAAATATGCATACTTCAACATATCATGAATTAACTTTAGTTTTGATTTTCTGTCTAAATAAATACACTCAAAAACACTAGTTAATAATAAATAAAATCATAATTACAATTAACAAATATAATTAAATGTTTGATTATTTTCAAAATATTAATTTAGAAATTTTGTCTCAAGAAACACAATCAATCTCCTCAAGGAAACAAGGAAAATATGTTCATGTTTCTCATGAAAGACCATCATTAATAGGGTAATTCCACCAATTTGGCAAATGATTCACTGTAGTGAGATACATTTACTTAATTAATAAAGTTCCCAATAGAAATAGCAATTGCTCACTAAATTTTCATTCAGCTCCATTTTTCCAAGCATTAAAAATATATCACTAGTTAATTGTCTTACCTCTACTGAAGTACATATTTGACTAAAAAAAAAAGGATGTTAACCTTTAGCTTCAACTAATTAGAATAAAATACAAAATCCAGCAATTGGGAAGTAAAAGGTATGAATGTATTTCATATACCCATGTTATTATTGAACTAGCAACAAGACACCTTTTCCATTAATCTGTATTATAATGTATTCATAAAAGACAAGGCAAAAGGTTAATAAGCCTTTGTCAGCGACATGTAGAGTGATTGAAAAAAAAAAATTGAAAAAGAAAAAATAAAATAAAACCAAGAACTAACGCACAGCAAAACCAGAACACCCTCTATCGCTGATTATGTGCTCAACTTAATATTGCTTTCATGACATTGCTCAATTTCTAATAAAAATTTCACGGATGCAACGGCAAAAAGGAAAAGATATGTACTTTTCCTCTCGATTTCACAATCCAAAAAAACAAAAATCCTAAATTTCAAACTTCACAGAAATTACAAAAACTGAAAAAATGTAGACTCTAAATCTAGTATAAGAAGCTCTGATATCACATGCAAGATTATTTTCAAGATCTATACAAGAATTTAGAACACCACATTCATGACTAAACAATGGTAAATTAACGTATCTCTCGAAGACATTAGAACAAATTGTGACGTCGAAGATTCGTACATCCATGTATACTTCAAGAACGGGACCTTCAACTTGTTGTAAAAATTGGCCGCCAGCGCAACTCGATCGGTATCTTCATCAACAACCTGAAAAATAATCAACAAACATCAAAACCTGAGGCATGACAATAGTCATTGTACTTAGGATTTATCCGTCTTTAGGACCGGCCTAAGGGTAAGGCTGTCAAACTCTTTTAGGCCTCCAAAAATATATAAATTTTTACTTAATATAAAGGCCTATAAAAATATTTTCACTTCACAAAAAGGTTTTATATTCTAATATTTTTAAATTTAAAAATAACAAAAGCTTATCTAAAACTGATATTGTATCAACAAATGTAAAATTATTTGACGTGATTATCAATTGAAAAATAAATATTATTAAAAAAAAATCAATTATATTAACAAATGATTTTTTAATCTAAAGTGTCTAAAAAATAGTTTTTCATAAAAAAATAGTAATTTTACTAAAATTCTATTGTTGACTCTAAATGGCCTCCTATTTAAATTCGCCTTAGGCCTCCATATGTCTTAGACCAACCCTACCGCCTTAAGACGCAAATCTCACAAGATTCAACATGCTCTTTTCGGTAAACCGAAATAATAGAACTGACAAGAAGTATTATCCTAAAAAGACCACAAGAACATCTACCTAGATAAAACGAAGAGATGCAAGAGATAGAAAGAAGAAGTAAGAAAGAAGCGGGTTTTTAGGTTCTATAAAAATATATTTTCACACTGCATAAAATAAATAGTCATGTTTCCATTTAAAATAGAAAAACACTTAGATAAATCGGAACAATGGAATTAGTGGGTTTGACCAAATAAAGTAGACCATGTCAAAATTACTACAATTAAAATAAAGTAATGATATTTTTTCTAATAAAATATATTTTCATATTTCTCACTTAAAATATAAAATGTAATTTATTTAAACTTTTGAAATGCCCTTAAAATTTACAACAATGCGACACATATTTCAAAATTTCAAAAAAGACTCAATAAATTTTATGGGTTAACATCCTCGATGAAATGCATCGGAACTGTGTAGCAAGCTATGGAGACTGATAAGACTTAACACCTGGTGAATTGCTTTAGCAAGCTATGGAACCCAAGTCACTTTTTATAGGTTACAAGTCTCACAATCACATTACACCCCTACAGGTCTTGTTGTTGGTGAGCATTTAGGCCATGCGTTTGCCTGAGTTTCATGAATGCTTTGGGGACTCACCATGGTCTCATGAAGTATTGGTATTAGAGATGTCTTTATGTTTGGAATCTTCGGGCTTCATAGAAATTTGTTGACTTTTTATAAAAAAAAAAAGTTAAATACATTTTTAGTCTCTATAAAATTTTAAGGTTTTATTTTTAGTTTCTATAAAAATATTATCAACTTTTTAGTGCTAAATTTATTTTATTCACTTTTAGTCTCTATTTTTGAAAAAAATTTGTAAAAATTTGATACTTTTAGTACCTAAACAAAGTCCCTATAAAATTAAGATATGGACTAAAAATAAATAAATTTTTTTAGGAACTAAACTTGAAATGTAATAATTTTGTAGAGATTAAAAACATATTTAACCATAACAATGAATACTACTAATATTTTTTTTGGTAATACTAGTGCTTGTAATATTACAAGTAGAAGAAAATTATGAATAATAGCAAGTAACACTTTCACAATATTTCGTTTTGATTTTCAAATGTTTCGTAATAAATAGGGGTGCTCAATTTTTTATATAAAATATGATTTGTTAATTAAGTGCTAGATTTAAAAATATAAATCTTACACTACAATATTTACGGGTGCGTGTCGTTACCGACAAATACACATAGTATTTTGACTCAGCTATTACGGGTGCGTGTTGTTACCGACAAATACACACACTTAAATTAATTCAACCCGTATTTTGACTCAGCTATTAAGTTTGAATATAACCTAAACCAACTCATTTATTGTCGGTTGGAGTAACGAATTTAGTATTTTCAACCCTCGAACTCAACTCATTGATTTTGACATAGATGTTTTTATTTATTTTTCTATTATTGATGTATATTTAAATTTAGTTGTTGAATTATATTTGAGAATTTGTTTTGTTTAATTTGTTTTGTTTAATTAAATTTACTTGATTTAATTGTTTTGTTTTATTCGTGGATGAATTTTAAGTATTAAATAATATGTTGTAATATAGTTTTATTATTTTTGAGATGTTGAAGTATTTAAATTTAATTACATTTTTTTTAAATAATTTTTTTTTATTACCCACATCTTTATCCAATCCAATCCCTTTATAATCGAGTTAGTTTGGTTTGAGTTTGATATAAAAATTTAAAAACTCAAGCCAAATAAAATAAAATTGATTGGTTCAGATATGGGTTCGTTTGTTTAAAATTTTAAAAATTGATTTTTACTTTATATTTTAAAAAATGATTTTTATGAAAATTTATTTTAAAATAGTAGAAGTTATTTAAATTCATTTGTTACTAATTAAAAAAAAGTAATTTTGACATTCAATAACTTAAATATTCATTATTAAAGATTTTAATATTATAAAACTCACATTCTTTTAAAAAAGGTATCTTTCAAAAATAATTTTTATAAAGAACTTCTAAACATAGCTTTTTATTTTAATTTTTTTGAAATTTCATTAGCCAAAAAAAATTATAGAAAATAGATGAAATATTTAAAATTATATTTTAAAAGAAACTTTTTAAACCAATTTTTCATTTAAATGTTTGTCATTAAAATTAATTTTTTTTAAAAATATTAAAAAAAATACTGTAAAAAATCATTTAAAAAAAAATCATAAACGGTCCTAATTTTGACCAAAAATAATCCAACAACCCATTTACATCCTTAGTCTTATCCGTTGAATCCCCGTTTTAATTTTGGTTGAAATTGAAAGGCTAAGAGAACTTTGAAAGGTTGCAATTAAAATACAAAATAAAACATTAAAGGGGTGCATGTCCATTTACCTTGCTTTACAATTTGTTATACTATTTTTTTTGTTTTGCAAAAGTCCGTTTGAAATTTTTAAATCTTTTTTTTTTTGTGCATCCTAATTTTGTCTTTCAATTATAGTATTATTGATATGAATTATTTTATTTTTCATTTTATCATTCTCTATTTACTTAAACAACTACATTTTAAAATATTTTATTCTTATATATAAAAAGATACATAATTTAGGGGTAAATTGTTTTTCCAATTTTATCCTTCATTTAAATTATTTCATTTACGATTTTATTATATATTTTCAATCAAACAATTAAATTTTTGTCTTAATTGTGTTTTAGTCCCCTATTTTTATTGATTTACAAAATTGGTCTCCTGTTTTTAAAAATCGACACTTTTGTTTCTTTCCTATGATTTTTTAATTAAAAAAATGATGACATGAGATGATTTAAATAATATAATATATGATAAGATGATACAGAATTATTAACACTTATAAAATTGAAATAAAACGTCCTAAATATTTAGGTTTCAATTTCTCAAATTTTTCATATTTTCAATTAAATTAATGACATATAAATAATTAATACATCTAGATTGTTCTATATTATAGAATTGTATGTCACGTCATTTAAAATATGTCAAATCGTCATTTTTTAGTTCAAAAATATGAAAGATGAATCAAAACTTGTAGACTTTTAAAATAAAAAAATCAATTCCATGAATTAGTAATAATCGAGGGACAAAAATTGTAATTAAACTTAAATTTTTTATTGATGAAAGTGGACATACCGAAAATTCAATGTCCGCTTACATGCTAATAATAATAATAATAATAAAAAGAAATTACTGAAAATAAAAATAACAAAAGTAAAATAAAAAATGTTTTGCATATTTTGTGAAACGTCTATATATTTTTCGTTAAAATAATCTATGAAAATATTATATCGATGGTGAAAAAGTTATAAAAAATGGTTTAAAATATGTAAATGGTATGAGTTACATGTAACCACGACTTCAAAATTAATCATAGTAGAATTTATTTTATAAAAAACAAATGTAGAAAATAGATAAATAGATGAAAGAGAATATGTTAGGTTTTTTAGTTTACGAGTTCCAAAGCTCCGTTATCACAGAAGTCATGCCAATAAATTTCAACATTAATTCAAATGCGCAAAAGACAACAGAGAATTCATGAACCGACCAGTCCTTGTTAAAAACCACAAAAATAAATAATCATGAACTGAATATATATTCCTTTCATCAATTGAGTATATATACCGATATAAACACATCTAAAATTTGCACAAAAAAAAAGAAATAAAGAAAGAAAGAAACATCTAAAAATCTAAAAATACTACTAATTCAACTCTATTTGTTGGCCCAAAATCAACGCGTTTTCAAGTCAAGGAGACAACTTCCACAAAGTCCAACCTCTCATGTTTCTTAAAAAAATATAGTACGTCTTTTTTATAAGAAGAAAAAAAATACATTACAATCAAAAAATATAAATTTATAAAAAATTGGGAAACATTAAATGTATCTACTTGAAAAAATAAACATTTAAATAAGGGTACAAAAATATTTTAAATAATAAGTATTCCTTTGATCCTTAATATAAAAAATATCAAAACAAATGAAGTTATTTATTGTAACATTTTTCTAAATATACTTCATAGAAATTTTCTACGGTTATTTATTCTCTCCTAACCTGTTGTTATCAAATTTTCTACTGTTATTTCTTTTATCAAAATATGCTATTCAAATTTAATTACTAAAATATAGTTTTATAACAACTATATTACTACAAAGTAATTAAATGTTTCAATTAGTTAATTATTAAACCTTAGATCAATAATTTAAAAATCTAAAAGTAACAAAATAAAATAAATATATTTCAGTAAAAATTTGAATTACATTCAAGTAAACAATAAATAGTTATTTTTCAAACACTAATATTTAGACAACTCGGCTGTAAATAACACATTTAACACGTCTATGTCAAATATTTTATTTTGGATATTCTATCCTACCTTTGTTTCAAAATATAAGATATTTTTTAACATGTAAAAAAAGGTATTTTGTAAATTTTAGAATATTTATTATTTTTTCAAAATATATATCCTTAAATAATTTAAAATGTCTTTTTATTTTGGTATTCACTTTTAAGTGTCTTAGAAAATTTAAAATCAAAGTTGAACATATTTATATATTTATTTTGATACAAAAGTTGAACATATTTATATTAAAATAGGTATTTTAGGAATATTTATTCACAAAATTGATAGGTAAAATATACTATTTTCTTAATATACGTGAAAAGAATTTTGTGTTTTTCGGTTATATTTTCAGGTCAATCAAAATATATACATTAATTCATTGAGTGTCATTAAATATATATAATACTTAGGTTCAACAATTAATTAATTTAAAAGAAAATTGATTTATTGAATTTATTATATTTAGTGAAATTTCTATAGTTTTTTTTTTACTATAAAAGAACATTTGAATGAAATATATAATTGTGGTAAAGAGTTATGAAAAGTTGTTGTTAAAAATATGGACAATGAAGTACATGTACATGAAGACAGCCTTCGCTTTTGCAACAATGAAAAGGAGCCATTTTTGACTCAATTTTGTGATGAGAAACAACAGCAACCTGATTCCAATCTTCTTCTTGATAATTCAAACATTTTAACTTCTAGCTTTGCAGTACAATTTGAGAAGCAACAGGATGAGTTGAATCAACATATTATATTTCAGGTTCGAATTGATATACATAAAGTTTTTAATTATTATTTTCTCAATTAGTTTTCATCAGTATTTTGAATCAATAATAAAAATTATGTACGATTTTATGGTCTCCTATGCGACGTCTCTAATGAAATTAGTAATGGAATTCATATTTTTATAACTAACTTTTTCTCGTCAATTCAACTTTAAATCATGCATTCTTATGTTGAGAAATGTATCATATATAAGAATATCACAATTATTAGTATCATAAAAATATCACAATTATTATTATTATTATTATTATTATTATATTATTATTATTATTATTATTATTATTATTTTATAAATATTTTAAAGGATTGTATGAGATATTGTAATGTAAATGATATGATACTAGTGCAAGATATTCACTTTTTTAAAATTAAAATTTCTAGGTTTTACAATTTATCTGACACATTACAATAAAATAAAAAATTAAAAGATATCTTTTCAACAATTGTTTACATTGTGAAAGTTTATTAATATTGATTTTGTTGATATCTTAATATAGGTAGGGGTTAATATATATTATGATTTAGACTAAAATTCTAGGATTTGTATTTTGACTATAAGTATTATTTTTTATATTTTGGTATCGTTATCATTATGTTACTGAAAATTGATTAACAACTCTTTACAATTTGTAAATTTTTTAATAAATATTCTACACAAGAAATATTTTTTAAATTTGTAACAAATATTATAAATATTCTACACGTATATTATTTATTAATAAAAAAATTGATAACTTATTAAGTTGTATCATATCTTAAACTTACAAATTTGTAATTTGTACGCATAAGTATTGTATGGTATCTGTACGCATTTGGAGTTCATAAATTCTCATTAAATTTTTTATTCTTATATGGCAGAGCCAACAACTGAGATATGTCGTACATGAGAAAGAAAAAGAACAAGTGGAAGCCTTACTAAAAGACGTTGAATCTCATTCACTTAATCTTTTAATAAAAAAGGACCAAGAAATTTTACAAGCTATAAACAAAACATGGGATCTAGAAGATTTTCTGAAAAGGCTTGAGGTTGAAAATGTCGAGTTGAAAAGGGTGGCTCAAGAAAAGGAAGACGTAGCATTTGCTCTCTACAAGATGTTGGAGGAGGAGGAGAAGAAGAAAGAAATAATTGTGGTGGCAAATGATGCAGAGTCATGTTGTGGTACAAATAAAGTGAAGGAAGAAGTAATCATGAAAAATCAATTTACGGTTTGTAAAAGTTGTGATTCTCATAGGCCAAATATTTTGTTCCTCCCATGTAGGCATCTTGCTTCATGCCAAGCTTGTGCTAATTTTCTAGAGGCATGCCCTATATGTGGAATGCCAAAAAAGGCTAGCATTGAGGCTTTGATTTTCTAGATGAATTGATATTCCCCCAAAAAGCCTCGTGTTTATTTTTTATTTTTAAAATTTGTTAGATTTTTTAGTTATTGGTGTAAGTTTCTCTAGGATAGATGAAGTGTTTTGATATATGTCAAAATTATGTGTTAATTATATGGCTTAGTGTGTGTTCGTTGATTCTTCAATTCTCAATAGTCACTAATTATATGGTTTAGTGCGCGTTTGTTAATTATTCCAGAGTGAATGAAACAGGTAAATCGATTCACATGTTGTGAATCGACTCATAGAACCTCTTGGAAGTTGATAAGTCAACTTGCAAAGGTCACAAACCGATTCATGGATTTCATGATTGAAATTTTGGGTTCTTGAAAATTTATGATTATTCATACATATGAGAATTGATTCATACAACTTGTAGAGTTCAATTTTTGCAGTTAAAAATCAGTTATTTACGTTGCATTGTATTGTCCTTTCATAATTGAACATTGTCTCTAATATACTGATGAGAGTTTCTTCATTCTAAGGTTGAACACTTTCATTCACTATTCATCATTTATTCGTTCAACAATAGAATCAAGATTAAACACATTTTTTGATTCATCTTCTTGTGTGATTGAGTCTTTGAGAGAAAAACTTCAAAGTGAAGTATCCTTTGTATGATTTGATTGTTCCATAGGTGAGCAATTAGTTGAATGGGGACTGGAAGCAGTAAGGTACATAAGTGACCCAGTCATTCCTCTATATGTTTTCTGGTCAACCTTTTGACCTAATTCATCTTTTTTCAGTGAGCAAGTAGGGTGCATTGGTGTACCCATAGTTTTGCAATCATTCATCTTAAACTTCTTGAGAAATTCTTTTGTATACTTGGTTTGATGAATGGATATGCCCTTCTGACTTTGTTGAATTTGTATCCCTAAGAAGAACTTAAGTTCTCCCATCATGCTCATTTGAAATTCATGTTGCATTAACTTAGCAAATTCTTGACAAAGAGTGCTATTAGTAGATCCAAATATAATATCATCAACATAAATCTGAATAACAAGAATGTCATTTTCAATAGTTTTTCTAAACAAGGTAGTGTCAACATGCCCTTTTTCAAAATCATTTTTTAGGAGAAAAGTGCTACTTCTGTCATACCATGCTCTAGGGGCTTGTTTTAGTCTGTATAAAGACTTTTTAAGCTTAAAGACATGATCTTGAAACTCAACATTTTCAAAACTAGGAGGTTGTTTTACATACACTTCCTCATTTATGTAACCATTCAAAAAAGCCCTTTCACATCCATTTGAAATAAATTAATATTATTATAGACACGAGTATGATACGTATTGCCTCTAACCTGGCCACTGGAGCAAATGTCTTAGTGTAATCAATACCTTCATGTTGTTGTAATCTTGTGCAACCAGTCTGGCCTTGTTTATAACAACTTCTCATTTTTCATTTAATTTATTTTTGAATACCCACTTGGTTCCAATACTTATTCTTTGGTTTGGGTACTAGATCCCAAACAACATTCATTTTAAATTCATTTAGCTCTTCTTGCATTGCTAGGATCCACCTATCATCCGCTAGTGCTTCTTAACCAGAGGTAGGTTCAATCAAAGAGATCAGACCAAACAATGAGGTGTCCTTTAGTGAAGTTTTGATCTTTAAAGGATCATTGGCATTTTCAATAATCATAGTTTCAGATTGGGATGATTTGTACTTTCATCTAGTTCTGACTTCTGAACTATTTTGACTGCTTCTAACTTTGTCAGGTTCATCTTATGATGTTTTGTGATCTTCCTCTGATTTACTTGCATCCTCTGATTGTTTGGGCTCTTAAGGTCAAGTTGTTTGTCATCAAATTTAACATGTATTAACTCCTCCACAATTTGAGTTTTCCTATTGAACACTCTATAAGCCTTGGATCTTTTAGAGTATCCAAGAAAGGTATACTTTTGTGAGCAGCAATCAAACTTGCCAAGGTTGTCTTTAGTGTTTAATATATAACAAATACAACCAAATTGCTTAAAGTAAGAGATATTAGGATTTTTACTTTTCCATAATTCAAATGGTGTTTTATTCAATATTGGACTAATTAAAATTCTATTATGAATATAGCATGTAGTGTTAATTACCTTTGCCCAGAAATGTTTTGCAACACCCGTCTCATTTAACATGGTTCTGGCCATTTCTTGAAGGGATCTATTCTTTCTTTCTACAACTCCATTTTGCTATGGTTTTCTAGGAGATGAGAAGTTATGTGAGATTCCACTCTCATCACAAAAATTTTCAAAGAACTTGTTTGCAAATTCTCCTCCATGATTACTTCTAATTGTTATAATCCTAAGACATTTTTCATTCATCACTTGCTTGAAAAATGCAATAAACAGTTTATGACAGTCGTCTTTATTTCTTAAGAATTTTACCCGAGTCCACCTAGTGTAATCATCTACTATTACAAAGCCATATTTCTTTCCATTTACTGAAGCTGTTTTCCCTAGCCCAAAGAGATCTATATGCAAGAGCTCAAGGGGTTTGGAGGTTGAGACTAAGTTCTTAGTGGTAAAAGAATTCTTAGTTTGTTTTACCTTTTGACAAGATTCACACATAATTTCAGTTTTGTAGCTAAGCTTAGGTAGACTTCTAACAAGTTGAAGTTCATCCAATTTTGAAATTAGTCTTAGGTTTGCATGACCTAACCTTTTGTGCCAAATTAACTTTTTCTTCATTTGCTGACATGCGACAACTAACATCTTGTTTCTCTAAGTTAAACAAATTTATCTTATATAGGTTATTTTTCCTATGACTTGTAAAGAGTACATATCCATCTATTTGACTAATTGATTTGCATGTTTTTTGATTAAATATAATATCATAGTTATTATCCCTTAATTGACTAATACTTAATAAATTATGTTTAAGACCTTTAACAAACAAAACATCTTTAATGGAAGAAGAGGTTCCATTACCAACTGCGTCGTGTCCAATGATCTAGCCTTTCTACTTTCCTCCAAAAGTTATTGTGCCTCATTTCATCAAAGTTAGGTCTTGGAACATATACTTTTCTTCCATCATATGTCATGAGCATCCACTATCCAAATATCATGATTGGTGTTTCGACTTGGCTGTTGAGAACAGCTGTAACATAGATATTGTTCTTAGGTACCCAAATTTGGCTGGGTCCTATTTTGTTAGTCTTGAAAGGTTTCATGTCTTTCCTTGTGTTTAACACGGGACAAGATGTTTTGAAGTGACCTTTCTTGGAGCAAGCAATACACAAAACATCAGGTTTGATAAGTTCAGACCTAGTTACTGTTTCTTGGTATCCTAGACTTTTTTTTACCATTTCTACTAACTCCATAAATCATAGAAGCATACTTGCTTCTTTCTATACTGTTAGCTAGAAAATTCTTGGAATGCTACTTCATATTTATCATAATAACATATGACATTTTTTGAAGGTTTTGAGACATGATTATCATTTAGAGTTGTATTTTCTATTTTAAGCTTAACACTTTCAGTTTTTAAAACATTAATTTCTTCAGTCAGGTTTGTATTTACTTTCCTAAGTGATTTTTGTTTTAGAGACAAATTGTCGTTTTTATTTAAGAAATCATTTATGACTTTAATTAATTCAGTTTGGGTTTAGTCAGAAAGTACCTCAATTTCTTTATGCTGATTCACTTCTAGAGTCAGAATCAGTATGAGCCATCAAAGCCAAATTTGCTTCTTCTTCATCAGAATCGTCACATGTAGCCATCAAAACCTTCTTCTTGAGTATGGAGTCTTTTGTGATGGTTCCTTTTTTCTAGATTTGGACATTCAGGCTTGACATGCCCAAGTTCATTGCATTTGTAGCAGATGATGCTTTTCTTGTCAGACTTGTCATCATTTCCTCTACTAGACTGCTTGGAGTTTCTTTGAGGGAATGAATTCTTTCTGTTGCACTGCATCCTTTGAACTTTTTTGGATATGAAAGCTAGCATCTCATCCTTTGTGTCCACATTCTGGTCATCTGAATCATTATCCTTTGATTCTGCTGTTACCTTTAGAGCATTTTTCTACTTGGATTTTAAAGCCAAAGTCTTATGCTTCTGCTTGTGCTCATCCTCTACAAGCTCAATTTTATGTGATCTCGAGGAGCTAATCAGTTCTTCATATATAAGAGTATTCAGATCCATAGCTTCTTGAATGGTTGTAATCTTAGATCTCCACTTGCCTAACAAACTCCTAATCCTTATACCAGAGTTTTGAATCTGGAAAATATTGTTTCAATGTCTTCATCTTCCTCCATATGAAATAGTTCATAATTTCTTCCTAGGAGGTTGGCCTTTGCTTCTTGGACTTTCTTGCTTCCTCCATAAGTTAGAACTAGATTGTCATAGATGCTCTTTGTTGTCTCCTTGTTGGTGCACTTGTCAAACTCGTTGAAAGTGATTGCATTTATCATGAATGTCTTAGACTTATGATACATCTTGTAGATCTTATTTTGATCAGCATTCATCTTCTTTCTTGGAATTTTAGTACCATCTTCTTTTGTTGGAGCAGTATAACCATCTTCCACCAAGTCCCAAAGTTCAAGATCTTGTGAAATAAAGAAACTTTTAGCTTATCCTTCCAGTACTCAAATTGTTCTCCATCAAATAGAGGTGGTCTGTTGATGTTTCCTCCAGCAGCTTCTTCACCAAATCCATACATGTTGAAGCCTTGGATCTTTCCTCAAACACTGTAAAGTGCTCAACCTTGAAACCGAGCTCTAATGCCTATTGAAGGCGCACAAACACGAGAAGGGGGAGTTGAATTGTGCTTGTCTAATTTTTATAATTCTTTTCTTAATTCTAATTTTGATTTTGATTTGGTGACTTAACTATTTGAACTAATCAGAAGCATCAATAAACAAATAGAGCAGAAGTAAAAATAATACACCAGATTTTATCCTGGTTCACCATCAACTTGGTAGCTACGTCTAGTCCCCTCAGAAAAAAAGGATTTATCCACTAATTCAAAACTTGAATTACAACAACACTAGACCCTACAAGTGAGTCTTCTCAAAACAATCTGAACCTACAAACTTTTTATGGCAAACCACACCTTGACCCTACAAGTCAACTCTTCTCTACAGAACCTGAGATCCACATATTATTAGAGGTAAACTACCCACTTGACCCTACAAGTCAAGTCTTCTCAACACAACCTGAGATCCACAGATCGCTTGAGGCACACTAAAGCCACTATTAGGCTGGGTTACAATGAGTTAGAAACTGGTTTGGTTTTGCTTCTACTAAGTAGATTTGATTCAATGATTTTTCCACACTACAACACTTAAAATATTTTACTTTGAACAAGTGCTTTGCTAGAACTTAAAAACTTAAACTTTGAATACTTAGAAAGATTGAGCTTTTGAAGGTTTTCTGAATAACTTTGGTTTTTAGGATTTCTGAGTTTGTTGGTTCATCGATTCTTCTTCAGCCTTGAGTGCTATTTATAGGAAATATTAGGGCTTCAGTTTAGTCCCTTGTGAATTATGAATCGTATCTTTATTCCAGCTTGGTCAACAAATATTTCTTCCAAATATAACTTTTAAATATATGTTTTGATAATATTACCATTAGCCAATTCCTTATTTCCGAATCTGATTTGTGCAAGTCTTCCAAAAAGACATGATGCGAATTTTCTCTATATCGCATTTGGAAATTATTCAGGTGAGTCTTTCTTCATACTTTTGATTGGATTTTGGGGTGCGAACAACATCTTGGCCTATTTTTGGACCTTTTCTCAGAATCATTGACTTTCCATTAGAGGCGTTGAATTTTCTTCATCACAGTTTGACTTGATTGTTGGAGTCAGATGTTGTATACTTTGCTTTGTTGATAGTCAGAGGTACACTGCATAACTTATAATTAGTGGCTTGAACAAATCACATTTGTTGCATTTATTAAAGTCAATGAAACTTTAGAGTGTGCTACGTATTAGAGGCATCACTCTAGAACGTGTTGCAGTCTGTAGAGTCAGCGGAATGTATGCTTCAAATGCATACTTGAACAGTGGCTTTAGACTTTAGAGGCATGCTGAAAGTAGACTTTAGAGGCATGCTAAAAAATAGACTTCAGAGGCATGCAAAAAATATTGTTCGTTAGAGGCATGCTACAGTTATTGTTCATCAGAGGTTTGCTACAATTACTGTACACCAGAGGCATGCTACAATTACTGTTTATCAGAGGCATGTTGCAGTTACTGTTCATCAGAGGCATGAAACTCCAGAAACACGCTAAATCTTCAGAGGCATGCTGATTTTCCATAAACACGATGAGCTACCAGAAGCACATTGCACTACCAGAAACACGCCGAACTATCACAATCACGCTATCAAATGCAGATGCACGAACTTTTCCAACGCATGCATTTTGCAATTATGAGGATTTCGTTGGCTGATTTCATTTTGTTTTCTCTGACCTTTTTACTTCCTCTGGTGATGTCCTCTAGTCGTATCCTCTGGTGGTATCCTCTAATATTTTTATTCTTACTTCTTGCTTCTGATATCTTTTTTTTTATTGATGTTGTTTCTTTCTAAGTCTTAGTTTCAACAAACTCCCATTTTCTTTTGGTTATCTGCTTCTGATTTCTTTTGATGTTATTTCTTTTGATTTCTTGTTCTAATTTCTACACACTTAGTGAAGCCATTAGTCCAAACAAATTATTCTCATAAAATACCTTTGTTAACATCAAAATCACAAAAGGAAAAAAACCAACTTGGTTCAAGCAGAAGGCGCGAGCAAAGTCAAACTTTTTAGAATTAATACACTTACACAAGAGTATAACCGATTCACATGAAGCAAGGAAAAACTATTGTCGATTTGAAAAAATGCTTCACACATATTGTGAATCATTTGGATGCACTAGAAAAACATTTTCAAATGAAGATTTGACAAATAAAATTTTAAGTTGCCTAAGCAAGGAATGGAAGCCAAAGGTAGCAACGATTTTGGGGTCAAAGAACTTGGCAACAATGTCCTTAGCTACTTGGTTTAGTTAATTACAAGAACATGAACAAGAGCTCAATCATATAGTTGCTCATGAAGAAAAAAATAGATGAAAAAGAAAATTATAGTCTTTGTTGGTTCATCCTCAAGATCAAAGAAGGATGAACATTTTGATGATAGTGAATTGGCAAAACAAGACTCAACTGATGAAGAAATAAGTCTTTTTATGAAAAGGTACAACAAGTTCCTTAGGAGAAAATGAATGTTAAAAATTTCCAAGTTTAATAAAAAGTCAAAGAAAACTAGTAAGAAGGATAATGTCAATTCATTCGTCACTTTCTATGAATGGGAAAAGTCCTAACACATGAAACCACAATCTCCATAGTATATTAAGAAGATGAACGCAATTGAGAAAAACGGCAAAAAAGATAAGAAGGGAAAGAGAGCTTACATAGCTTGGGAGGATATTGATGAAACCTCAAGTGAAATCTCTGACAACAAAGACGCCGCAAATTTATGTGTCATGGCTAAAAACCATAGAGAAGAGATTAGGGGCGATGAATTTTACTTTTTAACCTACTTATGAACAATTGCAAAATGCATTTGAAAAACTTCATGAGGAAGCCAAATATATAAAAAAATTAATGGCTTGTCAAAATATAACCATTTTAAATTCAGAAAATCAAATAGCAAAGCTTGAAAAATATTTATCTAAAGCTTTGAGCAATCTCATGAACTTACTCAAATAGTCAAATGTTCTCATGACTATCTCATTGTAGAAGTTGTATTTCTTCTCAATGCAAAAATAAAAGCTATTGTTGAAGGTAAACTCTATGAGTGGCAAAACGTAGTCCCACTATCACTCTCCTCTAAGACATATGCTCATAGTAGGTCTTCTAAAGTTTGGTCAGTCTTCTATATTTGACTATCAACATGTGGGTGGTATTTATTGTGAACTTAATTTCAATTTGGTGCCAAAAACTTTTAGCAAGCTCTCCCAAAACCTGGATGTGAATCTAAGGTCTCGATCTGAAATTATACTTGCAAGTACACCATGTAATCTCACAACTTCTCTGATGTATAGTTTGTTCAACTTCTCTATGAGGTAGGTGAAATTCATTGGAATCAAGTGAACAAATTTGGTCAACCTATGAACTATTATCCAAATAGTATCAAATCCTTTATGAGTGCAGGGTTATCCACTAAGCTAATGTCCTATTTCAACACATGAATACACAAAGTTTGCATTAATCTTGAATACTTCTGGTGTTTTATCTTTGACTTTCAAGCAAGTCAAACATGCATAGAAAAATTTGACCACATTCTAGGTCACCAAAATACCTTATTTAAATATTGGTATATTTTAGTAGCTCACATGACCTTCTTCCATAATCAATTTCCTTAACCCTGATGCATCTGGTATGTAGATCCTTTCTTGGAATCTTAGAATTTCATCATCTCCCATCTTAAAATGTGGTTTATTCCCATGCTTGATCAATTCCAACTTATCTATCAACTGCAAACCTAGTATGTAACATTTTATGATCTTTTCCATTAATCCATTAGTTATTTTTAACCGTCCCAACCTCCTGTGGGTAACTTTGCTCACTAAGATAAGAACTTTGAATTGTTCAAACAACTCTCCGTGTTTTACCAGCAATGCAAATACAATATATCGACAACTACATTTTCCTTCCCTGGATGAAAACTAAGCTTGAAGTCAAAGTCCTTCATGATTTCTTACAAAGCTATTGTTCTTCCAATTCAACTCCTCTTAATCAAACAAATACGTTAGGCACTTGTCTTCTGTAAATAATTCAAATCTAGTTGCAGAAAGATAGTGCCTCCATATCTTGAGCACAAACACTACTGCAGCTAACTCAAGGTCATGGGTTGGGTAATTCCTTTCATGTGTCTTGAGTTGTCTTGAGGCATGACCACAAAATTTCCATTTTGCATTAACACTCCTCCCAATCTCGTACTTCATGCATCACAGTAAAATAAAAAAAAAGGTAAACTCAAGTTATATAGCACTAAAATCGATGTGGAGGTTAACCTCTTTTTGAATTCTAGAAAACTATTCTTACACTCGATGTTATACATAAACAATTGCCCTTCCTTGTTAGCTTGGTTAAGTGTAAAGCTATTTTGGAAAATCCTTTTATGAATCTATAATAATACCCAACTAATTCTAAAAAGTTTATTATCTCAGTCACTATTTTAGGCGCCCTTCATTCAAGTCACTCTATAACTTTGATGGTCAATGGGTAATTTACCTTTTGAATTTACTTGGCCTAAAAAGCTTATGTCTTCAAGCCAAAACACACACTTGGATAAGTTAGCAAACCATTATTTCCCCTTCAACGTTTGTAACACTACTGTAACACCCCAGCCATTATCATTGCCGGCGGTGCTACCTCACGATCATCTCACCCCGTATCCACCCAGTGGAAATAGCGAGTTTTTGCCTTCTGTGGGATTCGAGCCCGGTACCTGGGGGATAAGTACCGCATCCACACAGTCCCACTACCAATTGAGCCGCCTTTTTATGTAACACCCCAGCCATTACCATTACCGGCAGTGCTACCTCACGATCTTCTCACCCCCTATCCACCTAGTGAAATAGCGAGTTTTTGCGTTCCGTGGGATTCGAGCTCGGTACCTGGAGGATAAGTACCGCCTCCACACAGTCCCACTACCAATTGAGCTACTAGCTTCATATGATAAAGAGTAGTTAAGGATATAACTTGGTTATAATTGTGTTTACATGTGTTAGTATGTTACACCATGATGTAGCGTTCTTGGGGAACCATTTTGTTGGAGAGTTTGGGGGACCACCGAGAGCATCAATGTGTCGATGTGGGACTAATGAATGATACTTGAGCCCAACACACTTGACCGTTTGGGGTTTTCTAACTCAGTTATTATCATTGTCATTGGACTAATATTGTTCCTAGGTTCATCATCAAATCCAACCATGCAACATTAATGACACAAAGCTTCCCTATGGTCTTTAAAGGTATTCCTATTCATTTAACATCAATATGTTTTCCAAGCATATTGACTTAATCCATTAAATCAAATATTTCTATCTTTTTTTGATTCAAACCTCAAAAGATTGGCAATAAAACTTAAGTGATCAATTTAAGTTAAGTTTTAAAAATTAAAATAACTTATTTAAATGGAAGCTAATCATGTACAATATACTAAAATGAAAATCACATTATAATTTCATTAAACCTTAACTACATAGAGATTTAGCTCATATTAAGCTTAAACATCAAAATAAAAATTTGATTAAACATCAAAGAATTCATTACAACACTTTTCACAGGAGAAATGGAAATTAAAAAGAGAAAATATAAACCACAATGACATTGGCAGATTGTGTTGCACAAGCAAGCAATAATATAACATCCTAATAGTTCCAAATCTTCACAAATGAGCTCCAATGGTTCCAAGATGACTTGGTTGATGGAGAATGGCGATGAGAGAGAGGGTGCTTGTTTTAGACCTTATGGTGAATTTCTTAGTTTGAATACATGGTCCAGAAATTCTGAACTTTCAAAACCTGGGGGATCCTTAACATAGACTTCTTCACTTATATACCCATTTAGAAATGCACTTTTAACATCCATTTGAAATAATATAATGTTATTATACGCATCAAAAGAGAGTAGAATACGAATAACTTCTATTGATGATAATAGACCAAACAAAGTTGTATCTTTCAGTGATGATCAGGTCTACAAAGGGTCATTTCCATTTCCAATGATTAGAGTTTCATTTAGATCTTCCTTCAAACTTATCTTGACTGCTTCTGACTTGGTCAAATTCATCCTCTAATGATTTGTCATCTTTCTCTAATTTACTTGTATCCTATGATTTTTCAAGTTCTTTTGGTTTGTCTGCATATGATTTCTTTGGTTACAGTAAACCTACACTATCATATACTTGCTTTGGCTTTTTAAGGTCATGTTGTTTGTCACCAAATTTAACATGTATTGACTCTTCCACAATATGAGTTTCCCTACTAAACACTCTATAAGCTTTAGATCTTTCAGAGTATCTAATGAAGGTGCACTTTTGTGATTTGGAATCAAACTTTCCAAGGTTGTCTTTAGTGTTAAACATATAGCAAATACAACCAAATTGTAAAAAGTAGGAGATTTAGGCTTTTTACTATTCCATAATTCATATGGTGTTTTATTCAATATTGACCTAATTAAGATTCTATTTTGAATATAGCATGCAGTGTTAATTGCCTCTGCCAAAAAATGTTTTGCAATATCCATTTCATTAAGCATGGTTCTGGCCATTTATTGAAGGGATCTTTTCTTTCTTTCTACAACTCCATTTTCTTGGTGTGTTCTAGGAGAGGAGATATTGTGAGAGATTACATTCTCATTACAAAAACTTTCAAAGAACTTGTTTTCAAATTCTCCTCCATAATCACTTCGAATTGTTACAATCTGAAGACCATTTTTATTCATTACTTGTTGGCAAAATGCAATAAATACTTTGTGGCAATCATCTTTATTTCTTAAGAATGTTACCCAAGTCCACATAGTGTAATAATCTACTATTCCAAACCTATACTTCTTTCCATTTAGTGAGGTTGTTTTCACTGGCCCAAAGTGATCTATATGTAAGACTCAAAGGGTTTTGAGGTAGAGACTAAGTTCTTAGGGGTAAATGAGTTCTTTGTTTGTTTTCCCTTTTGACAAGCTTCAAATATAATTTCAATTTTGTAGCTAAGCTTAGGCAGACCTCTTATGAGTTGAAGTTTATTCAATTTTGAGATTAATCAATGGTATACTTTGCACAACCTAACCTTTTGTGCCAAATTAATTTCTCTTCATTTACTGAGATGAGACACTTACCTTCTTGTTTCTCTATACTAATTAGATTTATCTTATATATTTTATTTTGCCTACGACCTGTAAAGTGTAGAAATTCATCCTTTTGACTAATTGCCTTGCATGTTTTTTATTTAAATATAATATCACAATTATTATCACTTAACTGACTAATACTTAATAAATTATGTTTAATACCTTTAACAAACAAAACATCTTTAATAGAAGGAGAGGTGTCATTACCAACTGTGCATTGCCCCATGATCTGACCTTTTTGCTTTTCTCCCTTCATATGTCACGACCATTCATTGTCCAGGCACTATGATTGTTGTTTTAACTTGGCTGTTGAGTACATCCGCAAGATAGATAATTTTGTTCTTAGATAACCAAATTTGGTTGGGTCATGGTTTGTTAATCTTGGAAGGTTTCTTGTTTTTCATTGTATTTTACAAGGGATAAGGTAATTTAGAGTGACCTTTCTTAGAGAAAACAGTACATAAACTTTCAAAGAGAATAAGTTTAGGTTCAGTTACTTTTTATTCAAATCCTAGACTTCTTTTACCATTTCTACTAACTCCATAGATCATAGAAGCATACTAAAGGTGCAAACACAAGAAGGGGGGTTGAATAGTGTTTGACTAAGTTGATAACTTTTTTATTATTTGATTAAATTGGTACAGACTTGATGATTTACTTGGAATAGAAGCAATAACAAAACTAAGGACTGCAGGAATAAAGCCAAACAAGTAATTTATCTTGGTTCACCTGTAACTTGGCTACATCCAGTACCTTCACTCAGAAGGATTTAATCCACTAATTCAACAACTTGAATTACAAAGCACCTGACCCTCAAAGCCATTCTTCTTAAACAGCCAAACAACCCCAGACTTTTGAGGAACACACACCTTGACACTTCCAGTCAAATCTTCTCCACACAATCTAATAACCCCAGATTGTTGCAGGCACACTAACACCACTATCGGGTTTGAATACAAAGGTTTGGAACATGAGTAATTGCTTCTCATGAGCAAGTGTTTCTCTCTTTGAACTCTAAGATGAATTCAAAATTTTGACCTTAAGTTCTTCTACTCTTTTCTGATTTTTCGACGATCTTCTTCTTTAGCCTTGAGTATCTATTTATAGATAAAATTAGGGCTTCAATTTAGTCCTTGTTTAATTGTGAATTGTATCTTCATTCCTAGCTTGGTCAACAATGATCTTATTCAAAAATAATTCTGAACAAGATGCTTTTTGATAATATGTTCTTTAGCCAATAATTTATTTTTTAATCCAATCTGAGCAGTTTTTCTAGATTGATTATGTACGTATTTTATTCATATTGAGTTGGTAAATTCTTCAAATTGACAAGGTTCACATTTTGTTAAGATTGAGTTTGTAAATTCTTCAAATTGATATTGTTCGTATTTTGTTAAGATTGCTTTCGCAAATTCTTCAGATGAAACTTCCTTCCTATTGCTTGCTTTCATCTGGGCAGGAACATAGTGTTGGACCGGTTCTTGAACTTTCACAAGTAGGAATATCACTAAGTCAAATTCAATATGTTGTCCTTTTTCAAAATCCGAATCATATCTTTACAAATAATAAATGTATCTTCCCTTGAGTGTTTCTTCTTGTAAACAAATCTTGATCATATCTTCTTGTAAATAATTCATATCTTGTAGATAAATCTTGATCAAATCTTCTCGTACATAATTCCTATCTTCTTGTGATATATCTTGATCAAATCTTCTTGTAAATAATTCATATCTTCTTGTAGAAAAATCTTGATAAAATCATCTTGTAAATAATTCATATCTTCTTGTGATAAGATGTTGATCATATCTTCTTCAAATATTGACCATATCTTCTTTTCAACTTGGTCAAAAAATTTCTTCAATGAAAGCCCAAATAATTTGACACATAGATTTATCCTGGTTCACCACTAACTTGCCTACATCCAGTCCCCAAATTCAGAAAGGCTTTAATCCACTAATTCAATTATCTTGAATTACAAAGCACCTGACCCACCAAGCCAATCTTCCCAAACAACCTGACAACCCCAGACTTTTGAGGAACTAACCACCTGGCCCCTACAAGCCAAGTCTTCTCCTAACAACCTGATAACCCCAGATTGAAGAAGGAACTAAACCACTATTGGGTTGGATACAAAAGATTGGAACTTGAGTAGTTGCTTCTTACAAAGCTGATAATAATAATAACTCTCGCAATATAAGAAAAGAACACTCAGAAAATATTTCTAACTTGAACAAGTGTTTCTCTCTTTGAACTCTAAGATGAATTTGTAATTTTGAGCTTGAGTTCTTCTACTCTTTTCTGCTTTTCGATGATTTTCTTCTTCAGCATTGAGTATCTATTTGTAGTTAAAATTTGGGCTTCAATTTAGTCCTTATTTAATTCTGAATTGTATTTTGTTCAGATTGCATTTGTAAATTCTTCAAATTGATTATGTTCCTTTTTTGTTTAGATTGAGATTGTAAATTCTTCAGATTGAATCTGTTCGTATTTTGTTCAGATTGCGTTTGTAAATTCTTCAGATTGATTTTGGTCATATTTGATCAAATATTCTACAAATCGTGACCAAATCTTGACCATATCTTCTTTTCAACTTGGTCAAAGATTTTCTTCTATTATAAATATGAATTAAATCTTATTTTATATTTTCATCAATTATAAATTTGAATCAAATCTTATTTTAGATTTTCTTCAAATATAAATTTGAATCAAATCTTATTTTAGATTTTCTTCAATTATAAATTTGATTCAAATCTTAGTTTAGATTTTCTTCAATTATAAATTTGAATCAAATCTTATTTTAGATTTTCTTCAAAAACATGAATCTTCTTTCATACTCTTTGAAGTCAAATATATTGTTCTCCTAAAATACTTTTGTTATCATCAAAACTCTAAGTATAAAATCAACTTGGTTCCAACAAAGGGAACCAATACCTACTGTGTCATGCCTAATGTTACCTTTTTGATCACCTCCAAAACCTACAAATTCTCCGCTCTAGATGGTTAGGTCTTGGAACATAGACTTTTATCCCGTCATGTGTCATGAGCATCCACTGTCCAGGTACCATGACAGGTAATCTAACTTTGTTGCTAAGAATATCTGCCAGATAGATTATATAGGCTTGTAGTTCTAAAGGTCCTAGTTTGTTAGTTCTGAAAGGTGTCTTGTCTTTCCATGTTTTTTGCATAGGACAAGTTCTTTTATTGTGACCTTTATTTAAGCCTTATACACTAGCAGTATCAAGTAAGTTAACCCTAGGAGTTTTCTCTAGTTCTTAAAAACCAATACCACATTTATTATTTCTGTTAACACCATTGATCATATAGGCTTGTTTGCTCCTGCCTATGCCGTTTACAAGAAATTCTTGAAAAGCTTTTTAATACTTAACAGAGTTACAAACATTTTCTCAATGTCTTCATATTCTTCCATAGGATAACAAAAGTATTTTATAAGAACAATATATTTGACTTCAAAGAGTATGAAAGAAGATTCATGTTTTTGCAGAAACACTAAAATAAGATTTGATTCAAATTTATAATTAAAGAAAATCTAAAATAAGATTTGATTCAGATTTATAAATTGAAGAAAATCTAAAATAAGATTTGTTTTAAATTTATAATTGAAGAAAATCTAAAAGAAGATTTGGTTCAAATTTATAATTGAAGAAAATCTAAAATAAAATTTAATTCAGATTTATAATTGAATAAAATCTAAAATAAGATTTTATTCAAATTGATAATTGAAGAAAATCTTTGACCAAGTTAAAAAGTAGATGTGGTCAAGATTTGATCAAGATTTATCTACAACAAAATATGAACATAATCAATCTGAAGAATTTACAAACTCAATCTGAACAAAGTACGAACAGAATCAATCTGAAGAATTTACAAACTCAATCTGAACAAAATCAATCTAGAAGAACAGCTCATATTGAATTCAAAAATAAAGAATTGGCTAAATAACATATTATCCAAAAGCATCTTGTTTAAAATTATTTTTGAATAAGGTCATTGTTGACCAAGCTAGGAATGAAGATACAATTCATAATTAAACAAGGACTAAATTGAAGCCCTAATTTTAACTATAAATAGATACTTAAGGCTGAAGAAGAATATCATCAAAAAGAGAGAAACATTTGTTCGAATGAGAATTATTTTGAGTGTTTTTTCTTAGAGTGTGAGAGTTATTATTATTATTAGCTTTGTTATAAGGAAGCACTTAAAGTTCCAATCTTTTGTATCCAACCTGATAGTGGTTTAGTTCCTTCTTCAATATGGGGTTGTCAGGTTTTTAGAAGAAGAATTGGTTTGTAGGGTCAAGGTGGTTAGTTCCTGAAAAGTATGGGGTTGTTAGGCTGTTTGGTAAGACTAACTTGGAGGGTCAAATGTTTGGTAATTCAAGATATTTGAATTAGTGGATTAAAGCCTTCTGAATGAAGGGATTGGATGTAGCCAAGTTAGTGGTGAACCAAGATAAATCTATGTGTCAAATTATTTATGATTTCATTGTTTGTTGTCTTTGAACCCGATTGCTTCTTATCTAAGTAATTCATAAAAACCAACCAGCCTTCATCAAGTTAGAAAAAAGTTATCAACTTTGTCAAACACAATTCAACCCCTTTTCTCGTGTTTGCACCTTCAGAGTTCATACTTCTTGACAACTATACTTGCTTATTTCCTTTATAGTTGAGAACTATAGCATCGAAGATACTTTTTGTTGTTTCATTGTTGCTGCATTTTTCGAACTCTTTGATGGTGATAACATTCATCGTGAAGGTTTTAGCTTTATGATGCATCTTGTATTGTTCTTTTGATCAACATTGAGATCCTTTATAGATATTTCGATACTAGTAGTGTCCTTTAGAGCCTTATAGCCATCTTCGACTATGTCTCAAAGTTCAGGATCATATGAGATGTAGAAGCTTTTGAACTTGTCTTTCCAGTACTCGAATCTTTCTCCATCAAATAGAGGAGGACTGTTAGCGTTTCCACTTGTAACTTCATCACTAGAGTTAGTCATAATAACATAGATCTTTACTCTAACACCGTTAAGTGTTCAACTTTGAGATCGAGCTCTGATGCCAATTTTAGAACGAGAAACACAAGAAAGGGGGGTTGAATTGTGTTTTATTTTAAAAAAGTTGTAGCAATATTAAAAGCGCGTGATGAAAATAGAGCACATAAAATAGAAACACAAAACAACACAACTAATTTATCCTAGGTCACCGCCAACAAAGTAGCTACATCCAGTCCCTTTAAACCGAAGGATTTAATCCACTAATTCACCAACTGAATCACACTTCCACTGAAAACCTGCTAGTCAAATTGATTGTGTTCAAGTCTTAACCTTCTAACTTAGTATAGTCAAGCTATTGAGGAATGCACCCACTACTGGGATAGGTTACCAATAAAATAGGTTTTCGATTTTCTAAATAAATCTCACAAGAGGGTGTTTACTATGTTGTACTCTTAGAAAATACTTCTCAGGAGTTAGACGAAACAAAGGATAGAGAGCAAGAGTGTAGAGACGACTCTATTGTGCTTATGTAGTGCGTTGTTGTTGTTGTTCAATGAGGGTTGCATGTCTTTCTATGAGAACTTTAGAGTTTTAGGTTGTTGTCCTGATTGCAAGAAATCAACATGTATTTGAAGTTTCGTATCAAATATTCAGAGATTGATTCGCCATTAAATGTTGTCTAGAAGTAGTCCTTGTAATTGATTATGTGTATCTTAATATGGAGACATAAAGAACAGAGGATATCATGATTAGAGTATGTTACATATACCTTCAGACAAATAATGGATTCAGAGTGTTGAGCAGAGGATGGACAAAAAATTTGTCTTCTTCATAGCGTTGACTATTTAGACCGTTGACTTTTTGTAGCATTGAATTTTTCAGTACTTGTTAATTTAGAATGATTACTTCCATCAATGCATTGACTATATTGAGTGTTGACATTTTTTATTAGAGCATTAATTTTTCAGGGCGTTGACTTTTCATCCGAGTCAGACAATCAGATGCTTGACATGAGTATTAGAGGTAGACGATCACTTATTTTTTCAGAGGCAAAGAGATCAAATGCTTGTTGTATTCATCAGAGCCAAACTAATCAGAGCATTTCTTGCAATAACAGAATTACCAAAGGCGTGTTTTAGAGCGCATTCACCAGACTTAGAATATGGGAAATCAAAGCAGAGTCTTGGTGTTCCTTTAACTTTATCCAATCATCAAAGAATGCACTGTAAAGTCATTCAAAAAATATACTTGATCTGGGAACTGCACACTTAATCAGAACATTAGTGCTTTAAATTGTTCCTACAAAATAATTTTGTTATCATCAAAATAAGTAAGGGGCATAGTTCTTCAAACCAATTTGGTTCTTAATAATTAGGAGACTTGCTACATGATTTTGTGGATACCCAAATCAATATGTTGTCTAATGAAGGGTGTGATCATAACCTATTATTGTTTAAGTAGATCCACTAGATGATTTATGCATTACTTGGAGAAGTACGCTAGATGGCATTCCAAAAGTATGAGACAATTCATTTGATCTTCTAGATTCTCTCTTTTGATGATGATAGAGGATCCATGATGTTGAGGCTTTTTCTAGAGCACAAATGCATGCGCCAATTGGAGTCGTGATTGGGCAAACAAAATTTCGTAATTATATTGGCCTTATTGTTTTACCAAGCATGCAAAATATGTCGTCGAACTTGAAAATCAACTAAGAGATTGATATATAATTCTCAATAGTTTTTTATTTCTTTGACTGTAAGTTATTTTTATGAATAGAGGAAAATGTTTAATTGAAGTTTTGGTCCTCCTATTTTCACCAATTTGTAGAATTGGTCCATCTATTTTAATATATGATAGTTTTGGCACCTCCCTTAGATTGTTAATCAAAAAATGGTGATATGATATATTTTAAATGACAAGGCATTCAATCTCATGATTTAGATATAGATGTAGTAATTATTTAAATATTAATAATTAAGTTACAAAAATGAATAATTTGAGAATTTTTAAATTAAAGTTTTTAGAGAGTTTTATTACAATTTCATAGATGCCAATCATTTTACATGATCATATTTTTTAACACACATCATCCTTTTATAGTTTGAAAATTTGAGAGACAGACCAAAACTATTGAATTTTAAATAAGAGATCAAATTTGTTAATTGATATAAAAATATATATAATTTTGCTAACTACACCTCCATAATTACTAGTTACACCCCATGTTTCGATGAAAAGATCTAATATTTAACATTTAATAAAACATTGACATCGTTTTTCCCTTTCCTTCTCCCTCTTGTGGACCCTCATCTTCATTTTCAACCATTTTTCTCACACCCTCACACCCCTATTTTAAGCATCTTCATCCATCTTCATCTTCTTTCATTAACTTCATCAAGATTTCCAACAACTTCATTCATCCTCATCATCTCCCACACACATTAATTAGGTTGGAGTTGATTTTGGATTCACCATTAGTGGATTGGAACAAAACTATCTATTTTGTGGGTTTGGTTTCATCATTTGCTGAATGGATATACGTGATTTCAATTCACGTATCCTACGTATTCTCAATGTGCGTAAGACTACGTAAAATGACTTTGCATAAGAGTAAATGAAAATACTTCACGTGAATTGAAATCACTAACACCTACACAAACCCAATTTGCGTAGGATACATGAAATGAGTTAACGTAGACTAAAATGTTCAAAACTATACATACGTTAATATAAAACACATACACCTACACAAACTGCGAATGCATAGGGTACGTGAACTAATTTTTTACACTTAATAATTACTATATGTTTGATTTTGATTATGATTATTATTATGTAGAAATGGTGCGTACTATGTTTATTGATGGAACATGTTAAGTTACAATTAATGATTTTCGTAATAATGAGGGTTGTCACGTTAGACCAACTACTTTTGCATGGGCTCAACATCTTGAAGAGAAACATGAAGTACAATTGGAGCTGCGAGCACAATGGGAACATTTGCAGTTACAACAACAACAAACACAACATGAGGAGAAGGCACAATAGCAACACACACATCAGTAGCAGACACAACATGAGGCCCATCCAGAGAATATGGATAAGCGTCCACAAACTAATGGATATCCTGGTGGTCCTGTTGACACATCTGTTCTTAGGACATTTGGTGACTACGTGGCCACTCGATTTTGGGATGTAGTTGTAATTCGCTCGATCGATCATAATAAATTTATAATAGTTGTTGTCATAATGTGCTTTAACATACATTTTTTCCCTTCATTTATTTATGGATCGTGGGGAGCTAAAGGTATTTAGCAATGGAAAAAAATTAACAGAAGCAGTCATTGAACATAAAGAGATGAAGCAGTTGATTAAGAGTTAAGGGTTATATTTGTTGGTAAAATGCAACTACGAAATGGTCCACAAAAGGATCATATATGCTTTCGTAGAGAAGAGGCATTGATCCGCTGTCGTACACAGGTCAAATACAAGTAATAAAATGTAGATAACGGTAATAACTCGAGTCGTTTCACAAGGACTTCTGATATAATAATATTAACCAAATTGAAAGTTGAAATTAGAAAGGGGTTTTTTTAGATTTTTGTTTAAACAAATGAGCAAAACGATTAATCCACTGATTCGAGTTTCAGACCTATCACATATTCTATCATAGAGTTTAATTTCTAATTTGTGATTCTATTCCTATTTGACTATAAAATTGATCAAACAAGCGTAGTCAACCCTATGTGAATTCGGTTTCTTTGACTGGATTAAGCATCACAATCATCGATATATTACAATTAACGATCAAGCGTCGCAAAATTGTAATTCAATTAATATAGAAACCGAAACCGAATTATGTCAAATGAATTTAATCAATCCTTTTGAAATTCGAATTAAGCAATCAGAATAACAATAAAATCGAATAAAGAGAAATAGAATCATAATGCGAAATTAACATTATAACCTGAATCTCAAGGTGTTGATGAAACTCCGAAACAGCGGATCAATCTAAGAAATTTAGCCTTCCATAAAATAAAGAAATCTATTTTTCTATATATTTCTCAATCCAAAAACAGCATGTCTAAGAAAGGAAAGAAACTCCCAATATATAGTACTTGATTTTGGGCTTTAAAACAAGTGGCCTGCTAAAAATTATTACAAAAGTCCAGATTACGAAATCTGCAATTTAGGCCCAGTAAAGTTCGGCATTGGGCTTTTATTTCAACACAAAAGTTGTAGCTCTGATTTTTAGCTTTCCAACGCCTGCTCGCATGCGTCAATCCGATATCCAAAGCTCAAGTATGGCCTACAGAGCGAGTATGAGTCAAAATGCTAATAATAAAATTATAATTCAATTTCAACCCAAAGTTTAGAAACAAGCTAAAAAATTATTCAAAGCTATAAAGAGCTTTTAAAATACCAAAGTAAAAAGCTAGAAACATGTGCCCAAGTGCTATGATCAAATTCCCCCACACTTAAGCTTTTGCACTCCGTGCAAAGTAATGCATGTGATTCCAAATATTCTCAGGAATGCAAAGTGGTGAGCAAAAGAAAAAATTTAAACTTCAAAGAATATGACATTCATGAATAGTTTTTTCTTTATCACAACCAAGGCAAACAAGAGGATAAATTAACTAAAGAATGCATCATAATTGATAGAATCGTCACAAGATATAAAATTCTCTTAACTACTCAAGTGTTTGGGTTAATGTTTACACTCAAAGCACATCATGAAAGCTAGCACTACTATAGGCTTGACAAGCCTCTAACATCTATATTTGAAACACATGCACATAATGATCAAAAGGTCTTTATTCAGGTTTTAACGTGGCCAAGGTAAGGATGAGATAATCCTAAGGAGGCTAAGGCTAAAAATCAAAGAGGATAAATGAGTAATGATCAAGAGAGAAAAATAACATTGAGAAGTACTCAACAAAATATCATTGACTTTTATTCTCACACTCTCTTTGCTCACAACACAATAATTTTCCTCATTTTATTCCTCTTTTTTTTTTGATATATATGTATACATATTTTTTTCCTTTCTTTTTCTCCATTTACTTCGAACACTTTGTCGATGTTTTCACTTTTTATTTCCACTGCACCATGAGGAAAAATGTTAGTAACAACAAAAGGGACAATCCACGTGGATCGAAGTTTCCCCGCCATAATTTTCAGACAGGAGTTGAACAGTAAAACTTTTTGGCCAATGGAAAATTCCTTCCTAGAAATCATCTTATCATTATAGATCCGGGAGTTCTCATAAGCTTCTAGTCTAAGCTCTTCAAGTTGCTGCAATTGAAGCTTTCTTTCCAAACCTGCTTTCTCCATCTCAAGGTTGCAGCTCTTAACAACCCAATAAGCACGGTGCTCTATTTCCACCGGGAGGTGGCATGCCTTACCAAACACAAGTAGATAAGGGGACATTCCTATTGGTGTTTTGTAGGCTGTTCTGTGAGCCGAAAGAGCATCTTCTAGCCGACGACTCCAGTCCTTCCTGTTTGGCTGCACCATCTTTTCTAAGATCTGTTTGATTTCCCTGTTTGAGATTTCAGCTTGCCCATTAGTCTAGGGATGATAAGGTGTAGAAACTCTGTGCACAACCCCACACTTCCAAAGCAAAGCGTCCATGGTGCGGTTGCAAAAATGAGTGCCTTGATCACTTATGATGGCCCGGAGTATTCCAAACCTACTAAGAATATTTGATCTGATAAAACCTGCAACAACTTTAGAATCATTAGTCCTAGTGGGTATTGCTTCCACCCACTTCGAAACACTATCAACAGCAAGTAAAATGTAGACAAAACCAAAAGATACAGGAAAAAGGCCCATAGAGTCAATGCCCCACACATCAAATACTTCACCGAAAAGCATAGGTTGTTGAGGCATCTCACTCCTACGAGTGATTGTTGTTCCTGCTATTTGGCACTGTTCACAAGTTTTGTAAGTCTCAAAAGCATCTTTAAACAAAGTGGGCCAAAAGAAACCCGAGTCTAAGACTTTTCTCGCTGTCCGTTGAGGACTAAAATGTCCCCCAGCTTGAGAGGCATGACAAAAATGAAGAATGGATTAAGCCTCATGGTGGGGAACACATCGCCTAATCAATTGGTCACTACAGAATATTGACACCAGTAGCCTAATCTATAGTCGGTGGCTGCTCAATACAACACCAGTTGTCGAAGCTAGGTCTGCAAAATCAATTATGTTAGTAGAAATATCAATATCAGCACAATGATCAACCTGCAAAGAAACTTCGATCTCAGTACACACAGAGCACAACTGAGTATCTGTGCAAAATTCACAAGTATAAGTATCATCAAAATCAAACAGTGAAGGAAAATCAGCAACAAACATATTAGGGTAAGTGTCATCAACCAAATCAGCAAGTAATTCAATTTGAAAAATAGAATGCTCTTCCATGGGGTGTTTCATAGCATCAAAGATGTTAAATTTTACAATGCCATCACCAAATTCCATGGATAAAGTTCCAGAATGAACGTCAATTTTTGTTTTAGCAGTTTTCAGGAATGGTCTGCCTAAGATGATAGGCGCCCTGTTAGACTTATTTTCTCCATCCTTGTCCAGAATGTAAAAATCTGCAGGAAATATTAATTCATTTACTCGAACAAGTACATCCTCCACAAGTCCAGTAGGGCGAGCATTGCTTCTGTTCACCAATTGAATGGTAACACTTGTACTCTGTAAAGGTCCAAGAGCAAGAGAGTTAAAAATAGATGTAGGCATAACATTAATGGAAGCTCCTAAATCTAACATGGCATTTTCAAATTGACTATTGCCTATGGTACATGGAATGGAAAAAGTTCCTAGATCTTTGCATTTCTGAGGCATGGGCTGAATGAGGGCTGAAACATTTTGCCCCATGTTTATCCTTTCATTACCTCTTAACCTTCTCTTGTGTGTGCAAACCTTTTTTAGAATTTTTGGCATATCTTGGGATTTGTTTAATTGCTTCAAGGAGGGGAATGTTCACTTCTACCTTCCTAAATGTATCCAAGATCATAGTTGGCTTGAGGAGTGTATATGTTTGCTGCATATGCTTGAGGAGCATCAGCAATTGGATCGTCTTGCAATGTAGGATATGAATCTGTAGGATGCTCTAGAGAAGTGCAAATACCACAGACCACTGCTTAGGCTTTACCTACTGTTAACTAAAGACGTAAGCTCATCAAGTCTGCTTTCTAGATTTTTGTGGAAAGAAGCTTGAATCTCATTCACTCCCCTTGTCAACACTGCTGAATTGCTTCTAGTTGTAAACTGTTGGGAATTAATGGACATGTTCTCAATCAAAGCTTTTGCCGCTTCTGGGGTCTTATCGACAAGTGCTCCCCCACTAGCAGCATCCAAAATGCTTCTATCCATAGGTAGCAAGCCTTCATAAAAATACTGGATGAGCAATTGTTCAAAAATCTGGTGATAAGGACAGCTAGACACTAATTTCTTGAATCTCTCCCAATACTCATGTAATGATTCTCTGTCAATCTGCCTAATACCACATATTTCTAGAAGTAACTTCTTCAAATCATTCCAACTTGTAACAGAACCTAACTGAAGGTAGTATAACCAATCCTTGACAGCATCTTGAAGTGAGAATGGGAAGGCTCTCAACTTGATATGGTCTTCTGTGACTCCTTGAGGCTTCATGGTAGAACACACAACATGGAACTCCTTCAAGTGTTTGTGGGGATGCTCACCTGCAAGACCATTAAACTTTGGAAGAAAGTGTATTAAACCAGATTTAAGTTCAAATGGTACAATAACTTCAGGATATTCAATACACAATGCATTATAAGTGACATCAGGTGCAACAAGTTGTCTTAAGGTTCTATTATTCATATCATCCATATTGTGTAGCAAAATGTCACTTTCACTATCACTATCTAACTCGTTAGCACTAGCAGCAACTCTATTAAGTCTACGACGTAAATGAAAGGTCCTATCTATTTCAGGGTCAAGGGAGTGCAGATTCACAAAACTAGCTCTAGTCATGCATCATGAGAATATAACAATGCAATGTAAAACTACAATTCTGAAAATTCCAATAATGTCCCTATTGCAAAAATAGAAGTGAAAAATGGAAAACACTATCAGATAAAATCCAAAAAATTTAAAAATACCACCAAAAATTTCTAAAAATCAAATAATGATAACGCAAATTTTTTTGGAATTTTTTGAGAATATGAAAAATTCAAAAAATTAAAAAAGTGGTCTAGATGAAGTAATTTGGGAATTTGAGCATCAAATCCCGTAATAAGTCATGTTCCTTGATTTTTTAGGGATTTTCTCGCGAAATTTCAGAGCTATCCGAGACAATCGCTCGAAAACCGGTTTTTTTTTACTAGCAACGTGCCTACGAGCTAGCAACACGCCTATCCGACCTGTAGAGCAACAACACAAGCAAAAACAATTCTTAAGATGGTTAATATTGTTATCAGAGAGTCCCCGACAATGGCGCCAATTTGATTCGCTGTCGTACACGGGTCAAATACAAGTAATAAAATATAGATAAAGTAATAACTCGAGTCGTTTCGCAAGGACTTCTGATATAATAATATTAACCAAATTGAAAGTTGAAATTAGAAAGAAGTTTTTTTAGATTTTTGTTTAAACAGATGACCAAAACGATTAATCCACTGATTCGAGTTTCAGACCTATCACAGATTCTATCAACGAGTTTAATTTCTAATTTGTGATTCTATTCCTATTTGACTATAGAATTGATCAAACAAGCGTAGTCAACCATATGTGAATTCGGTTTCTTTGACTGGATTAAGCATCACAATCATCGATATATTACAATTAGCGGTCAAGCGTCGCTAAATTATAATTCAATTAATATAGAAACCGAAACCGAATTCTGTCAAATGAATCTAATCAATCCTATTGAAATTTGAATTAAGCAATCAGATTAACAATAAAATCGAATAAAGATAAATATAATAATAACGCAAAATTAACATTATAACCTGAATCTCAAGGTGTTGATGAAACTCCGAAACAGCGGATCAATCTAAGAAATTTAGCCTTCCATAAAATAAAGAAATCTGTTTTTCTATATATTTCTCAATCCGAAAACAGCATGTCTAAGAAATGAAAGAAACTCCCAATATATAGTACTCGATTTTGGACTTTAAAAACAAGTGGCCCGCTAAAAATTATTACAAAAGTCCAGTTACGAAATCTGCAATTTAGGCCCAGTAAAGTTCGGCATTAGGCTTTAATTTCAACACAAAAGTTGTAGCTCTGATTTTTAACTTTCCAACACCTACTCGCATGCGTCAATCCAATATCCAGAGCTCAAGTTATGGCCTACAGAGCGAGCAGGGGTCAAAATGCAAATAATAAAATTATAATTCAATTTCGACCCAAAGTTTAGAAACAAGCTAAAAAAATTATTCTAAGCTATAAAGAGCTTTTAAAATACCAAAGTAAAAAGCTAGAAACATGTGCCCAAGTGCTATGATCAGGCATCAAGACACTAATAGCTTCCATCTTCCGATTGGGGAGATGACAATTACACTTGATGATGTTCCATCACTTTTTCTTTTACCCATCAGTAGAGCATTATTTTCTGTCACTATTTTTTAACAAAGATGAGGATGCAAATGTATTAGTTGAACAACTTGGAGTTACTGAAGTCTCTGTTCATGTTGATTTCAATGTCACATAGACAACCACATTTCGATATAGCTAGCTACTTGAAGGGTACAATCAATTCGAGATTTCAATGTCACGCAAACAACCACAATTAGATATAGTCATCTATTTTCTTATCTAAATTAGTTATTACTTTTTAATGGAGTGTCGAGCATTTCAAATTGCATAAAAGCTTTTTGGCTGGCAATTGGTATTACCTGATGGTATTGAACTCGTCATTGAATTGATTGTGATGTTGTGTACTCAAAGGGGGTAGAGATTGGACAAATGTAGTGTCATATCGTAGGAAGCATAGAGGGGATTAGGGCTTTTGTATTATGTTTAGTTACGGATCTTGCACAAAATATTGGGGGGAGCGACAAATATTAACTAAAATATTATAATTGAAATTCATTAAAGTCATATAGTTTTATCAAAGATTCAACATAACATCAGTACATAATAAAAATATAATCTGTGAAAAGAGACATTTACATCGAATTAAAGTTGTGCCCTTCGTTTTCTTAAAGCCTTGAAATCATCGATAATTGAATTAGAACTAAAGCTTTCAGCTATTTCTTTTTCAATATAAAGCATCATATTGCCAGCAAGAAATTCATCCTCTATCTTGTTATGCAATCTTGTCTTGATAATCTTCATTGCTGAAAATGATCTTTATGTAGTAGTTGTAGAAACCAGAAGAGTTAAGATAAGACGGATTAGTCGATCAATCAAATAATATGTATTCTGATAGCGTTTCAGCAAGTGTACTGAATCGTTGCAAGTAATAATAAAACGGTAGTACCGACTGTCGAACTCAAGGATTGCGTTTTACTATCGAATTATATTCAATTACTAAAATTGAACAAAAAGTTCCCAAATTGATTGAAACAATATTTAAAATTAACAACTGTAATAAAATTGATCCTTTATAATGAGAAAAATGTCAGGGATGAATCTCACTTCGAATCCAACCTTGGTGTCTAATTTGTTCCTAGTTACTGAGTTCCTTCATTGAATTATTACCGAATTCTCGTTATTATTCTTGCCCTAATGTCTTAGTGATAGAACCTTTAATTCCAAAGTAACCCCTAATTCCTTAGTGGATTTAAGATTAGAATTAAGCCTTACCGTACAGGAATTCTCTTGTTAAACTATTGCCTTTGCAACTAATTTAATTGGTTTCATGACCTGCATCTATTCCTAGACTACAAATTCATGATTTTCTCATCTCAAGCATTTGTAAAGTCCACTTTCGTTTCAAAATACGAATCGTAGAACATTTTAATGTTGATCAAGCAATAAAAAGCATTAAGCACAGAGATGAGAAAAATAATTCAATAAACTCATTCATATAACTAGAAATCAAATCAGAAAAATAAGGGTTTCATCTTGTTACAGTCATCCCTAACAAATAAGGTTTAGTTACTCATGACAGAGATAGAAAAGATAGAGATTAGAGAAGAATTACAAGAAAGATTCATGAACGATTCTTGATAAAACTGCTCCAATGATGTTAGAAACGGTCGTCTTTGAGTCTCTCTGCTAGGGCACAAGTCTCCAAGCTTCCTAATCGTCAAAAAGATCCCTAGAAAGTGAAAAATGCATTTTTATATATTCAGCCGCGTGCCAGGCACCCAGACGCGGAATTTGCGCTTCAGGGGCAAGTGGACAGAGTCAGAAAGGCCGAAATGTGCCCCAGGCGCAGGTTTTTGCGCTTCAGGCGCACAACATCTGCTATCTGACTTAGTTTGCATTTTGCTCCTCCTTCGAGTCTGAATTTGGTTTCGGTGTCTGCATGTAAGTTGTAGCTATGGATCTTAGCTTTCATTTGCACTTGGTTTGACTCCAATTGGACATCTACAACTCCAGATATGGCTGAAATACTCCACATAGATCATGTTGATTTCTCACCAAAATTCAGCACTGCACTAAAACAAAGTAACAACGCAAAACTACGAAAAATCTCTACTTAATCAAGGAAATAAGAACATAAAAATTTCATTAATCAAAGAACTAAAATCAACAAAGTATATCAAATAACTCCTTAAATTAACTAATGAATAAAAGATAAATAAGACTAAAAATAATGAAAAATATGTATATGATGAAGAGTCATCACAACCCCAAACTTAATCTATTGCTTGTCCCCAAGCAACAATTAATATCAGAGTTGGTACAGTTAAAATCAAACTTAAACTCAATTTCTCAAATCAAAACAAACTCAATTCTCAAAGTTTTAGCTACTACAAAACATTCATCATGCTCCATGGTTGCTTACAAAAAAACAACATAATTTGTACACTTTAGCATTCATTCATCAAGTTCAACTATCTCTTCACACAATCTCACCAAAATTTCTCTCAAGTGATTAGAAGGATTTTGAGTTTATCACTCAAATCCTAGAACATGCATCACGCTACCATAGGCTTGAAAAAATTCTAGTTAGCAAACACAATGCAACAAACACATACACTTTTGGAGGACTTTCAGGTTGTAATGGGGCTTAGGTAAGGGTAGGATATTTTGGGATAGTAGGCTTTACTACTTGGAGTTAGGTACACATTTTCAAATTATTCTACCACTTTTTTTTCTTCACATTTTCATTGTGGACATTCTCAAACATTGACAAAAGAACCAAGAAGATGTTAATTATCGAAGTACAAAAACTGATTTTTTTTCTTCTTTTTTTTCTTTTTGTTTTGATTTTGATTTTTTTTTATTTTTTGAGAACCACCACCCCAAACTTAAAAGGTTGCTATCCCATGAGCAACCCCAAACTTAGAACTTTACCAAGACGAGAGTTATTTTTTATTTCTACCTAACTCCAAGTAAGGTGATTTAATTAAAGTCAGATCTTTGGCTTGCAATGTGGCTAGTAACCGAAATAAAAGGGCAAGGCTCAAAGGGGCAAGAAAAGGATAAAATTTGCATAGGGTAGTTAGAAATGCTCAAACGACCAAACAAAATTGTCTCAGTGTATGCATAAATCACAAGTGATGCAAGTCAGAATTAGTGCAAGTTCTGAAGGGATAACACATGTCTAGATAATCACACAACAAATAATTAATGTGTTTAGGCTCAAAAGCTCACACCTAGGATAATAAGAGAGAGTATGAACTTTCGAAATAATGCCAAACATGTTACTGAAAAGTTTAAATTTTTTTTTTGAAAAATTGACAGCAAGTTAGACTTCTACAACCACAAAGTAATCAACAATGTATGCATTAGTGAAACTCGTCGAATTGAGCAATGACATGAGCCAAGAAATAGAATTTAATTTTCAAAATCCCAAACAAAAAGCTTAAGACCAACTTCAAGTTGTTAAAAATTCTTCATCATAGTGCACATTAACACACAATCAAAAAGAAACAAATTCAAATAACGAAAATAAGAATGCAAAAATAAAGTTACCTCTACCTATGGGTTGCCTCCCACGAAGCGCTTCTTTATGGTCATTAGCTTGATGCCTCAACCATTGTCTAGGTGGCATATATGACAGGAAGAACACATCATCCTTCTTCTTCTTTTTGTTTGGTAGAAATTCCATGAACTTGAGAAATAAATGATGTTGCTTCCATGTCCTTTTCAATTGGACATTTATGAACAAGGCATAGATTGAATCTCGAACTTCATCAATCTCTTCTTTTTTCTTTTCCTCGTTCATCTTTTCCTCGTGCTTATCTTCTTCTACCACAACAATGAAATCATCTTCAATCTTCAACTTCTCCTCCATCTTCTCAAACTTAACCACTTGCTCAAATAACCTCTCACATTGACTTTCAAATCTTTCAATTGAAACCATGTTATTCTTCATGAATTCAACCAAAATGTCCATAATGTGAAAGTCTTTGTCATCTGATTCTTTGGATAGAATTTTAGGAGGTAGAATTTGTTCCCAATTGATCTTTTTAATATAACACTCGTCGTTTTCTGCGTCTTCGACCAAAAAATCTTCATATTCTATTAGTTCGACAAGGTCACCAAAACAAGTTCCATTCCTATGTCCTTCTCCGCAAAAGTCACACCTAAGAGGCTGCATCTAAGGGATCTGAGGGTGATGTTTTAAAAATGTATCTCTCAAGATTTGTCCCCAATCATGCGACATATACCAGATATAAGACAAGTATCACACACTTCATATAATTGTAGTAGAATATCATCATTATAATCTTCCATGCTCTACAGCGAATAGTTATCTCAAACAAAGAAAAGACAAACCACTAGCACATGACATTAGCAAGCTCAACACATAAAAATAGAAAATAAAAGAAAAACAGTTTCTTTTTCAAAATTAAAAATAAAATAAAAGCAAAAATTTTATTGCAGAGCAAAAAATTTCAATTAAGTAAATAAATTAAATTCAATAGTGATATGGCAATCCCCAGCAACGGCGCCAAAAACTTGATAGCGTTTCAGCAAGTGTACTGAATCGTTGCAAGTAATAATAAAATGGTAGTACCGAGTGTCGAACTCAAGGATTGCGTTTTACTATCGAATTATATTCAATTACTAAAATTGAACAAAAAGTTCCCAAATTGATTGAAACAATATTTAAAATTAACAACTGTAATAAAATTGATCATTTATAATGAGACAAATGTTAGGGATGAGTCTCACTTTGGTGTCTAATTTTTTCCTAGTTACTGAATTCCTTCATTGAATTATTACCGAATTCTCATTATAATTTTGAACCAAGATGCTTGAAATCGTCTTGGATGCTTGTCTCCATTTACGGGATATTTTTCAACTACGCATTGATAGGAATCCCAATTAAGATAAGCTCTTCGAACTTCATCTCTTTGATTCATTGGGTATTCCCAAATTTGGAGATGTTTTTCGGGGTGACGTTCTAAACAATTGACATCAAATTTATCCATGGTGATTTTTTGAATCTTACAAGGCTGCTTACTGGTTGAATTGTTTGATCACTGGAAGGATCCTTTTCAAACGTCGATGTTAAAGCTTTGCAATTTTCATCTTTTTTTGAAACTTTCTTCTTGAAAAATGCATCAATTTTCTTTTGTTTAAACATCGTTTCACTCCTAAAAAAAATACACAAATTAATTAAAACAATTCACAAATTAACTAAAATAATTCACAATTAAAAAGTAGTATCACATCATATCATATATCAACGGTTAACAGGTAAAACTTTGTTATAGTTTGTTGATAGGTAATAATTGGATTGGCTACAACATCGAAATCATGGAAACAAACAACAAAAAACTTTAAAAATATTTGACATTTTTGACTTATACATATGAAAATTTAAAATGTTTGACAAGTTTGAATACAATACCAGAATTTGATAAAAAAAATTATTTTCAATTGGATTAAAAATGTATAAAAACAATATCCAATTCAGTACATTTTGAAAGATATATAAACAAAGTGGTTTAACATTACTCAACTTATTGTAGATTTGTAGTTGTCAGTTTTCACGTATAATACAACAAAAGTGAAAATGTTTATTTGAAATTACAACATTTTTATCGGATAAAACATGAATTACTTACGTTTTTGTAAAGTTTGACCCATTGCCATATTTTAATAACTTAATTTGCAATTATTTTGTCTTTTAAATAATTAATCTAACATTATTATTATTATATATGAAAAGTAAGGAGAAGTAAAGATAATCTAGAGAACATAAAAAAGATTAGGAAGAGAAGTCATAAATTACATGTAAATCATTCACATATTGTTAATTTTGTTTTTTTTTTCTTGATTTGATCACAATTCACAAATAACATAGTTTAAAAATATATGCCAATATTTTTAAGATAAATCTTAAATGTGAGATTTAGAGTAACAATAAATTTCAGTTGGTTAGGAGAGTAAAAAAGTAAGAACCTAGAAAATATAAGAATTAAATTGAGATAGCCTAACGATTAAGACCAATAAGCAATGCTGGCGACTGAGAGGGAGAGTCCAAGTGAAGAGACAGAGAGGTAGAGAGCACTCTGAGCATAGAATTGATAGAAGGGAGGGAAAGATGCGATGAAGTGAAACTGAAGAGGTGATGTTAGTTTCTCAAAACCATACTGGTTTGGAGATATTTTAGTAATTATCACTATTATTTTAATAATCTATCTTTATTATTTAAATTTTGTTTTTCAAATACAGGGGATACCGTTGCCTCTACCCGCTCTTGAAAAGGTCCGCCACTGATTATGTTTAAATATTTTGGTTCATGCTTTGTTGAATATTTTGATACATTGACAGTAAAGATCTATGTCATTTTTAAATTTGATATGTTTAAGCAATATTTTACTAATATTGAATGTCAACAATTTGGAAACTAATTGTATATTACTGATTGTAATAAATTAGGAAATATCAATCATTCACGTTTAAACTAGGTTCATTGCTACTGCGTGGAAATATTTGCAACAAATCTTGCATGCGACAATTGTATGTAATCTCTCATTATCGTGCTTATTCACTGCAATTCTTTTTCCATAAATTAGTTACAAGTGGTATCGGTGAATCTAGCTTCAAGTAAACCTATTAAAATTGATAAGTTATTAAAGAACAAAATGGGGTGTAGATAGAATCAAACTAGATATAACAATTAGTACCTGCACAAAGTGATAATTCTTAATAAATGCAATAACAATCATACGATGATCTGACATAGATGTTGGCAGTGGACTTCTAAGTGGAAAGAAAATTTGCAGTTGGTTAAGTGACAATGAGATGACCACCAAGTTAAACTTCGAAGCAACCACATATCCCATTTCTAGAAGGGTCATTCATTTATCCATAGTTGCAACTTGATCAACATATACACTCTGTATAAGTTATTGAACATAAAATTCTCCGTCAAATATTCTCTCGTAATGAGGTCTAAATTCTTGAAGCTCTGTCAAACATTTTTGACGGATGAATGTCCAAAAGTTCTCACCCATTCCAAGTAAAGGCGCAACTACACGATATCCAAAATTAGCAGTATCGCCGACGTCAATAATGTCATCTATGAATTTATGAATTTCAATCGACAACCAATCCTTGAAGGGAAAAATACTAGGTTTTTGAACCTTACTGATTGATGGTCTACGTGTAAGCTTTTTGACTGATGATCTTAGTTGTTGTACCTTACTAATAGATGTTGTAGTGCTAAATGCATCGAACAGTTGCATTGATCCGCTGTCGCACACGGATCAAATACAATTGAAAAAAAATGTAAAAAGAGGTAATAACTCGAGTCGTTTCGCAAGGACTTCTGAAATAATAATATTAACCGAATTAAGAGTTGAAATTCGAAAAAGGGGGTTTTTATAATTTTAAGTTTTAACAGATGAGCAAAATGATTAATCCACTTATTCGAGTTTCAGACCTATCACAGATTCTATCAATGAGTTTAATTCCTAATTCGTGATTCTATTCTCATTTGACTATAGAATTGATCAAACAAACGTAATCAATCCTATGTGAATTCGGTTTCGTTGACTGGATTAAGCATCACAATCATCAAAATATTATTATAATTAACGTTCAAGCGTCGCAAAATTATAATTCAATTAAATTAGAAACGAAACCAAATTCTATCTAATGAATTTAATCGATCTTATTGAAATTCAATTTAAGCAATCAGAATATCAATATAATCAAATAACATAAATAGAATCATGAATCAGAATTGACGGTGTAACCTGAATCTCCAGGTGTTGATGAAACCTCAAACTCGTGGATTAACCTTACAAACTTAGCCTTCCATGAAATTAAAATAAAAAAGTGTTTGTATTTGTCTGATATCTTAATCCGAAAATAATACATGCCAAGAATGGAAAGAAAACTCCAAATAAATAGTGCTCGGTTTTGGGATTTAAAAACAAGTGGCCCACTATTTAAAATTATTACAAAGGTCCAGATTACGAAATCTGCAATTTAGGCCCAGTAGAGTTCGGCATTGAGATTTTATTCCAACACAAAAGTTGTAGCTCTGATTTTTAGCTATCCAACGACTGCTCGCATGCTTCAATCTGATATCCAGAGCTCAAGTTATGGCCTACAGAGCGAGCAGGGGTCAAAATGCAAATAATAAAATTATAATTCAATTTCAACCCAAAGTTTAGAAACAAGCTAAAAAAAATTATTGTAAGCTATAAAGTGATTTTAAAAAACCAAAGTAGAAAGCTAGAAACATGGGCCCAAGTGCTGTGATCATGCATCATCATACTCGCACCAAGATGGATCATGCTTGGTTCATTTTTCTGTTTTTGATACCTTACTGTTTCCTTTTTAAGTTGCACCCTTTGTTTTAACAATATCAACAAGTGGGCAAATCAACGTAATGGATGAGTAAGCGATCTTGCGCAATTTACCCTTAAGTGCAATTTTTCCATGTACATCAAGCTCATCAAATTTTTTCACTATGACAAGTGCTAAGTGAGTAGCTAAAACTGAACATCTGTATTCGACTACGAGTTGGTGTAGCCGAATACAAATGCTAAGTCAGTAGCTAAGACTGCACATTTGTATTCGACTACAACCTTCTGTAGTCGAATACAACAACGAGTCAGTGGCAAAATTCACTTGGTTGTATTCGAATACAAGGTTTCGTATTCGAATACGATGTTGAAATTTTAAATAAAAAATGAACGTTGCAGAAGTGTATTCGACTACACACATGCTGTAGCCGAATACAAATGCGAAGCAATGCAATTTTTCATTTCTGAAATGGTTCTAGATCATTGCATTTGTTCATCAAACCTCTAGGAACATTTGCCATTGATCTGAAGTGATGTCTATGGATTATAAATACCCCATAACTTCAGTTCATTCGTAATCAATCCTACTACAAAACTTTGATCAAATTTCTGAAATATTTCAAAGTTATTTTTCATATTTCAAGTACTTGCAATACATTTTCATATCATTGAGAAAGGTTTTAAGTTGAAATAATATTGGATTAATATCATTGTACAACTATTATATTCTTATTCTAAGTTAAATAACGTTTTGTTGGAAAATCACTAAAGTGATTATAGTGTTTGTAAAGAAAGTAGTACTTTCTTCAAGTGGTCTAATCTAAGATAGTGGTGTGCTATCTTAGAAGCTGTGTTAGATGTTTGTAGCAGAGATCCTAGGGTGGGATTTGTAAAATAGTGGAAAAATCTCTTGTAGTGTGCAAGAGGACTGGATGTACCCTTGGTCATAAGGGGAACTAGGATAATATTGCTATGTCTATTAATTTTTCGCCATTTACTTATTGTCATACACTGTCCTAAACAGAAAAATCGAAAACTAAATCTCTGAGAAACAAGAAAATTTCTAAACACCTAATTCACCCCCCCTCTTAGGTGCACCTCTGTTCTTACACATGTGTTGTCCTAATAGTGCAATGACATTCAGACTTATCAATACCAACATACTTCACGCGATCATAGTCAGCAACAATGTGATCTATTGCATTTTAAACACAACACCACGAAAATGGCGTACCATCTGTTATTGTGTCGATGCACCTTTTAAATGATTCTCTTTTCAAATGATGTTATTATCTCACTGTGTTGTGATACAATCATTCTAGAAATAGTTTCCCAAACACTACATATATCTCTCATACTGTCTTGTAATATCCTTTTCAAACTTCAATGCGCAAACTTGACCCTTTGTGTTGTCGTACTGCCAAAGTGCATAACCCTATTTGTCCACGCCTTAACAAATAATTCCTTGTGAGAATTTAACCACTGCTCGTGTACATAATCATAAATAATTGAACAATCACTACAAATTTTTTCAAAAATAGCCAACTTCTATAATACTGATCCTCATCAAAACTGCAAACAAGACCCTCTCAAGCCTCAATTACGTGCACTTGATTTTTTTGAAAACATAATCATCTTGCACTCGACTTTGACCTTCTTGCATACATGAAATAAGCACAATAAATTGAAAGCTTTTGGAAAAGCATATTGAACTGCGTTCATCAAAGCAATGTCTCTAACAGAAACAACGACTAGAACTTCACCATAAGTAATATGTTCTTTCAACATTTTTAGTACCCATGCGAAGTTATCAACACACTCAGATTGTAGATATGGAAATCCCACACAAAATATCATTTTAGTAGAAGTAACACCAATAATCTCAAGTAATGGCATTCGATACCTGCATATCTTGTATGTGTTATCCATAATCAATACTATGTGGAAATTATTTACAAGAGTGATATCATGTGGATGGACCCATAATATGTCCCTCAACTCATCTGAACCATCTACCTTCCTATCGATATATGTATTTATCGCGTACCATCAATGTCGTTAGATATTGCATTTCAATTATATTACCTCTAAGTGATGAACAATATGCTTGACGTGCATCGGAAACCTGCTTGATTGTCGTTAAACTTTTAGCATTATGATCATTTTATATCATCAATATGTTTCTTGGTTTGACTATGTTTTTCGTCATATCACCAAGTATATCTTTCTCTTCATGAGACAATCGACATAAGCAAGAATGACCAATCAATTTTTTGGCTAACTCGTGGTTATGGAGACCACATGCTACATACAAATACCACCCCTCACCAACACTTGATGGTGTTTGTCTCAATCTAAATGGACATTCATATTTTTTAGTCCAAGTACTCCTCACAGGTTTAGAATTATTCCAAGGTCAATATTTGCCGCTTATTTCACAACCAATAATTAATTTTGTATTTGTTCTTGGTCGTGCTGTGGCGGTTTCAGATGTAAAGATGACAATAACAATTCCATTTTCCCTTCCAGCATTTCTAGCCTATCTCAATAAATCAACTAATGTATCAAATTATGCTAGTGATAAATACATCAGTTAAATCCACCATACCAAGTTCAACACCATCATTCATTGCGTCAAAATCAAGTTTCAAACCATTATAAATTTCTCTAAATTCAGGTTCTAAATCTTCATACATTTTGTCACTATTGTCTTCCCTTTGGTCCATTTATTTACATCCAATAAGAACATATAAAAAATTAAGAAATATTGCTTACGTAAATTGAGTTCATGTATACTACGTTAACTCAATTCTCGCAAACTACTTAAAGTCAGTTCACGTACGTGTACATACTCAGAGATCACGTACGTTTTTTTTGTAATCACCTTAAGATTTTACATGTATGTGAACTAAGTTTATGTACGTTCACATGAAATATAATTACGTAGCACATGTAATTTCTTAAATTAAGGTCATATGCAAACTCTGTTCACGTGAACTGTATGTGCATAGCGCATGTAAATTCTTAAATTGCATAATGTACGTTAACACAAAATACGTAAGGCTACATTATTTAAGTTTGCGTGCAATCTATTATTTACAACGTACGTTGTCTCAGACCACATAAAATTTCTATATTTTGAAACAAAATTACAAACACAAAAGCATATTAGTAAACATATCTTGTTGGTGGCGGCTTTAACCAAACTAAGAATAAGAGAGTTATGAGATATAAGTTATGAGTGAGAGTGTGAGTTATGAATAAATATGAGTTATGAGGTCTCACTTATGAGTATGTGATATGGGTGTGAGGTATTATGAGGCGGGTGATGATGATAATGAAAGAAAGACAAAATAGGATTTAAGAATGTTGAAATAGTAAAAGATATTTTAATTTTATAATAATTTAATGGGTATGAGTAGTAATCCAGGGTTGTAAGTAGCAAAATTGAAATATTTATATTTTTCCTTCAACTATCTCTTCTGTACTTTGTTTGAGGTCATTTCCTTTCGTAACTAACCATAATTTAAAACCAGGAATTGTCTGTCATAAAATGGTGGACATGCTTGCATTACGGTTATGCTATCCATTGACACTCATCAACAACAACAATAACTACATCTACTTTCGCAAACCATTCTCTCCTCTTTGGAACACCAAACCTCGCAGTTACAGCTTCTTCAAACTGGAAGCCAGAAACAGCAAAGCTTCCTTCAACGAAGCTGCTTTCGAGGCAGAGCGGCTCACACTCGACGCCGAAGCTCGCCAAGCCATGGCGGATTCTCTTCAAGAAGATCCCAAAGCTTGGAAATGGGTAATCCGAAAGAGAATATGGGATGCGATGGAAGCTAACAATTTTGCACAGAACCCGAGACCCGTTCACCACCGTATCCCCAATTTCGTTTCCGCTTCTGTTGCTGCTGATAAGGTATGCCACTGAATGGGAATGGGACCCACTTAATAATAATGCAAAACTCTTATTATAGATTTTTGGTGAGGATAAACTTTTGTTTCGTGAAATTGTAGTTGGAGCAATTTGGTTGCACATTTATAAAATGGTAAATTAGTTTTTGAAATTGAAAACTGTTAATCAATTTGATGAATTTTGATTGTAAGAGATCAACATAAGAGTAAATGCCATTTTGGTTGCTGAATGTGTGAGTTGTTGTCACTATAGTCTTGAATATATAGAAATTTAAAATATATCCATGATATCTCCTTTGTTAGTAATTTTATGAACTAAATTGACAAATGAAAAATTCATTTGAGGATTAAAATGATTAACTAAAGACATATTTGAGAGCCAAAATGACTAGACATTTTAGGTATGCTTCCGTAGTTTTGATACATTCAAAGACTATTGTGATAGGGCGTCACACATTAAGGGTCCGTTGGATGGAGGTAGATGGAGGGAATATTTTTAAGTTTTTGCGTTTGGTTCAATTTTTAAGATGGGGGGTGGGGAAGGGAGGGAGGAGAAGCAAAATCCCTCCTAGAGCTCATTTTACTCCACGTCCATTTTGGGGGATTTGGATGGGATGGGAGGGGAGAGGAGAGGAGGGGAGGGAACCAAAATAACATAAAAACCATTTAAAATCCCTCTCCTCCCCTTGAACTAAACACAAACCATTAAAATTAAAAATCTCCCCTCTCTCCTCTTTTGAACCAAATATATTTCTAATCTCCTCACCTCACCTCCGTTGAACCAAACAGACCCTAAGGGACCAAAATGACTGATTACTCATCAACTAAAGGCTTAAAACGAGTTCTAAATACGTGCTCCAACTGAACATGTCATAAATTTGCTAACTCGGTATTTATGACCAATTGTGGATGAACTAAATGGATTAGTGGCCTTCAATTTCAAAGACTTATTTTTCATTTTGTAAAGAATAAAACCTTCAATCTGGTAATTAAAATATCATTTCCTCTTTTATTTGGTCCATGAACTATAGCAATATAATAAAGAGTCCCTAAGCTTAGTCCCTTAGTTACATTCAGAGTAGGAGAGAAGGAAAATTCAGGACTAACTTGTTAGATTTAGAATGGTTTAGAGACTATTTGTTACATTTATATAGTTCAAGGACCAAATAAGAGACAAAGTGATAGTCTAGGGATCAAAATCACGATTTACTCTTGTACATTGAGGGGACTAAATTGCCAGATTCCTATAATTCTGAAAAACTAAATAATGATTTACTGATAGATTTTGCTTCTGAAAATAAACTTATAACAGTTGATGAGATTTTAACTAATTTATCATTTGTTATACATGTTATCCAAATCTCATATTTTAGTTGAATTTCTTTTTCAAAAAACTGCTTATCTCTGCATTTTATGGTCTAAACTCTAAAGTGCATCGTAAGAAGAGCTTAATCACTTGAACACTTGTTAGTGGAAATAGGATGTAACAGATAGAAACTGAATTAATTTACAAGTTTAAAGGATATGTAACAAACTTACAATATCCATGCCTATCTTTTCAAGAACCTTTTCTTCGTTTAAATTATCCTTCAATAGTTCACAAGACTTCAATGCACAGAAAATGAGTCACAAGACTAAGACCAGACCGTTCAAATTGATTTCTTAATCTCGAACTTTGAAATTTTCCATAAGCTCTATACCGTTGCTGGTTAACTGAACAACATCATACACATAGAAAACGATAAGCAGTTAATTGTTGGCTTTCTTAGTATACAAGGTTGCTTCATTATGGGTCGTGTCTTTTGTGGAAGCTAGAACTTTGAAGATAGGTGTTTGTTTTTCATACAAGGTTCAGGAGCCTGTTGAGCCCATATACAGCTTTTTTCAACATGCACACATATTTTTACCCCTTCACAAGTTACTCTAGTGGTTGTTCAAGATAGGTTTCTTCTTTAATGGCTGCATTAAGAAATGCATATTTAACATCTAACTCAACACATCATGACTTTCCAATTGTTTTGTGCAACTAGAACAATAAGCATCACACCTTATAAAATAGTAGGAGCAATAAGCTCAATAATTTCAATTTGGTTCTGATCCATTGTATTTTGAACTTGAATTTGCCTCCTCTAAAGTAAGATATCATCTTATAAAAAAGGAGTTCGATCTAAATATCATTGAATAGGTGAGTGGATTGATAGAATCTATCATTGTGTTTGATAGATTCTTCATTGTTTGTGGGGTGTGGAATGGGAAATGACTTTTATTTGGAATTTGAGCAAAATTATTTGGTGTGGTGTCGGTTTTTTTTGCAGATGAGGGAACTAGATATTTTCCGTGTTGCACAATGTGTGAAGGTTAATCCAGATTCTCCTCAGAAACAAGTTAGATATCTCACTCTTTCAGGTTAGATAGATGCGTCATTTGGAGTTTTTGTGTGGTGTTTAGTAGGTAGGGTTTTATGATTGGTGCCTTGTTGATTTTGTTGCTAAGTGTCATAATTTGATTTCTATTAGTGTTATGAGGTATAGGACATAGCAATAGAGTAACATGGATATTAAAATAAAATATATATGCTCATATAAGCAGGTGAGTAATGCTATAGTTAACACTCACATTCAGAGCCATACACAAGTGCACCTGTGGTGTAGATGGCCTGGCTTAAACTTCAACATGTTCAATTCAGATGCATGTTGAACCGTTGTGTATAATGTCGATTACAAGAGTTGTATCAACAGCCGCATTATTTTAATTAGGAAGTATCAAAATAAAGAGTAAAGCCTATTTGACAAGTATGTAGTGCAATTTTCACATAATTAGATACATGAACCTGCATACATGGCTGAACTAGTGGGTTGCATGTAAGCTCAACTGTATCTCCCTCAATCTGAACTTGCCTCGTATACATATATGGTTCCATGTGCACAATTGCAAGTTTGTTAAACTTAAGGTCTACTTAAACTTGGGGAGCATCTGGTGACTCAGCTGATAATGGACAATATTATTATTAGCAAAGATTTTGATAATTCTTATCCTGCGGATGGCATAGTGTATTCAATCCTTGAGTTTTGAGTTCACAAAAAACCTTTGTGATATTATGTATCTGTTGATTTAATGGATTTCTAATATTTTGAATATTTAAACTTGTAAGAAATTTTGAATATGAAGGTATCTATGACTATGATGGTCTTTCACTGAAATAAATAAGAATTATATGAATAAGTTTTCCAAATTTTATATCATTTTTCATGAATAGTGTTATATTTTTCTAATTGAAGTTCAGTATACTATAGATGCCTTTCGGACTTATGGTGATCATTCGCGTCTGCTGTATTTGGACTTGTTTGGTCTTACTATTTGACTAGGGAAAGTGTTAAAGTGTGTAACTCTGCACAAAAGTACAATTAAGAAATTCAACTTACTAAAACAGAAGTTATGTGTGAATTGATGAAATCAGAGTTATAGATTTTATTCATGACTTGCAGTAATTTTTTCTTCTTTTTATTCTTTTGTGCAGATGGAAAGAAGTTGTTAACTCCTCAACCACGCCTAAGAACAGGTTTTTTCTCTGTAATTGAGTCCAATATGTTAACTTCGGGTACCATCAAGGAAGCCTGTACTTCTGTTGGGGTTGCCAAATATGGACGACCAATTGGATTAGATGAAAAGATAAAGGTAGATCTTATTGTTATTGGATCTGTTGCTGTTGACCCGACGACAGGTGCTCGATTGGGAAAGGGAGAGGTACATTTAAATACCTTTTACATTTCTTATTTTTATGTTGCCTGGAATATATTTTCCGTCTTTTATGTTTTACCAAATATTTGTTTTGTTTCTTTATCATTTTTTATTGGTTTTAGTCCTTTATCTTTTACCAAATACTCGGTTTGATCTTTTATCTTACTTTTTTATTCATTTATCTTTTACCAAATATTTGTTTCGGTCCTTCGAGATCGTTTTCTTCTGCTATGTGATTGCTCAAGCTTGCATCTTCTTCAATGGTGACGCTTTCTCTTACACTTCAATGGATTCTCCGAAGTTCTTCACTTTACTAACTACATGAAGTTTCCTCCATTTCAAAACTTCCATTAGCTTTACTAAACGGCGTGGTTTGGCATCAAAACATCCATGTCGATTAAAATTAATGCTGTCACTGCCATGTAATCAACTTTTTCTAAGTTTTGTTAAGATTTTTGTCAAAAGGACTAAAGTTCAACTTTTATAAAAGATAAATGACCAAAATGAATATTTGAAAAAAGATAAAGGGCGAAAAGTATATGTAAGCATATTATGTTTAATTAATCTGATGTTCATTTCCTACCCATCAAAACTAAAGGCTAGAAATATGAAATTAAATTTTATTTCCTTGGCAACCTGAGTAAAAAGTGTTTGCATTTTCATGCTGTTTCTCACTTTCTCCTTCTTGTTTAATCTTATAAAAATTCTATAGTCAATTAACCGAAAGCTCACTAGCATACACCTTATAGTCTTGTTTCAAGACCTTTGACTGTAACTATAATTTTCCTACTTCTCTCTGACATTATTTATCAATAGTAATTGTAGAGAATATTTGATTTAGCTGATGAATGACCTTTTTACCTGTTACTGGACTTTGAACGTGAATGTTCCTTCAATTAATCGAGGACTGAAGTGCAGGGATTTGCAGAACTTGAATATGGTATGCTGCGGTACATGGGAGCTATTGATGATTCAACACTAGTTGTTACCTCTGGTAATTTTGATATTTCGTTCTGTAACTTTTACTTAATGTACATTCAGTATTTATGATCCTTCCAGGCTTCAATCATTGTTTATGAAACCTCGACTTTTGTTTCTTAAAAAGGAAGTCTTTTTCTTCTGTACAAAGATAACTTACCCTGTCATATGTATAAAAGGGTTATTTGGGTTCAATAGCACTGAGGGTTGCAAAATAATTTTGTTTTTGAGAAAGTGACGGGGGCAGTGAGACAGGGGAAGCACTTGAAAGTAAAGGAATTTCCTTTACTGACATTTTAACTAAATTTTATTAATTTTTTATGCAGTATCTACCACAGTCCCTCCACCGGTTTTGGGTCAATTTCATTATTAATTTTCATTTATTGATAAACATAACACAATGAGAACTACCCTTACAGTGCATGACTGCCAATTGGTGGATGATATTCCAGTTGAAAAGCTGTTAATCCATGATGTACCAGTGGATATCATTTGTACTCCAACTCAGGTCATTTTTACAAATACATCCATTCCAAAGCCTCAAGGTTGGTGAAAAATTTCTATCCAACTCTCTTTTTGCTTGTAGTGCCTTTCTTCTAAGGGTTTCTTTGACTGTGATTTGATTTTTGTTTTTGAAAACCGTTTTATAAAATAGTTTGAAACACTTAAAACAGGTGTAATCTATTTTTATTTTTTTTTAGTTATAAAAGAAATATATATTAAGAAATAGTTTTTTAACGTAGTTTACAAAACAAATTAACCAAACAAGTTTTTCAGTTTTTAAAACTAAAATGGTTTTTGAAAAGTGAATTCAAATAGGTTCTAACTCAACTTCTTTAATACAGGAATTTATTGGGACAAATTGTCTCCTGAGAAGTTGGGACAAATTCGTATACTTAGAGAGCTCAAAAGAAGGATTGAATTAGAGACTGGACAAAAGCTTCCTACTGGTCCATCAGAAAATTTGCCCCCTACTGCTCAACGAAGTAGAAGGGGTTAACTAGTAAATATGAGTTTTGATGGATCTATGTATATATTGGAAATGTTTAACATATAATTCAGAAAGGAAATGTATAATAAGGCTATATGAATACCAATTCTAAAGTAATTCAAGCAAGTATTGAAGTATTTAACCAATCTGAATCTTGCTTATGAAGCCTCAGAAGTAGTGTTATATGTTACTAATTGGATTTCATGAAGGTTGGAAGCATATAAAGAGTGAAATGAGTTAATTCACTTGACTTATCATTAAATAACTGTTTTTTTAAATCTAACCATTTTTGTATCATAATTGAGAAATTGTTGGATTATTGTGTTCTAGTATAGTAATTATGTATGATCACTGTTATTATTATTATTTTTTGGATAAGCAAATGTTAGTGTGTTAATATATAAATTTAGTATTTTCTTCTTCATTAGGGTTTGAACTCATTTTTTCAGCTTTAACTTTTTCAATCTCTTAACTCAAATAAGTTGAACTACTCAACCTCCCATGTGATCCTGTTATTGAACTTAATTGGAATAATTGTTATTATTATGAAGTACTTATAATAGTGGGTGGATTTGGAGGGGTTTATGAGATTTGCAATGATGGGTATGTGAGTCCCTTGATTTAATACCATGAAGGGAGAGGTTCCTATCTCTTTTCATTATATATTGTAGTTGCCCCATTGATGCTAAACACCTAACGATCACAATTGGAATAGAGATAGTTTCTCACGTTCTCTCACACACAGACAAAAAGATTGTTGATCATGGACTCGTTGCCATCTACATGTTCAGGTAATCCACCTAACATACTCATTCCATTATAATCTGCATTAGTCAATTTATCGGTACTTGAATTGGCTTTATCATATTTTTGAATTCTGGATCCTCAAGGCTTTCAAGTGAGTATGGCTAAGGATGCTCAAAAATTGGAAGTCCCAATTTTTCAACCACGATTGTATTAGCCATATTGATTCAATATTTTCTATCAATGGCCAAACTACATATCTTATTCTTCACAAAACATCTAGTAAAGAAAATATTTTTCCTTGGTTTGTCTTCCATGATGAACCAATAAAAAAACCAAACTTTGCAAAAAATGTCTAAGAAAAATGAGCAACTTTTTTTTTGTTTCAACAACTCATGCGAATCTAAGCTCTGATACCAAATGGCGACGAACAAAAATATTATGAAAATTGAAACATTAAAAACATGAAAATAACAAAATATGGAAGAACTAAAAAGGGTGAAAATAAAAATAAAGGTGAATTTGGAAAAATATATGGTAAAGAAGGCGCCACAATCAAGATGATTGATAAGCCAGGAGGAATTGTTACAATGGAAAGAAGTCATTGACTTTTGTAATTTAATTTTTTATTTTTAAATTTAATAAAACTGACAAGGAAAGGAGAGTGATGCGAAGAAGAAAGAAATGAAGTTTGTTCTTCGTATTGACCAAAACACCAAGTGTTTGATCGTCTAACTTTAAAATTATTATGCATCCTCTGAAAAAGTCAACACTCAGAAAATTCAACACTCTGAAAAAGTCAACTCTCTAAAAAAGTAAACCCTTTGAAGACAAAATAACTTCACATCCTTTGATAAACATCCTAAATCACCTACTTGTCTAAAAGTCTTAAGACTTTCTCTAATCATTGTACCCTTTACTTCCCAATTGTTTTAAACAGATACGCCGAACCATTACAAGATCAGTTTTTGAAAAGTTTCTCTGACAAATCAATTTCACAAAGATACGATGCGAAACTCCATGAATTATGCTAATTTCCTGCAATCAGGACAACGGCCAAAAACTCTAATCGTACTCTACAAAAGACGTGCCTCCCTCAATGAAGAGAGATACACAAGATACATAGTATACTAGTAACAAGCGATAAGCACATTTGCACTTTTGATACCATTCTAAGAGAATTTATGAAGTAATACATTTGAAAACACTCTCTACGAGAGGTAATTCAAAAAACCCAAATCTTTTTATTGTAACCCAACTCAGTAGCAACTTTCTTCCTTAACAACTTGATTGTACTAAGCTAGAAGGTTGAGAAGATTGAATACAGTAAGTGTGAGTAGTAGGTGTTCAAGTGTATGTATGGTTCAACGATAAACTAGTGGATTAAATCCTTCAGGTTGAAGGGATTGGACGTAGCTACCATGTTGGTGACGGAACTAGGATAAATCGTTGTGTCTCTCTACTCTGTTTTTGGTCACTTGCACTACCTTATTTACTTTAGTATAGCCATGTAAAAAGTTTTTAAAAACACATTTCAAACCCCCCCTTTTCTTGTATTCTTTTCGTTCTACATAAATGAGTAAAATGTTGATTAAAGTCAAAATTCATCTTACATATATCATATGCATCAATTTTTTCTACATAAACAATGGGAGCTTTGAAATTGACTTTGACATTTGGGCTTTGATTTTGATTTTTGCTAAATAAACAATGAGAGCTTTGACTTTGACTTCAACCTACATATGTAATATGCATCAATTTTTTGAGTACATTGGACCTTAATAAGTGTCATTGTTTTCCAAAATATTGTTAGAAACATAACCTCCATTTTTTGATATGATAAGAAAGGATGCTTTGCTGTAATAAAAGGACAATTGTTGTTTCATTTATTCAATTGATATTTTTAATGTTGGAGATCGTGAAAGACACGAAGCATGTGTCGATGATCTCAGATTGGCCATATATGACATACATGCCAATAAGTTCAAATCCAATTATTTGATTCTTATATACCTTGACATTATTGTTTAGGCCATATAAGTAAAAAAAAAAAACATATTTGAAGTATAACTAAAATGGACCTTTGGACTCATTCAATTGGAAATTGTTTGACGTTTATGATAATTATTACTTATTGGAAAAGATGATTAAGCTTTGATCATCAGTCCTGATGAAAGAGTCGGAGATCCTTTGGCATGATATATGAGATGTATATGGGCCACTAAACAAGTTTGTAAAAGGTTAATTTCTTGACTTCGATATATTTACTATTGATTATAGTAAATGAGGCTTTGTGTATCTTATGAAACATAAACTAAGAGACTTTTGAAGTATTCAAATAATTGAAGAACGAAGTAGAAAATCATATTGACATGAGTATTGAGATTACATGACTTGATCATGATGGTACATACTTAAGCTAGAAGTTTGATGACTATCCAAATTAAACCATGTTAAACATCGTCTGATTTGTGATGGGTTGGTCAAATATAACTCTTTCAAAAATGAAGGTTTTATACAATTGTTTCTTAACTAGTGATTATGTTCCATCTAAGACTTTAACGATTTCTTATGAGATATGAAATGAGTTGAATAGCAAAAATGACATTTATAAAGATTTTACTTGGCAGATTAAGAGGTTTTCAAATAAACATAAAACCAAACTAAATAAATGTAATTTGTGGAATATCCTTAGGAAACAAAATATAGTATTTCTACCAAGTCTTCAATGATAAAAAGTTGTTGTGGAAACTTATGTATTCCTTAAATGGGTTACATCTCTATATGAAGTAATGGCAGAATTGTAGAACTTGGATAAATCCAAACACCATAAGGCCTATATGTAATGGAACATTAATCGATTCCACAAGTGTTTTGGATATGTCACTTAACTAGGTTAAATAAGATTGGGATATATACGACAAGTTGTATCATCATATAAAATATATGAAGGCATCCATGTAAATGGACAAGGTTGGACCTTGATGGAGTCCCTCACATGGATATAAGGTGCAAATGGGTATTCAATTGGAGACTAAAATGAATGGTATATGAATACTTATAAGGCATGTGTGCTAAGAAATATTTCATCTAAATCTATGGTATGACTTTCTCGTAGTCAAGATGTTTAAATCCTCCACGTATTCTTGATCAATGCATTTGGGCACGTATTTCTAGCTTTGTACTATGACATTTTAAAAGCCCTTTTCAACCTAAGATTAGTATTTTTAGCATATTTCTAAACTTTAGCTCATAATTGAGTTTTAATGTAATTATTTGCATATTGATCCTTGCTCACTCTGCAGACCATAACTTGAGCTCTGGATGTCAAATTGACGCATGCAAGAAAGCACTGAAAAGCTAAGTGTTAGAGTTACAAATTTAATGTTGATGCAAAAGCCCAAATCATAACTTAGTGAAAACTGTTGATTACGTGACTAGAGCTTTTTGTAATAATTTGTAGTATCGAGCCACTTGTTTTAAAGCCCAAAACGAGTGCTATATATTTTTAGTTTTTTTTAGGGTTGGGAGATTCTGAATTTCAGACTCACATACAATAGAGTGTTTTTCTTATTTTCATGGAAGGCTAAATTCCCAAAATTAATCCTCTGTTTCGGAATTTCATGAAGACCTTGATGTTTATTTTATAATGTTAATTTCACGTTAATGATTCTTCTTTTCATTCGATCACATTCTTATTTTGATTGCTTAATTCGAATTGCAATAGGATTGGTAAATTTAGTTTGACCGAATTCAGTTTCTAATCTAATCACTCTAAATCGATGGATGTTATGGTGATGCCTGATTTGCTCTAGTGCTAATGGGAGATTGTTGGTGTAAACCCTAGCGCCAATCTATTTGATATAAATTATTATTCATATATATCTAATCTTGGTTATATGTACAAGATATCATTTATTATCGTATTAATTGTATAATATAATAAATTCCTTAGAATAGATAGTTTGTTTAATAGAACATCAAGTGTGATTTGATCGTGAGATCCTATAGAACATTAATAACTCTATTCTTAAAGTATCTATAGTCAAAGTATTGTTGTTAATTAGGAAGACAATAATGCATCGAGACTGTTATGTGAGTAGACTAATAAACAAATCTCACAAGTCATGAATATGAAATATCAAGTCTTCACATAGGTATAAATAGTAGAAGTAATATTTAAATTGGTCTTGTGTAAGTGTCATTAGAGATTCTCATGCGACCATAGTGAATAGCCCTTCGATTTGAAGTCACTAAAATCCATGCATGACAAGTTGTAGTCTTTAGACCATAAAACGTTGTTTGTAACAGGATGATCATAAATGTAGTTATTGGGTCTATATAAACAATGTGGAGAGGTGTGAGTGATATAGATAGGAATTTTTCCTCCTACATAATAGGAGTTATGTCTTGGGTCTATCGATAGAGTAAGACCAAGAAAATGCATGAACATGCTAGGATTGACCAATATGTGATATTGGATCCATTGGCATTTACATGTCTATTCTAGAATCGATTAATAAATATTTGGACTTTGCAGGTATGACACGCATTGTGACTTGCGTTCAATTAGACATTTGAATGAATGGACAATTATTGTACGCTAAATAGTGGTTGCGGTAAGGTTGGAATCGTATTACCGATTTTCTCATGATTTTGGTAACAATCATACATTGCTAGATGCCAATCATTGTTTATAATATTTTATATTATACAAAATGTATATAATATTTAATATTATTATCATTTTAGAGAGAACCTATAAGGATAACATGGATATAGTATTAACAGCGAAACAAATAATTAAATTAAATCACATTTGATTTAATTAGATATTAATCGTATTAAATATGATCTAATACACTAACATGTTTATAATTCATTTATGGAGTATTATTTGATTAAATAAGCGAGGATTCTCAATTAGTTGAATTAAATATGATTGAATTTAATTAATTGTTTGTATTTAATTAAAAGAGTTTAACTAAATAATATCATTTAGAACTTATTTTGAGTTGGGCCCAAGATATGAGTCCTAGGAGTTTAGTAGATCATTCTCTATAAATAGAAGAAGAACCTACTCCCTAAGAAATCTTGATTGCCACTACTCTCAAAGAATTACTAGCACCATGTTTTGTGCTCGAATTGGCTATGAAAAGATGCCGATAATTTATGCGCTGGTGATCAAAGTTAAAGCACGCTTCAAGAGAGATGCTCTATTTTGGTGATTTGTATCCTCCTTGACGCTTCAAGAGGTAAACACATGAACCTTTCTTGTGAAATTTTGTGCTTACGAAGTCCTTGACTATGAGATTTTTCTTCTCATGAGAATGATTTTAGAAGAGTTTTAAAAGTCTATCTCATGATTTCCCATTATTAGACCAATATCCCAGCCAATTTTATGTTTAAGATAATTTCAAAGATCCTTACTGATACACTTTCTCAAATTGTTCTTAACATCATTTCAAATCAGCAAAGAAGATTCATCCATGGTAGGAAAATCAAAGATTGAATATGCCTCACCTATGAGGCTGTCAATGTCCTCCAACATGGATCTTCAATGGTAATTTGGCTATAAAAGTTTATATAAGGAAAGCTTTTGATACCATAGATTGGAACTTCCTCTTGAAAGTCCTTCATCAATATGCTGATTACTTTGGTTGTAAAAGATGTGGGAGACAAGGGGATACCCTTTCACCGTTAGTCTTCTGCTTAGCAAAAGCTGTTCTCAGTCGGCCAATATCAAACCAGATGCTTATAGCCAACTCAAGCTGCTCACTAGTCAAAGGAGTACTAATATAATCTCACATGTAATGTATGAAGATGATGTAATGTTATTCTATAAAGGATCACAAGCCAACATGCAATCCATATTACCTCTTTAATTGATATAGATCTCATCCCAAAATATAAATGCAAGTAAATCAACAATCTATGTTAGTTTCATTTCTAGCACTAGACAAGCAAACATTGTGTAAATAAAGGTGTCTCCTAAGTTTGTTTTTAAATTTAGTGTTTTGAGCGATGTCAACTTGTTTAGTCTAGATGATGTTGGTGTGTGCTTTGTTGATTCTCATTCTCTAGCACTTTCATAGAATACTTGATCAAGAAATAGTTCATGAAAAAGAAGTTTTTATCAAGCATAAACTTTGTTGCCCAGTGTTTTAGCATGCATTAATTTTCTAACTGATTTTTAACTTTGTAAATTAACTTACCAACTTATGAATTTATTTATGAACTTCAATATCTCCATTTTTGAAGTCTTAAGGTTGTAAATCGACTCACCTATATTTGCCTATGGGCTTATGTTACGGTAATGAGTTACAATTGAACTTTTCTATATTTAACATCATCAAATTTGAAAACTTTGTGGACTACTCTTAGTATTATTTTTCAGAATAAGTTTTATTTATTAAAAAGAAAGAAAAATTACTCAGGTTTTTATAAGAGGAAAAGAATAATTATCTTAAAGTATTTTCAAAATTAGTGTTTAGAACTTCACTAGCAACACTTTAAAAATTGGAGTGTTACATTGTGATAATAGAGCACGATTGATCTTAGATTGGATTGTGAATGGAGTGTCCTTATTATGAGCATGAGTCAAGTATAGGTAGGTTGTCTAGAGTCTTGTATGTTTTCTTGTTTTTCCCCAGGAGATATTTAGGTGGATGGATGTTTTGTTTCTTAGTAGACGCAATGTGAATAAATTGGTAGTGGGTTTGTGATTGGTTTTTGTTTTGTTGGGGAACCATGCCTCCAAGACGTGAGAGACGTGTTCCTGGTATTGAGAATCCAAAGATGGCCCAAATGGCACAAGCTATGACAGATATTGCAGTTGTTGTTGTTGCACAAATCGTTGTGAAGACCCAACATGATCCGAGTTTCAAGGGGGTATCAATATGGAAAAAGCTGATTTGTGGCTAAGGGCAGTAGAAAAGATTTTCAAGGTAATCCATTATCCACGAGAGGTGAAGGTGAACTATGCTACCTACTTGCTTGTCTGAGGATGCTGAATATTGGTGGAAGAACACCAAGTTGATGATGGAAGCTTCTCATGAAGAGGTTACTTGGGAGTCCTTCCAAGAAAAGTTTTTGGATAAATATTTCCCTTTGAGTGCTAAGACCAGTTTGGGAGATGATTTCTTGAAGCTTCGTTAGGGGAATATGATTGTTGGAGAATATGCAGAAAAATTAGAGTCATTATTCCGATACACCCAATTCTTCCGTCAAACTGTGGATGAGAGCTACATGTGCCATTGATTCCTATATGGTCTTAAAAATGAGATTCAAGACATAGTGCTACCCTTGGGGATCAAATACTTTCAAGCTTTGGTTGAAAAAAGTAGAGAGGTTGAAGAAATGAAGAATTAGTGGATGAACTGCGGGGGACACAACAATTCGAGAGGACTGAAGCCCAAATTATCAGAATCAGAGGTTTGGTAAGCCAATGAATAAGACTTATAACCACCCCGAAAATGTTACCCGAAGGCAATATCACCCCATGAGTCAGAACTCAGGAAGCGGAGGAAGTCACTCAAAAGAAAAGATTCGGTGTTTCCACTTTGGGGAAGAAAGCCACTATGCTAACAAGTGCACTGGTAAAGAGGAACAATTGTGCTACAATTAGTAGAAGCCAAGACATCTTGCTAGAGATGCAAGGTACCAAAAGTGGAGCCACTCATTCTAGTGTTTTGCATGACTAACGAATGGGCCATTCATTCTAGTGGTCTAATTAAGGGGAGTTATGAGATAGAAAGCAACATCCTATTTGTAATTTTTGATTATTTTTCTCTTTAAGGGGAGTTGCGATTAAAGATGCATGCATCTCCCTTACCTTTTGATTTAGTAGTTACTACTCCTGCTAAAGTTTTGACTATCAATATTGCATGCCTTTATAGTCGTTTAACTATTCTAGATCGAGAATTCCTTTACAATATCTTGAAATTATATTCGGGATGGATTGGTTGTCATATTGTCATATCATTTTGGATTGTGCCCGTAAACTTGTGATATTTGTCGATCCAGGGATTGATAGATATTTGTTTGCTAACAAACTTAGAGGGGGGCCAAGAATATTTATCAATCGCTAATATGGAAGTGACTTTTGAGATAAAGGTGGAAGATGTGCCAATTCTTAAGGACTTTCCAGATGTATTCCCAACTAATATTGCAGGCTTGCCACCAATCAAGGAAATTGAATTTTTCATTGACTTACGATCGGAGACCAGACCAATCTCATTTGAACCTTATCGGATGGCACCATCGCAATTAATAGAGTTAAAGAGCCAAATAGAGGACCTCTTGGCTAATAAATTCATCAGGTCGAATGTCTCGTCTTGGGGAGCTTTAGTGTTGCTAGTGAAGAAAAAAGATGGATGTTCGCGACTTTGCATGGATTACTTATAACTAAACAAAGTGACCATCAAGAATCAGTATCCTTTACCACACATCAATGATTTGATGGATAAACTTCGGGGAGCAACTATGTTTTCAAATATTGACTTGAAGTCCTTTCATCACTAGATTCAAGTTAGAAAGGAAGATATTCAAAAGGCTGCATTCAAAACTCAATATGCACATTATGAATATCTTGTGATGTCGTTCGTTGTAACCAACACACCAGAAATTTTCATGGACTACATGAATCAAACCTTCCACCCATTCTTGGATAAGTTTTTGCTTGTGATCATTGGTGACATACTCATCTATTCAAAGAACCCTGAAGAACATCTACGCCAAGTAATGCAAGTCTTGCGTGACAAGAAATTGTACGCAAGTTTGTCAAAATGTGAGTTTTGGTTGGAGGAAGTGAAGTACTTGGGTCATGTGATATCGAAAAGAGGAACCTCTGTGGATCCAACAAATATTGAGAAAATGCTCACTAAGGGTCAATCGGAGACCGCCTTTAATATTCAAAGTTTTGTGGGTTTGGCAGGTTACTATAGAAGATTCATTGAAGGATTTGCAAAGATTGTAGCACCACTAACCAACAACACTAGGAAAGATCAACTGTTTGCATGGACTGATGAGTGCGAGGATAGTTTCAATTTATTAAATGAAAGGTTGACTATATCACCAATTTTGGTTTTTGCGCAACCTGATGAACCTTACGAAGTTTATTGCGATGCCTCTCATCAAAGATTAGGATATGTCCTAAATCAACACAAGAAAGTGGTGGCTTATGCTTCACGACAATTGAAGACTCACGAGAGGAACTACCCTACTCACGATTTGAAGCCGACTATAGTAATGTTTGCATTAAAGATTTGGAGACACTACTTGTATGGATGTACATTCACTGTCTTTAGTGATCATAATAGTTTGAAGTATCTGTATGGCAAGAAAGAACTCAATATGAGACAGAGGAGATGGATGATGACTATCGAGGATTATGAATTCACACTACAGTACCACCCAAGAAAGTCAAATATTGTGGTAGATGCCTTAAGTAGAAAGGATATTTTTTCGTCATCATCAATCATGGCTCAACAACAAGAATTATGGGAAAAGTTTAGAGATCTAAACTTGGATATGGAGTTAGCACCAAGAGCCTTGAAATGTGGAATGATCACTATTTCTAATGGATTAATGTAGGATATTAAAAACCATCAAGATTATGAACTCATTCAAGAAAAGAAGGAATTAATAGTGCAAAGAAAGGCATTGAAATTGAAAGTCGGACAAGAAAACATTTTAAGGTGTCATGGACGTATTTGTGTGTCAGCTGTAGAGGAATTAAGGAAAATTATTTTAGATGAAGCCCACAAGAGTAAACTAAGTATTCACCCAAGAACGACAAAGATGTATCAAGATTTGAAACAAAATTTTTGATGGTCTAGAATGAAGAAACGTGTAGTTGAGCATGTGGCAACGTGTTTGACGTGTTAGAAGGAAAAGGTGGAACATCAACGACGTACAAGGATGCTACAATCTTTAAAAGTACAAGAGAGGAAGTGGGATAATATTTCAATGCATTTTATTACAGGTTTACCGAAAACGCATAAAAAGAATGACTTTATTTGGGTAATAGCTGCTCGTTTGATTAAGTCACCCCTTTTTCTTCCTGTGAAAAAAACTTACAATGTGGCAAAGATTACCGAGAGTTACGTCACTGAATTTGTGAGACTTCATGGAGTGCCTTCAAGAATTGTTTCGGACCGCGATCCAAATTTCGCCGCACATTTTTGGGGAGCCTTGCACGAAGTGTTGGGGACGAAGGAAAACTACCCAAAAATAAATCCTAGTTGGTCATAACTCTAGACGCAGGAAAACTCTCCCAGCAAGTCTAACATTAGTACAAAAGTATCTTGGAGCCTCCAATTGCATGCTATTATGCTTCCTCACATTTCTTTTACTAGGTTGGCCCGCGGCATTATTCGCTCAAGTAACACTATATGTGACGTCCTGTCAAATGTAAGGGTCATCTACAAATAACAAACACAAAGCATATAAGCATTCATATATGTTTATTATAACAAAAATATAATTAAATCATATACTTCATTTAACAATTATAACCATAAAGCACCAAAGATACAAATCAACCAAAATGCACAAATCCTATTTGTTAGACTATATGTCAATGCATGATTCCGGAATATCACCACCATGTAGAGCAAAGAGTCCCACCTTTGAACAATGTCCCATAGCATCCAAAACCATTCAACCTTGTCCTAAACCAACTTAGTTTAGACACAAAGTCATCACCTTGAATAACCAGTCGATACCAATCAAAATATGTTGCTTAATCTCATAATATCACTCATAAACATATAATTCATATAACACACATATTTTGAAGATAACACCCAAATAAAAGCAACACACAACATCACAATGCCTTTATATCACATATAATTCAAGTAGGAGCGCGAATGGAGTGATACCCTTACCGTTATGAGTGTCGTTATAAGGTTCCTACGCAACGGTTTTGCTCCAAATACGTTACACCTTCACAAATTAATTTACTACACACTTAGTGTCAAAATTCATCTATCCCTAATTCCTATTCAAGTTTTGGTGTTGACTTAAGGTTTTAATACACTCATACCATCTATTATATCTATTTAAAACAGACACCCTCACTCTATTGCTGCCACCTCATAGTAATTTCTTCCACGTGTGCAAACATATTCCACCTCAGCAAAAAAGTTAATGTGTACGCCCTGTTAGAGAGTTTTCTTGTGTGTTGTATTTCACCTTATTTTTTCCTCTTTTAATCCCTCTAATCCTAATTTTTTTAAACGATTCCTCCAACAGTTTCTTCTAATTTTTTTACTATACTTTTTCTAACAACCCTCTTTTCTACTAAGATTATCAAAACTATGGAAATTAGAAAAATAACTATTAATTAAATTAAAACATTATTTTCTTCATGGACTCCTATCATCACACTATATAATGCTTATATAAGTTGATGCACACATACACAACCACACAATAAAAGTGCAGTGAAACAAATTAACAAAATATGCCTAAATGATCTATTTCTTGAATAAATTAAAAGAGTGTTTATTCTCTTAGTCTCCCTACCACTTGTATGCATTTCTACCATTTTATCAATCAAAGTACCACACTCTGTGTCACTTTTGATTCTATAAATTCTCTTATGTTCCTTAACTATTTAATTAATTTACTAAAAGGTTAGAAATTCTTTTGTCGGATATATTAGTACAAGAAAATGTGTGACATCGTTTGCAAAGGATCACTGAATTTTCAAAGGGTTGGTTTTTTAATTGGAAAACTAAACTAATTTGTGTCATGTTCACCTAATTATTATAGCATATACGTTAAGTTTTTGTGTGACTTTTATCTTCTAATGTTATCTTAATTTATTATACTTTATTTCTAAATTTTTCAATCTTTATTTAATTAAATAATTGAATATATATATATATATATATATATATATATATAAATAAAGGATACTATCTTTTGGTTTCAAAACTGAAATCCAAAATTTATAACAATTCGGTTACAAAATATTAACTGTCAAACAAATACAAGTACACCTCCCACATTTTTGGTTTCAAAACTGAAATCCAAAATTTATAACAATTCGGTTACAAAATATTAATTGTCAAACAATTACAAATACACATCAAATACAAATAATTACAAATGAATTACTTTAATTTCATGTCAATTAACACAATAAAACAACAAATTAAAGTAACTTAATTTCAGTAAAATAAAACTGACCAAAATTCAGAGACATGACTTTGTCTAACATTTCTAAATATTTATATACTATATATATTTACCAATATCCAAAGTGGAAAATCAAATACAAATATTTTTTGTTTTCTCACTCGCTTTACAGAACAAAAAACCTCACATCTCTGAAATACAAACTTTCCAAAACAAATTTAGATGGACTATACTTTTCTTGAACATGTTAATAATCAGCGCGATAATTGCAGTATCAAAGTTCGAGTTATTCGCATGTGTATTGTCTAAACCACACAAAGTGAGGATGAACCAATCTCTTTGTACATGATTTTGTTGGATGAAAAGGTATACAATCACAATGATTAAAGATTTTTATTTGCATTCAATTTCGTGTGTATATATATATATATATATATATTTCAACTTTGAATGTTAGTTATTGGAGAACAAATATACAAGAAGTTGATATATAAACAATGTTCATTTTAAAATTATAAAGACTAAAAACATTGTAATGTTAGTTATTGAAAAACAAATATATTTTAATCTTTTTGAATGATCAGTTCTAAAATTATTTGACATTTACTCACAGGAAACATCATTGCATGCAACAATCATGAAAGAAATTCTCTCAACTTTCAGAAACAATATACAAGAAGGTGATAAATACAACCAAAATGATTCTTACAAACCTATCATACAAGCAAAGAAGACATTGTTTTTGACAACAACTATTGTAACCAAAATCCAAGACCCAAAAATTACTATTCAAAACCATTACTTTGAGTTAACTTCATTCAAATCACTAACACAAAGATTGGGAGATAAAGTAAATCTAATGGGTAATAATTCGTTCAATACAAAATTCAAGTTATAAACTATCAAATAAACATCATTTGGTACTAACTATTTTTTGCACTGCAGACATCATTGGAACACATGATATTGGACATGAACAACAGCTATGTTGTTGACAAGCCTACAAAAACACTCATACTAGAACACTCATACAAAAACACTCATACAAGCCTACAAAAACATAAAAACTCCAAAACAATTTAAATTCAAAATGTAATAACATTATTATAATTCCATTTAACCCATTTTATTTATTTATTTTTGCTTTAATTTTTAGGGGTGAAATTGTCAAAGTCACTTTATGGAGGAACATAGTTGCTGATTTTTCAAAATGTATTTGTCCATCACAAGCTACATGATGGTCCTATGATTGTTGCAGTAACATCAACAACAGCTAAAAAATTCAGAGGTCTCAAAATTAAAATTATTTTCAACAAAATTCTAATACATTTCTTATTCTTTATACCGTAAGTGTTAGTGCACATTAACTTATTTATTGTAATTACGGATGACTACTCAATCAACTCAACTTCAACAACAAGAGTTTATATTAACCTCGACATACTGGAATTCAACATGCTTTCACAATCATGTACCATTTACATCTTTTTGTCTTCTTTCTTTTCACTTAATCTCTACTTTCAATATCATTCTATAACACCTCATTAACATTAATAAAAAAATTACAAAAACAATTTTCAAAACATATTCTGTTTACAAGGAATCCAGTAAAAGTTTCATGGGAATCTAATGTTCAGGTGCACTTACAATTTTGTAACTTTTACCAAATTCATAATTCCATGACCATATACTAATATGTATGTAATTACCTACCTATCTACTTACCTAGCACAACATATATACATGCAATCACATGATTTTGCAGAATCATACTTTATAGATCAAATTGAGAGATTATATACATGATAAATTTACATTTCGATTATTTAATTATTTATGCACTATTTAATATAAAAAATAACATGTAACTTAAAATTTGGACAACAATTGAAAAAAGTTAGAACATTATATTATGGGTTCGAACCCCAAACTTTATAATTGTGTGTGTGGAATTTAAGTGATGTTTACTATTCCGTATTGTTTTGTTAAAAAAAAACAGCAGAATATTCTTTAAAAAAAAAAGAGTGGAGAATAAATTATCTTTATCACTATAGTTGTTGTTGTAATATCATTGTCATCATCATCATCAAATTTAAACTCTACATGACTAATGGAATATTCACCCTAAAGACCTTTTACATATGGATTTTCATATATATTTTTTCTACCTCTTCAAATTCCAAACATTTTACATGGGTCAAATGTTTACATCTATAGAATATAAAATTTATATAATTTCAACAATTTACATATAATTTACCAAAAATATAGAATTTAAATAATTTAAACAATTTATATATAATTTACTGAAAATACAAGAAAGAGTATTCATAATCTATGCAACCATCAATGACATTGATTACAAATTTGGATGCAATTACATTGGATGTGAAAACTGTCTCACAAAATTAACTCAACAAGGCCAACAATACAACTGTCCCATATGTGACATGACATCAAAGTACCCTGCACCAAGGTATCACATAAAATTTTACTTTCCCCACCTTCATTTTGTTTAACTCATAGTTATGACATAAGTTGATTTTTTATAGGTTCAAGATTCAATTGTGAGTGTTAGATGAAACGGAAACAACAACATTCACTATGTTTAATAAGAAGCTCAAAAACTCCTCAACACAACAACAACTTAACTTTTGGAGAAATGGGACATCATATACATACCATCCACTCTACAAAATCTGTGTAACCGCAAACTCATCTTTGAAATAAGATTGTCCGATAAGAACATGAAAGAAGGATCGCAAACATACACGATCACAAGAAATTTTGTCCCGACCAACATTTTCCTCGATCCGACAAATAGTACCCACATCAAGTATAACATTTACACAATTTTTTTTTAAAAAAAAACACACATTTTATTCCCTTCCAATAACTAGGAACCTAAGTCACCGCAACCAACAAATTCCAGCTCAAATGACGAAGGCACTATAAAACAAAAATGTAAGAAGTGAAGTATGCAAATGAGGATGATGATAAGGAGAAAAATGACAACCCATTATCCAAACGAAAAATCAAGGTATAACAGAGCAATAAAAACGTAAACATTCACATATCATCATTAGATGAAGAGACAATCAAGACAATAGTTACAAAATAAAAGAAGATTGTGGTCGAGCATATTACATCCTCTAACAAAGAGTTCGTCCTTCTACATACCTTAACGAGTACAAAAAAGAATAAACCAAAATTAATACGTTACTTCATTTATTCAAGTCATTCGTATAACAACGGTACTTCTCTTGTATAAATTACATTGGTACAATTATATATGTACTATTGATATAACTACTAAATTGTGGATCATTGGACAATTGGGACATAAAACTTCATATTAATTTTTTTTAAATCCACTTAAATTAAAAATAAAAAAAAATATTCCCGCGCAACGCACGAGTTAGAATCTAGTTTCATTATAATTTTAAAAGATATCAATTCTCTCAAATTAGCAAGCACTCAAACAAGTAACAATAAAAAGAGATTTTGAATCCATATTTGGCCCAAGTGTCTCACGGTAAATCCAATAAAATAAGAAAATGTCATTTTTCCGATATTTCTTTTGGGACCAAAGTTCTAATATTTTTCACTTCCAAAAATTTAACAATAAAATTTAACAACACTTCAACACAAAATCCATTTTAATTATTACAAAACAAATTAACAACTCTATCATAAAACTATTTTAATTTTATAAATCAACACAACGTCCACACAATTGTCTCATAAAGATCACAACTTTAACATTCTAAAAGAAATAATTATAACAACAACTTTCAACCCATTTATTATTTATGGAAAAATTGTTATTTTAACAACAATAAGCTTTCTAAGAATTTATTCAACACTCAAACTACAACATAAAATTTTAACCAAATAAAAATTGAGTTTTTAGCCAATAACGATTATTATTGATTAAAACACGATCTAATCTTTATAGATCTAGCCTTTATAACAACTTCTATCGGATAAAAATTAATTTTTGACATAGATAAATATTTTCTCTAATCAAAATAGGTTTCTACATCAATATCAAGAACACTTCTATGAAAATAAATTGCACGTCACAATTTTGTTTTTATAACTAAAAAGGATTTCTTATACAACAATAATAATATCAAACACCATATTCAAAATTATTCATCATCATAAAAATATTTACTAAAAATCAGTTTTTTTGTTATTAGTAACAACAATAACAACTTTACCATAAAAATTAATATTTTAATTAACAAACTTAAATTTTGTATCAAAAATCATCTCAAAATCAAAGGTTTTATCAAATTGAATCAGAGAGAAAGTAAAAATATTAATAGATTATAAAATTAAGCAAGTTCAAAGGTAGAGATCAGATACTAAAATTTGAATGAAATCGGAGCAACTTCCTTGCACAACCATAGAACATTGGAACCGATTTTTCTTCTTTCTCTCATCGTGGCTACACTGATGTTTTTTCCCCTCTCTCACATACTATTTAGGATTCAGTATTCCTTTTCTTTTTTCTATCCTACAGTAGTAGCTATTAACTAGGAACTTATACATCATTTTTTTTTTCTTTTTTGTTAACCTAACCTAAAAGCCAACTAGAGATTTATATGGCTTTTCTCACTAACTAACATTTGGGCAGTTGACTAATCAAAAATAATTTTTTTTTTCTAGAAATAATTAAATCGTGTGGTTATTATAAATATTTTTTTTCAAATACTTCACAATGAATATTCTTTTAAAAAAAATGATTTTCACACAATTTAGCAAAATATTCTGCCAAATTAAATAAATCATGTCATACCCATATATACTTTTCAAAAATAATAGTTGAATAAAGAATAAAATAATAACAACTACATTATAAGTTATTGAAAAAAAATAAAAATATATTTCACACACCACTAATAATAGAGAAAAATATGGATCTTACAAAGCTCTTTATGGATGCAAGTGTCACACACTATTATTTTGGTATCAAGATGGGGAAAGTATGATCACAGGACCAAAAATGGTGCACCAGATTACGAAAAGGTTAAGAGGCTAAGAGAGCAAATGAAGATTTCTAAAGACCGTCAGAAAATTTATGCTGACAAGCGTTGTAGGCCGCTAGAATTTGAAGAGGGTGACTATGTGTTCCTTCGTGTTACGGCTACCACTAGTGTTGGAAGAGCCATCAAGTAAAGGAAGCTAACCCCAAAATTTATTGGATTGCATTATTGCTATTACTTTCTAAAATTCATGATGTACCTGATACCATCCAGTTAAAGGATAACTTATCTTTTGAAGTACCCCTAGTGAAGATTGTGTTGGATATTTTCCCCATCAAATTGATGATCGAAAGATGAAACGATTAAGGAACAAAGAGATAACCAAATTCCCTTGGTTATGGTGATTTGAAACCAAACAACTAGTGATGCAAGTTGGGAACTTAAAGAGATTCCAATGTGTAGTTTCTAAGATGAAACTATTTTAAGGGGGAGTAATGTAAGACCCACTTTATACAATAGAGTTCTTAGATCTACTACAAATATAATGAGTTGTATTTTTGTTTGTCTGCTACTTTATTTGTTAATGTAGTGATTTAAATTCACAACATGTACTAGTTTTCTTATAAAACTATACTTTTTTTCCCTTCACCATGGTTTTATCATGTTGGTTTTTCTTGGTAAGGTTTTTAATGAGGCAGTTGTTGAACATATTATTTTGGCCTAGTACCCTAAGTTCTTTTGCTCTCTTCTTTTAATATTAGTAATATATGTATTAGGGTGCTGCAAATGATAGGCGTTAGCATTGGAGTGCCAATATTTACTCAAATATTTACTCAAATTTGCTGCAAATATTTACTCAAATTCTTGCTTAAAAGAAAAATTTATTAAGACAATATTTTATTATCAATCTACTATATTATATAAAGTAATGTTTTAAATCTCGTCAAAAAATCTCAAACAAAATTTTGCTGCATTTTGGACTGCTGATTGATTTTTACTTGTTTTCCAAATATATTCAAAATGCTTGTTTTTAAAATGAAGTCACGTTTTGTACGTAAAAAATAAAATAAAAAGTAACGTTTTATACAATTTCCCAACTATTTTATTCAAAACATAAAATTTTTAAATAGCATTATTTTTTTATTACATTTTTGTCAAACGAGGGAACTATGAAATCAGAAAGGTGGTAAATATAGATGATTAAAATTGCTCATTTGAAATTAGGAGGCGTAAAATCATACAATTGAAAATCTTCAAAGGAAAATCGATCACTTAAAACTAGGGGGCAAAAAATACACAACTGAAAAGGCAACAATATTGTATCATATAAGGAAGAGTTAAGCTTGTTACTCACGAAATGACCTACAACAAACTCTACAAGGGAGTTGAATAGTTCGAAACTTTTGAAAAATAGATTTTGAAAACTTTCGAGTTGCACAGTGAAAATTAAAATTTTTTTAATGTGATGGAATAATTGATTGTGCACATAAAATATTCGGATTGATTCGATGATGGTATATGAAATAAACAACCCAAAATTCAATAGAGACTTATATAAGAAACACAAAATTGTTTGTAGTTTTAGAAAAGGATTTTTGCATTTCAATCAAATATGACAAAGATCATGAAATAAAGACTCAATGAGTCTTAATCAATAGAAACACTATCATACTAGATTTTCTTCACACCAAAGCAAGTCTAAGATGTTGAATTGCACTGTTCAAAAAAAAATTTATTCAACAATCAAAACCAAAACAAGATTTCAAACAGAAAAATCTTATAATAATTTTTCTATCAATTTGCAGCATAACAAATTTTCCACCAAACTCCAAAACAAAATAGAAAATCAAGAACAAACTAAAAATGCAGAAATTAAAGAGTTAGAGATAGAAGTATTCACACGGTGATTTATACGGGTTCCTCTACTTCATCCTTACTCGTAGAGTACATCATGTTCCCATTCAAATGAATGAAGGTTCCTCTGTCTTCATACAGTTTAGTATCAAATCTTTTGAGATTTATTTGCCATAGAAAGCTTTCCAAAACAAATCCTTGTAATTGGTTCAACGTATCTTAGTATGAAGACGGAGGAAGTAGAGGATACAATAATCAAAGCATGTCTCATAGACCTTCAGACAAGTAACAGATTCAGGATGTTCATCAGAGGATGCGCAAAAGCTTTGTCTTCTTCGGAGCATTGACTCTCATCATAGAGTTGACTTTCATTAAAGATTTGACTTTAATCAGAGTATACATTATAAATAAGAATCTGACCATCAGTTACTTGATGCGATTATCAAAGGCAAATGATCAAATGCTTGTTGTAGTCATCAGAGGCAGACGAAACATAACATAGCTTGTATTACCAAAGTCACTAGAAGTGCATTTCAGACCGTGTTTACCAGACTTAAAATATAGAGTAGAAGTGGAGTTTTGGTGTTCCTTTATCTTAGTCCGATCATTAAAGGACACAACATAAGATCCTATAAAATTTACTTGACATGGGAACTGCACACTTAATCAGAACGTTAGTGCTTTAAATTGTTACCACATATTGATTTTTTTTTATCATCAAAACAAGTCAGGGTCATAGTTCTTCAAACCAACTTGATTCTAACAAGCTTGACTATACTAAGCTAGAAGGTTGGGAAGACTTGAACAAAGTCCGATTGACTAGTAGGTATTAAGTGGACATATGATAGTTTTGGTGATTAGTGGATTAAATCCTTTAGAGTGAAGGGACATGACGTAGCTTACGTGTTGGTGGTGAACTAGGATAATTTGCCTTGTGTTTCCTCTCTTTATCTATTTATTTACTTTTGCATTATCATGCTTTTATTCTACCATCTATTTTATAAAAAGTTTTTAAAAACTTAATAATACAATTCAAACCCCATTTTCTTGTGTTTTTCTCTCTTCAAAGTAAATATGTCCGGAAACAAATAGCCTAAAATAGCAACTAGAACATATACTCAAGCCAAAACCCATTAAAGATAGAGATTGAGTTATTACCAAAGTAGATCATCACTGAGTTTTGACTCCTAAAATGGTTAGTCAAGATAATAAGTATGCAAGATATATGTCCTACTCAATGCATGACAAATTCAAAATACCCAACTCATTTCTAATTTTCAAAAAACATTCATTTACCATATGCTTAGTAAAAAATATCAGCGAGTTGGTTTGAAGTGTCTGCATGCTCAAAATTGCAATCTCCCTTTTCTACATGATCTCTTAAGAAATGATGTATTATATCTATATGATGTAGAATCAAATTGTTTGTAAGATTTATAATACTAGTGTTATCACATTTAATTGGAATGTGATCCAATTTCACACCATAGTCAAGTAGTTAATGTTTTAACCATAAAATTTGAGCACAACAAATAGCTGCAACCACATATTCGACTTTAGTTGTAGATAGAGAAACATTATTTTGCTTTTTACTATGCCATGAAATGACACTATTTCTAAATAAATGACATGTCCCACTTGCACTTTTCCTATCTAACTAGCCACCTGCAAAGTCGGAATCAATATATTCAACTAAGCGTCTAAGACCCCCTTTAGGATACCAAAGTCCCAAGGGAGGTGTCCCCATAAGATATCTAAAACTGTCTTTGATCGTATTTAGATTGGACTCGTTTGGATTAGCTTGAAAACGTGCACACATGCCGATACTATGCTTGATATCAGGACGACTAGCAATGAGATAAAGCAATGAATTGTTCATATCTCGATATTGTGATGTGTCTACATCAATATCAACCTCATCTTTATCCAATGTTCTATTTGTACCCATTGGTGTGCTTATGGATTTGCATTTGTCCATGCCAAACCTCTTTAACAACTCTTTGTAGTACTTGACTTCACATATAAATGTGCCACCCCAATAGTGACATTTCAAACTCACCCTGCATTAACTTCAAAAATTATTGGTACATGGATTCACTAGAGCCAAAAATAGTATCGTCAACATACACTTGTATCAAAAGAATGTGTGCACCCTTTGTTTTTATAAGAGAGTAATGTACTTTTCCTTGTTTCAAACTTTTTTCAATTAAAAATTTTCTTAGGCGCTCATACAAAGTTCTAGGAGCTTGTTTGAGACAGCTCTTTTTAGTTTAAAAACATGACCTAGGTAATCAAATTTCTTAAAATCTGGAAGATGAGAGGCATACACTTCCTCTTCTATTAAACCATTTAGAAAAGCACTTTTCACATCCATTTGATAAAGTTTGAAGTTTAAGCATGTGCAAAAGCTAAAAGTAGCCTAGTTGCGTCAAGCCTAGCTACCGGAACATAAGTCTACTCAAAATCAATTATTTCTTCTTGATTGTAACACATAGCAACAAACCTTTCTTTATTACGGGTTACTATGTCATTTTAATCAAGCGTGTTCCTAAATGTTTATTTGGTGTCGATAACTTGATGATCTTTTGGTTTAGGAACTAAGTCCCAAACTTAATTTCTTTCAAATTGGTTTAATTCTTTATGCATGGCCATAAGCCAATGCTTATCAATTAATGCATCACCAACTGTTTTTGGCCCAATTTGATAAATAAAGGCATAGAATTGACATAAGGTGTGTATCTTAGATCTTGAGTATACTCCTCTTGAAATATCTACCAAAACATTATCAATAGGATGATTTTTGTCAACCCTCCATGATGATGGAAAACTTGCAACTTCAGCCCTCTTATCCATTGGTGAGTTGTCATTTTAGATGTGTCTCCTTTATCATCTTCATTCTTTGAATTATGTTCCTTATCCTTTTGAGTGTTAAATTCATCAAAATTAATATGCATTGATTCCTTTATTAGTAATTAAGTAGAGTCTAAGCTCATGAACATCATTGCATTTCCTTGTGATTGATATGTTTCAAAAGTAGTAATAGTTTCTCTTAGATGATTTGATGCATAATATAATGAGATAATTATTTTACTGGAGTGATTTTGATGTTATAATATGGTACTATTTGCTAGAATATTTTGATATATCGTATTGTGATTACGACACGGTCTATTATGATTGTTTGCGTGTTCTTCATACTTATATTATACTATCAACATGATTTCAAAACTCATCTCCTTCTTTGTTTGTGTTTGATTGGCTTGGCCTGCGTTTGCGAAATCGCAATTATTACAAGTTAATAAGTCTTGAAGTTCAAGTTTGGGAGAAGCCCCGCTCTGATAGGTGATACCGGGAATGAGAGTCATTAGTTGTATTTTTATTTATTTAATTAGAAACAACTTTTTGTATGAAAACCTTATAGTTACAAGTAAATTTTTAGAATTAAATTAAGAAGTTCTATTTAAATCAAGTTTATGGAGATTGCACTATTTTATAAGAGGAAAAAGTTTAAAGTGTTCCTTTTGAATTTTGAGAAATGTGGTATCTTAAATTAGTTATAAAAGTTTTTATTTCTTTGAAAAACTGATTTTCTTTATCCGTTGCAAATTAAAGTTAAAAATTATTGTATAAATTATTATATATTATTTTGGAGTTTAGGGTGTCACGTTAGTGGTATCAGAGTAGGTCCGTCCAATCAGGCCGAGTGGGTAGACTGTCGGTTTAGTGTTATGTCAATTGTTTTTCTTGTGTATTAACTATTATTGTTTGCTTATTCTGATTGTAATGTGGACTCTAATTTCCTAACTAAATAAAACATGAAATTATTTGTTTAAATTTGTGTTAATTTGAATGGTTGACATGATTAAATTAATTATCTATTGATTTGTCTTCCGTCTTATGTTTCTAACTATAATTTTATGTTCTCTTGTTATTAATTATCGATTGACAAACCTTGCCTCTTTGTCTTCGTACCATGATGATTTAAGTTTTGATCTTACCAATGAAATCAATTTAGAACGTTAGTCGTAGTTTTGAAACATTAGAAAATTCTTGTTATTAGTAATAATAGTTCTTGAATATTACAAGGTCGTAGAAGTTTATAGTTAGAATTTTTAAAAAAATGACATTTTAAAAGAATTAAAGTTGATTTATTTTGTAAAATGTAAATAACTTTTGTTTGAATTATTCTTGATTTATTTGAAAAAATTAAATTGAATTGGATTTTTGTTGATTTATAAAATAAAAATAATTTTATACTATTTACTTTATTTAAAGTTTAAAATAGCTAAAATTGATTTTTTGTTAAGACTATGTTTTATTGGTTTAGAGGGGATGGTATGTAGGACCGATAATTGACGTGTGGAATAAAAAAATATTATATGCTATAATATTGAATCTTGATGTTAGGGTGTTATGATATTTGTTTGAAATGATTGATTTATTGATTTTGATATTATGAACTTATTGGAGTTTAACCTGATGCTAGAGTTTTAGATTTTAAGAACTCTTCAGTGATTCACAATGGTACTAATAAAAAAAAGGGTCAAATGATAAAATGTCTACTAATTGAGAAAGACAAGGAAAACAGAAGAAAAAAATGGTTTTTAAAAGAATTATCTGAATAGTGAAATTCTTTTTGGAAAGTTATCTAAATTATGGATTTTATAGTCGATGTATTTTACGAGTAGAATATTTTTTTGAGTAGAATTGTAGTTGTTGTGTTATCATTGTCGAAATGTATATTTGAGTTTAATATGAGAAGGTCACATGTTGTTTGTACATCTTTTCTTTTTACATGAATTAACCTAACAAAATGGTATGCATCATGTATATTGGTATGTGTAGAGTGCATCGTGTAGATTAGTATGTGTCCAGATACTAAAATTTATTTTACCAATTTTTTTATTATAAAATTGTATTTTTTTTTTATTAGGGACCCAATTTTTTAGATTAGAACATGCCTCCAAAATCTTTAAAATTGATGGTGTGTTATGCTTTAGACCAATTTTGCGGCTTGAGAAAAAGTGATGATGTATCTATAGACATATTGAGTAGCTGGTGTGAGAGGAGGTTGCACCATCATTCATCTACAAAAAAAAAATAATATATTCAATAAGTAAAATCAAGAATGAAGGACAAAATGTTAAAGTCTATAAATGGGATTGTAAAGTCAAACTAGAACACATGTCTATGAGAGCAATACATAACCATTTCCAGATGAATCAATTTAAATGCAAAGTAGATTTCAAAACAAAGAGAGCAGTTTCAACACACTACAAGCAGAATCAATGTTATTATCTTTATTCATTGATAAAGTAACAACTATTTCTAATAGTACCTATTCAAACATAAGTCAATAGCAATCTACAACAACATATAGAAGAAGAATGAAAAATATATAAATATAACGGTACTAATTTATAAAAGTAATATAGCTCTAACAGTATTATTTATAACGGTACCTATTTCTAGCAGTAAATAAAGCTAAATGTATAATATCATTATAGTTCTAACAGTACAATTTCTAACAGTAATATAGTTTTAACAGTACTATAAATATAGTTCTAACAATACTATTTCTAACAGTAATATAGTTCTGTCTTACTTCATTATTATTAGGAGCATGTGTTGATGTAGAAGAACGTAGAGTACTGTTGGCATCAGCTGGAGTTGATAAAAAAAGCTGCTAAAGCCTCTATATTCAATCTTGCAGTGTTTGGGTTCAACATTCTCTTAAGAATAAGCTGAAATTTCCCTTCCATTGCTTCCATTTCCTTACGTTGTTTTACCTCCTCAGTGTGTTCTCTTTTAAGTTTTGCAATTTCTTCATTTCTCCTCAAGAGAGTTGATGTTGAAGTTCTTCCGTGGCAACGAAATCTCCTCAATTTTTCTTTGTCACATACACTCTGAAAGGCTTCTAAAGATGACTATCCATTTTTTTTAATCAAATCTTGAAGCATTGTCTAGCATAAATAATAATACTAAATAAATAATTGTATACATAAATAATAGTAAATAAATAATACATTATATTAAACTTACAATTGCAAGATTGGTTTCTTGATCCAACTCCTTTCCTTTCTCACGTTGTCGAGTAGCAATGAACATTTCAGCTTGAGTGGGAGGCTCTTTATCCTCATTACTTTGACATTAAACCAAGAAAAACAAGAATATGAGAATTTTATTTAAATAACATAATTAAATATTCACTTACAATATTTGAAAAAAGAATACCATTTAGTAATAGCCACACACAAAATATATACATTAATTACCTCGACCTTGTTTCTTAATCTATATCAAACACCTAATGGTACTTATAAAAAGGTGTAGTGGAGTATTTTGCAGATGTTTATTTGGAAATATTATTTCTATATATAGAATGGTAAACCATTTGCAAAACATTAATGATTTCTGATAATAGTATTCTTTCAGATTGTTCTTCAATTTGAATAGAGTTAGAACGGGAAAAAATCGAAAAACATTAATGATTTATGAAAGTGTGGTTTTGCATGTTATGAAAACATCACTTAAAATTCACTTCACTTCATTTCACTTTTTTTTTTCTTGGAACATGATATCTGAACCTAATAATTTTAATATTGTTAGTTGAGTTGGGTGTTATAGAGTACTTCATTTCACTTTAATAAAACAATTGTAGTAATTGTATAATTGAGTCATTATGACATCCTCCATTACACTTTAATTTTGTAAATAACAATACATTATACTCTTTATGATTTCTATTATAAGCAAAAGTGAAGTAGAAAGTTGAAATATTAAGTCTAAATTTTGAACAAAATATATCAATTCTTGTTTTTTTTTTTATTTTTTATATTTGAGATAAGAGTGAGAATGTATATGTATATATAGAGAGAGAGCGTATCAAAATAAAGGAGTTTTAAAATGAGAGTCTAAAATGATTAAATTTTAACCTTACATAATTAGTCAAGATTAGAACAAAAAAGTCATAAAACTTTTTTATATATAAAGAAATAAACAATACTTCCTCCATACCACAATATTTGTTAAAAAAGTTGTCCTAAAATGAGAAAACCTTTCAATAATATTAATTATTTTTTCAAATTTTACCTCTAATTAACACTATATATAATAATAATATTCACTATCTTAAATTTGCATTTATGATAATTGTGAATGCACCAATAATTAATGAGGATAGTTTAGTAAATGCATTATTTTCTCTTTTTTATTTATAATTTTCTTTAATATACGTTAATGATGTCGCACCAATTAAAATTGAACATGTGTAATTCACTCTTTCTCAGTATCATTTTATAAACTTTTATAGATACTTTATCTTATTCACATTAATCCCATTACAAAAGCGAACAAAGTTTCAAAAATTCTAATTTTAAAAAACTTTCTACGGGGTTCGAACTCAGGTTTGTTATAACAAGGAAAAAGAGAACTTACAAATACAACAAATGGTTATTGTATCCATACTTGGTAAATCTGTTTTATATATCATAAACTAAAAAATGGTATTTTTTTAAAATATAAAAGTTGTATAATATTATTACATATTTATTTAATCTTTATAGTATTTGTTTTCTTCATAATCAATCAGTTACTTCGTAATATTATATTGATATAAGAATTTTAAGCTGTAAATTTACAAAAAATATACTGACGATCAAACTATTAACGTTTATTAAAAAGTGGTAGTAGATCAAATTTTGGTTGACAATTTTAATAATTAAAAATAAATTTTTAAAAACTAATTTTTATTCAAACACTAAATTTTTTATAGATTAATTGTTATGTTTTGTCGGTGTATAAAGTCTTACACATTCAGCACATCGCAAACATTCATAAAGTGTGACTTTAAAAGTAATTTTGTCAATGAAAGTTGATGTATTTTGTCCACAATATGGATCAAATAGTTTAATTTTTGTTGATTAAATTATAACTCAATGTCTTTTACAAAGAAGATTGAAAGTAGCAGTATTTTTTTTAAAAAAATCTTGGGGATTTTGGAGTCCGTGGCCATCTTATGTCCTCGAGAAGCTCCGCCACCGGTCTCTTATGTTAATCAATTCATGTGGATTGTTTTAATTTTTAAATGAATTTTTTCAATCATATTTAGAACATTATAAACATTCTCCTATAAATTTTTCAAGCGTTAAAAGCTCAAGACATAACATATAGAGTGTATTTGTAAAGTTTGGTCGTATTATGATAAAAATTAATTTTTTTATAGATATTAAAATAGTCGGATCTTAGATCTAAGTAATTTATACCCTTCATACGGCTAATCCAGGTCCATCCAACGGTCGGTTCTCCGATTTAAGTTGTCTGTAATGCTCATATGACTAATCCACTTCAATCCTACAGTTTTGTTCATTGATTTAAGTTGTCCCTACCACTCACACAATTAATATTGTTCGACCTAAATGTTGGTTATCTGATCTAAGTTGTTTGTAACACTCATACGACTAATTCGATACTAAAGACCGCAAAAAAATTTAATTTGACATGGAAGATTTCATGTATCACAGTACTAACCAGAGTTCACATACAGTTCAACATTATAGACTACAAAAGATTTCATGTATCTGAATACAAATAGGGTTCACTTATTGTCGTACGAGTGTTATGGACTACTAAGATAAGATAATCGACAATTTGGTTGAACTTGACTAATCATATCAGTAGTACAGACAACTTACTGATATTTTAATTAGATAAAAAACTCGTTAGTTAAATTTAAAATAAAAAATATAACATTAATACACATAATTCCAATTATAGTAATATTTTATATATAATTTATATTATAATTAAATAATTAAAAAATATAATATTTTTCTATTGAACGATAAATCTATTAAATAAATGTATTGAATTGATTTAGTTAATACACAATAATTCCAATAAGGAAATAAAGTGTAACAACCCAAAAACCAAATCAATTCAATGAATCTAGCACTAAATGACATATAGTTTCTCAATAATTTCATAATAATATTTAAAAAATATGTTATACTCTTCATATATAGGTATTCTTCAACTTTTTAATTATATAATCCAATTTTTTTTCAAAAATAATTTTAATAAACAACATAACTATTATAAAAAATAGATATCTTCAAATTTTATAATATCAACTCACTATTTGAAAATATTATAAAATGTGTTCTAACATTAAAGTCAGCCTCTACAATAATTTGAATTTTGAATTAAAAAATAAAAATAAAAATATCTTAATTAGGAATCATATGAAATTGAATTAATGTAAAATAATACAAAATAAAAATTTTATTTGAATTTATTAGTTACTATAGAGTCTACAATATAACATTTTGTCCATAGCCATATCAATATTGAACATGTAATCAATCGTTTCATTAACAATTAAATAATTCAGAAATAACTATTACTGTATAAAATATAAATTAAGTAGAAAACAATAAATT
>JBBPBQ010000002.1:28159483-28196328 GCA_037974755.1 Cicer yamashitae
ATAGAGCATAATTTTGGCACAAAAGTCAATGAAAAAATACAAATACAAGATATATATATATATATATGAAATAGTACACATGACAACTTTTATTCTACATCTAATATTTTTTTACATGAAATAAAAAATCATACTTTTTTAAATATATATTTCATTCTGAATAAATTGTATTAAAATATTTTAAGACAAAAATAAAAAAGTTATTTGATAAAAAATTTTCTATAAATATTTTCCCTTTATATTTCACCTAAATTGAATACAAAATTTTCCCTTTATAAAATTAAATACAAAATTGTCTTTTTATTTTTCCTTTTTATTTTCTTCAAAGGACCTAGGCTCGATCCAAAGATATATGTCTTTTTAAAATATATTTTTTGAAACTTTATTATTTACAGTTATGGGTCCATGTGAAACAAACATAAATTAAATCCAAATAATATTTATAAGTGCCACATCTTAAAAAAATTATAATTTTGAAAGAGTCGAACAACAATTTTTTATTAAATGTCAAATGTCTCTAGAACTACTATTTTTTATCAAATGTAAAATGGTACAGTTTTTTATTTTTTTTCACATTTTTATAACAATATATCAATGTCTCTAGAACTACTATCTGAATTGAAGTGGTACAATTTTATATGGTACAATAAATTTTTAATTTTTCACAAAAAAATTTAATTTTATTTGAAAAAAAAAAACGACGTGCATGAACAAGAAATTAAAGGTCGTAAGTTCGCAAGATATAAGGCATATTTTTTTGTCTTAAGATATAAGGTATATTAAGGAGCTTATAAAAAAACAAGGGTATATCAAGGATATTAAATTTAATGAGACATTATGAATTGGATATCTTAATATTTTTATTTCTTTAATGTTTCATTAACGCTGTTAAATATCTCCTTCATCTATTTTTCGATTTCATTCTTTTTTCGTGTCTTTTATTATATCAATTAGGCCTCTCTTCTTTATTTTCTTCAAAGGACCTAGGTCCAATCAAAAAATATGTCTTTTTAAAATAAATTTTTTGAAACTTTATTCTTTACAATAATGGGGTCAATGTGAAAAATATATAAATTAAACCCAAATAATATTTATAAGTGCCACATCTTAAAAAAAATAAATTTAAAGAGTCTAACAATAATTTTTTATCAAATGTCAAATGTCTCTAGAACTACTATTTTTTATCAAATGGGAAATGGTACAATTTTTTATGGTACAATAAATTTTTAATTTTCCCCAAATAATTATTCAATTTTATTTGAAAAAAAAAAAGATGTGCATGAACAAAGAAATAAAAGATCATGGTAAAAATGCATGAACAAAGAAATAAAAGGTCGTAAGTTGGTAACCTTAATGGTATTGTCAAATATAAGATAAGATATAAGGTATATTAAGGAGCTTATCCAGCTTATCAAAAAAAAAAAGGTATATCAAGAATATTTAATTTAATGAGACATTATGAATTGGATATCTTACTATTTTTATTTCTTTAATGTTTCATTAACGCTGTTAAATATCTCCTTCATCTACCTTTCGATTTCATTCTTTTTTCGTGTCATTTATTATATCAATTATGGCGATGAATATGCTTCCTTTGGCCTTTTTCACATTGTTCTTCGTACAGGTTTTGGCAGGCATTGACTCAAATTGGTATGATGCAAGTGCAACTTTCTACGGTGACATGGGCGGTGGTGACACCATGCGTAAGTATAACATAAACTCTCCTTTTCTCCCTTTTAATGAAAATTATTGTCCATATATTAAGATTGAAAAATGATTATTATTTTGTGCTATATATTTTAAAGTAGATTTGTTGAAATTTGAATATATATATAGTCAATCTGATTTTCATCCAATAGTCAATATTAATCGACTATAGTTTGTTTTTCTTGTAGTTATCCTTGTTTCTTTTGTGCATATTATGTACAGGTTCATGTGAATTTTTCTTGAAATATGTGAATTTTTTTTTATGTTTAGTAATTTTTTTATACAAAAATGATATATATATATTCATAATTTTTCTATAATTATTTAATATCTCATTTTTTCTTTATTTTTCTGTTCCTATCTCATTATCAATATATTACATTTATCATATCACTCATTTTATTCTGGTTTCTTTATTTCTCAAGGTGTATACACTCGTTCGTGAACATCAAACATTTTTATTTGCTATTCAAAATAAATTATCATATCATCCACAGACTCTTTTAACCGTTGATTATTAGTAATGATTAATGAAAAAGTTGCATTCAATTAATTCATTTTTTCAATATCTTTCAATATATAATAATAAATTTGATGTGTATATGTAGAGGGGGCATGTGGTTATGGAGATCTTTTCCAGCAAGGTTATGGGCTTGAAACAACAGCACTAAGCACAGCTCTATTCAATGATGGCTTATCTTGTGGTGCATGTTTTGAGATCAAGTGTGTCAATGATCCTCAATGGTGTTTAAAAGATGTAACCTCAATCACAGTGACTGCAACAAATTTTTGTCCTCCCAATTACATAGACGGCAGTTGGTGTAACCCTCCACGAAAACACTTTGATTTGAGTATGAAAATGTTCACAACTATTGCTATTTACAAAGCTGGGATCATCCCAGTTCAATATCGACGTGTTCCGTGTAACAAAAATGGGGGTATTAGATTTGAGCTAAGAGGTAACCCTTATTTTTTGATGGTTTTGGTGTACAATGTTGCTAACGCTGGTGATGTTTATCGTTTGGATGTTAAAGGATCTAACACAGGTTGGATTGAAATGAAACATAATTGGGGACAATTTTGGGATACTGGTGTGAATTTGGTTGGACAAGATTTGTCATTTTGGATTACTACAAGTGATGGAAAAGCTTTGGAGTTTAATTCTGTTGCTCCTTCTTATTGGCAATTTGGACGGACTTATGAGAGTTCGGTTAATTTTTAGATGTGTTGGATTTAGTATAGCATTCAGAAGAAATGCATCTACCTAGTTACAGACATTAGGAGGAGAATTATGTATATTTTCAAATTTCAATGTTTAGGGAACTTATAGCCCCGTAGTTTTCTTGTTTCAGAATAATTGGAAATTAAACCTTAATTATGTCACTTAATGATGAAATGATCTTTAGAATGCAGATTTTTTATTCACAAAAAAGAAAATGCACCGTCAATGCAAATTAATTTTTAACTAATGTCCGATAAAAATTAAGGATATGATAGTTATTTTTTTTAAAACGGTTACAAAATATGATTACATAGCAAGATGATGGGGTACGATTTTAACTATTTTACATTGTCAATACATTGTACCATTTTCAACCTAGAGGCAAATCTAAAAAACACAATTCTAAAAAAATAAGTTTTAGTCACTAAATATATTATTGGATTAAGTCGTATACTAGTTCGCTCTCTTTAAGACGTTCCACGGCATTGCCCAAATTGTGCAAACCTTCTATCAACCACGATGTACTCAAGAAATCTATATTTTCTCTTCAAGAAATCTATATTTTCTCTTTTCCTAAAACATTTGGCTACAAGGACAACCTTGTACTTATCAACAATTCCATTGGATTTTAGATTCTTTATCAAGATCCATTTACAACCTATTGGTTTGCAACCTAGAGGCAAATCTACTAAATGTCACGTCTTGTTAGACTATAGACCCTCAAATTAGCATCCAAAGACGGTAAAACTTCTAGGAGGTTTGATAGATCCTCTTGGATCTTATTCTTATGTATATGCCGTATAATCAGGTTTGTAATCTTTAACAACTCTTGCCCTCTTACTTCTTTGAGGTTCCATTTCACCTTCTTTGTTGCTTTTAATGCTCTTGATCACGGGAATAGGACTAGTTTCAGGGTCCCACTATTTCTTGATTTGAAAGGGAATCTATTTTCATGAAAGTCAACATCATTTGACTCTATGATCACTTGAGCGTTTAGGTCATACAACTTATATGCTTTGATGTTTACTGCATACCCAATGAGTACACATTCATAGGCTCTACTAGCAAGTTTAACACACTTGGATTGAGGATCCTAACATAATCTAGGCAACTCCAAGTTTGAAGATAAGACAAGTTAGGTTGTCTTTTCTTCAAAATCTAATAAGGAGATGTTTTGCTTTTAGATTTAGGAACTCTATTATAAACATTGCAAACAGTCAATAAAATTTCCCCCCAGCAATGAGATGCAACACAATAATTAAGCATAATATCAACAACCACTTCAATAAAAGTTCTATTATTTCTTTCCACTTTACCATTCATTTCAAGAAAATATGGTGCAGTTGTTTCATATATAATTCTATGTAGTTTATAAAAATCAATGAACATGTGAGAATCATACTTTGTTTCTCTAGCACTACGAAATCTCTTAATCGTTATACTGAATTGATTTTCAATTTCCGTTACAAAAATCATGAACATGTCAAGCGCTTCTATTTTATTTTTCATAAGATATACCAAAGTATAGTCATAAAAGTTGCAATAAAAATGATAAAATATCATTTTCCATTTCTTGTTATAGTTCCATCAAGTTCATATATATTAAAGTGAATCAAATCCAAAGGCTCAAATTCTCTAGCTACTAATTTATGTGAGCTTTTGATAATTTTAGCTTGATTACATAAGTCACATTTTTCTAAATCCTTTAAAGTTAACTTTGGAGTTAAACCTAAGCTACTCAAGTTTGAAATCACACGTTGGTTCACTTGACAAAGTCTAGCATGCCAAATATTAAAATCATACAACATGTTAACAAAAAGATACATTTTATTAATTTTAACATTCAACTTAAACATTTCAATAGTGTTGTACCATTTTCTCGACAAAAATATCATTTTTAGTAATGGCGTACAAATCTTTCCCCTATAGACTGAGTATACTCTGTCTTATTAAGGAGAAAACCAGATACTTCTTCATCTCTAGAGTGTGCATCACCTCTTTTAGGATCAAAGTCTTTCCAGACCTGAACTGCAAATCTACATCTCCAGTACCAGCAACATTAGTGGTGTGATAATCTCCCAACAACACTTTATCATCTTCAGTAGTTTTGTATGTTCTGAACTTAGCACGATCATCAAAAACATGGTAGGAGGCACCAATCTCAATCCACCATCCATCTTATCCACCAACAATGTTGATTTCAAAGATCATAACAACAATTTGATCTTCATTTAGGTTAGCCTATGGAGTAGAGCTTGACCTATTCTTACACTTGTGTGCCATATAACCTGGTTTATCACAATTATAGCAAATGAATTATGAGCCAGAGTCATTTATAAGAGGTGATTAATGCTACTTCACAATTGTGGTCTTTGGAGGGGTCTCATTCTTGTTGCGGTTCTTTAGATTGAGATTGTTATTCTTGAGAGATTTTCCTATTGGATTTATAAATGCACCAATGAGTTTCTTGTTGATTTTTGAAACAACTAGCGCTTTATCTTTCTGATATTGCTTGTGGGATTCATTCTCAATTTGGAGGCAGGTTATTATACTTTCTAGTCAAAATTCTTTTGTTTTGTGTCTAAGAGAATTTTTGAAATCCTTCCAGGTAGGGGGATAATTTGTCAATTAAAGCTAAAATAACTACTTGAAATTGCACATCTAAAATCATACATACAAAGATGACTTTGTGAGCAATCTTTTGAATTTCATGGGATTGTGCCTCAACGGATTTATCATTAGTCATCTGATATTTGAGGTAGCGGCTCAAAACATAGTTCTTAGTACCAACTTCCTCGATATCATATTAATTTTTCAGAGCATCCCAAACTTCTCTAATAGACTTATAAGCACTATGATAATCATCATTAGAAAGTTCATTTAGAATATAATTCTTGCAGAGATAACCGTTCTCTTCCCACTAGGTTAATTCTACATCTTTCTTATCCTTTTTCTATTTGTTCGTCTATTTTTGGAACCACTAGAATTTCATCTTTCAGAACGCCTCCAACTTTTTTCGTAGTTAAGAAAACAACATCTTTTGATGCCATCGTTTGAAGTGACATTCGTCAAACCGAAACGGTTTGATGAAGTTAGTAGCAACAAACTCATACCTAGTAATATCTTCGCTAGATATGACAAAAAGAAACATCTTAAAATTTTTGTTTTCAGATCAAAAAACATAATTTTGAAAAAATAAGTTTCGGCCACCGAAAATATTACAGGGTTGAGTTGCATACTAGGTTGCTCTCTTTAAGACATTATGTGGCAATTCCAACCATGACATCCTCAGGATAAAGCAGCTCCGTTACAAACTATATTGACATCCCACTGCACTTTAGGAACCATTCTAGAATTATACTATCAAATATGGCACAAAAGCCACTCGCAAACCGAATGAACTACGACACAAAAACCTCTCTAAAACCAAAGGGACATTTGTATTAGGACCACTTTGAGACCTAAGGGACAATGGTATGGGGATATTCTAAAATTATTGAAGAGATGGAAAGAAAGGGGATAAGTGACTCGGAATATGCGTCGAACATAAGAGGGAGAAGAGGAAAGTTGAGAATTTCATCCAACTTTGTTGTGCCTTTACGAAAAGATATGACACTCTTTATATAGTGATGAAAGATATCCCATGTGTGTAAACTATCCAATATGTGACTTTAGTATTTTTAGAATTTGAAAACTAACCAATGTGTGATAGTTTTTCAATGTGGGAATCTAGATTTGTTTTTCTATTAACACACACTTACAGTTAAGTTCCAATAATGCATAATTATTGAACTCTTTTTTTATTTGATATTTGATGTTCATGAGTTTTTTATTATTTTTTGTTATGTAGACAGAGTGGCAAATATATCCACAAATTTTAGTCTCAATTGAGGAAGAGACTAAATTTTTATACATATAACCACTTATTTATTATAAAAGTTTTAATAAAATAAACTAAATTTGTTCCATTAGTGCAGTTTAGTACGAATCAGAGATACAATTACCTCTTTTTTTCTTCTTCCATGTTTAGTGTTTATGAATTTCGCCGCTAGATTTTTAAAAACATAAAAATAAATAAAATAGGCTAAGTTTTTTTTTTCTTCTTAAAAATAAAATGCTACTTGATATTTGAACATGTAGCATGCTATTTAAGTTCCCCGTAGGTAACTCGGTTGATGAGCTAAAAGAAATCAAAAGCGTTTGAAGAAGGAGATTCATGATTCAAACTTGGAAAGACAAACATAACATCTAATTTACTAATAATTTTCTATAAAAAAGAAAAAAGAAAAAATAGTATGCTATTTAAAATATTCGTGAATATTCATTAATAATACATGACATCTATTATTATTTTTTGTTTAAACATCAATTATTTTTTAATAATATAATATAATGCAAGATTTTGCAAATTTAAAACTTTAGGATTCATTTTTACTGCCCATTTTTTACAGTTATTATTAATTTATGTATTTTTTAATTATTAATCATTATTTCAATTATTGATATAATATTTCTAACAAACATTACTATTAAATCATGGTTACGATTGATTAATCTTTTCAACAATAAATTTGTTAATAAATGCTTATAATCATTCGTGATAATAGAATCAATAATTTCTCTTGATAAAAAGAAATTCAACAATTTATGCCCAAAAAAAAAATCAACAATTTAATAGCAGTGTAATGGTGCCATTTTTATTTATTGCTGCTATAAGCCATTCCTTAAATTCTCAGCACGTTGTGGCAATAGTACATGCTAAAACCTATTTCTATAAATCAAATTGTATGTAAAAGTAGAAACGATTACTTTTTCTTTTACAGAATAGAAAGGATTATCCTTATACTGGACCATATATGTTCAATAAAATATGATTTAATTTGTATATCCTATTAGTGTAAAGATTTTTTAAAATTGTTAGTAGATCACATGTGGAAAATCATTAAAGATTGTTTACACCTAAAAATAAATAAATTACTAGTCGAGAATGGCGAGCAGTCAAATCTACAGAAGTTAGACGAATAAAGGACATCTGAATGTGAGTCGGTTGAATTTTTCTCAAGTCTACAGAGATCTTGGAAGGTCGCTAAGGCATAAGAATGAGTCAAAGCTTAGTAGAACTTGATAAATTGGCAGTTGTGCTCGAGTTCCACATTTTTACCACCACTACTAATCAACACGGAGGCACGATTTGATGAAAAAAATGCGTGCGGATATTGGTAATGAGAAATGTCGTGAAAATAGGAAAGACGAGTCGATCATGGGGCGCCACGTATTCCCATCAGTGGTAGTTATCACACATTACCTGCGTAATTAGCCGCAAGCAAGACTATATTTTTATATGCCATGACTTATGGCCAGTAGGACTAGCATTTGCCTATAAATACCAATACTTTTAAATTGTTCAACACACACAATATTAGAAATGCCAACACAAACACAATGACCCTCCACCAACATTAGAAATGCCAACACAAACACAATGACCCTCCACCAACATTAGAAATGCCAACTTTCGTGGTTGCAACAAACGTTTTTAGGGACGTAGCAGTTGATGCACATAAGCAACCAATGGTTATGACCACATATTTCATTCACTACGCGAAAAAACACATTTTACAGCGTTTTTTTTAAGCCATTTACAGCGCTTTTTCAAAAAAATAAGCGCTGTAGTTACTAGCGCTGTAAAAAGATACAACAGCGCTTTTTTTTTAAAAAAAAAACGCCGTAAAAAATGTGGATATATTGCGCGCTTGTTATACGCATTTTACAGCGCTTTTTAAAAAAGCGCTGTAAATCCCTGTAACAATAGGTGCATTCATATAGATGATTTGTTATGCACCTTTTACAGCACTTTTCCACAAAAGCGCTGTAATAGGTGCATTTATATAGATGCATTGTTATGCACCTATTACAGCGCTTCTTCAAAAAAGCGTTGTAGTAGGTGCATTCTAATGCACATTTTTATATAGATGCATTGTTATGCACCTTTTACAGCGCTTTTTCCAAAAAGCGCTGTAAAAGGTGCATTCAATAGATGCATTATTATGCACCTATTACAACACTTCTTCAAAAAAGCGCTGTAGTAGGTGCATTGTAATGCACGTTTTACAGCGCTTTTTTGAGAAAGCGCTGTAAAAGGTGCTTTTTTTTTTAGTTTTATTAAATATGCTATAAATTTTAAAAAGCGCTTTTTTAGAAAGCGCTGTCTTTTAATGCAGAATCAGTTCACAATTTTTATTCCAAAATCATTTTCATCCAGAATCAGTTCACAATCAGTCAGTAGTACACAACAATCAGTACACAACAACAACAAAACAACACTACAAAACAATCAGTACACAAGAATCAGTTCACAACAACAACAGATTCACTATATTTTCATCAGTACACAAGAATCAGTACACAACAATCAGTTCATATTTACATATTCACAACAGCCCAGAACTACATATTCACAACTACCTATTCATATAACTATCAGATTTACTATATTTTCATACAACTACATATTCATATTCACAACTACATATTCACAACTACCTATTCATATAACTATCAGATTTACTATATTTTCATACAACTACATATTCATATTCACAAACAGCACAGAACTAGCATATCCCTTGCAGCATGCCATTTCCCAGCAAATCAAATAATATTCATTTCAATCACATACTGACACCAGTCTTCCTTTATCTCTGTTAGATCTTCTTCAGAATATGTTGGACTGAAATTGTCACAGTACTGTGCGATATAAAAATTGAACATAAATAAGTTAGAATCAAATATATACATAGTTTATATATGAATATCAAATAATTAAAATACCGTACCGTTTCTGGGATTATAATTTAATTCTTATCAACAATCTCCTTCATGAATCGCAATACATAGTACCCACAGTCGATGTTGTTAGTTTGACGAGGGCACTATAAAGTAAAACATATAAGTCAATAATGATTTGTGCATTGATTGTAAGTGAAATTTAAAAGCATATATTTCAAACCTTTATTGGAATCCATGTGATGTTATTTGACTTTAGCTTCGACACTGTCGCACCTCTTTGAGCTCGAAAAACTTGTAAAGCACTATCGAATAAATAAATGTGATTATTATAGCATTAACAAACACATTATTTATATATATGTAAAAAATAAATGAATATTACTTACGTGTCGAACAAAGTCTTTATCTCGGGGCGATTGTTGTAATGGCCGTGCAAGGGATCTAGGTAGTATATAACTTCAGAGGTCGCATTGATTGCAATTAGCACCCAATGTGACCTACAACAACAAAAATTTAGTTTACGCAACTAATAAATTAAGATCTCATAAATTAAAAAAGATATAAATAAAGAATATATAATTACGTACCCTAAATTATATGGTACAAGGAACAACTTATCCTTCTCTTTATTTCCTAATAGTATATCTAAAACGTATTTCTTTACATTCACTGGATTGTGTTAAAGCATCGATATCTTATGCGGAGACAAGAATGAAAATTTATTTGACAATCTGCGCGTGCACACGAACTTCTCATACAAAAACCTTCAATGAAAATTTCAAATTAGATTAATTACCAATAAATTAAATTAATTACAAATAAATGCGATGAAAAGTAATTTTTACCTCATGTATATGCTGATGACAGTAGCACTCAGCTCCTTATGGTCGAGAAGTTCGTATATGTGCTCTTTTTCAAAAAATTCTTCATATCCATCTCCGAATATAGCTTTATCCATGTTTATTATTCGTGAATCGTTGTCGCTGCCCATATTTTTTTTTGCTTGTATGTCAAGACACGACCCGAGCAAGTCGTGGCTGACTTATTTTAGGAGCAAGAGCAGCAATTGATTTTACACGATCCAGTTTTTTAGCAGCAACAACTTTGGCCGCTTTATTACCGTCCAATTTTTGAAGTTTGCCGGCTTTATTTTTATCATGAACATCCAGTCGTGGTGCGGTAGCTGGCTTGCTGTGCTGGTGGTTTATTAGATTGAATTTGAAAAAATGAGGTTAATCAGTTTGTTAGTTTATTGAATCTGAAAAAATGACAAACCTTACAGAATAAATGTGACAAACCTTTTCAGGCGATGTGACTGTTTCATTTCTGGGAATCTTCTTATCATTCTCTTTAGACTTTGTTTGAATCTAAATAAATGTGAAATTAAAGTTAACATCGGAAAAAATTCAGCAATTAAATATAATCAATTAAACATACATTTCAATTAATTAAACATACCTTGTCAAGGCAACAAGATGTTTGGGCCATGCCACGTAGCTGCCAATTGCTTCGCCCAAATAATTCAGATCTGCATCGTTGTCCGGTACAAGCAACGGTGCATTTGGTTCCAAAGCAATAACTGACGATACTTTGACATGGCCCGCAAGGATTGGTGTGTTGTGTAATACTTCGCCCGGAGTATTGCACAATGTTCCCTTTCCGACCTTCCGATGAGTAGGGGAGGATAAGTACAGCACGCATTGAGTGACCCCCTAAATCAATGGTTAATACATAAGTATGTGAAACAATTAGCTTGAATGAATTTCTTATTTTATTAAGTAATTAATTACCTCAGGAAGAATGTTGAGACCAACGTTGCAACTTGCGTTTTCACTCTCTATGTGAATTTCACGTTGGGGCTGGTCCGCAAGTTGCTTGTCTTTATTTGTCTTCACCAAGAGGGCCACTTGCTCCGTTAATACTTTGATCTTCTCTAATACTTCCTCGTTAGATGGATTTTGGCCCTTCTCTTATGAAAAATAACTTCTAGGAGTTACGCCAAATCCTTTCCCCCTCACGCGGCCAGAATATTCAGGAACATTAAACACTTTACCTAGTATGTCCCTGCAACTTGCCTTGTTGTCCTCTTGATTTTCCGATTCAAGATTCGCCTAAAATACACATAGGACTAAAAAGATAAGTTCAATAACATTTTTAAAATACAATATTAAAAAATATTAAAGTGATAAATATACTTACACAAAGTTCTATTACTTTTTGAACATTTTCGTTATCAACCACTCCGTCTTTATTTACACGAGCATCCTTCCACAATATATGACGACCCAACGGTTGATCGGATTGGGTGTCTTGTAGCTATTCTCGTTAAGATCATAAACAAAATATTAGTTAGATAGTATAGTTTATAATGTACCACATTAAATAAAAGTGATGTTTAATTACTTACAAGTTTTTGCTCTAGACGAGCATATCCCATACGAGATTTCTTGTATGGGTGGGGAATAATTTTTGCCCTTTCGCGATTTGCCTTACTAATATTCTATATAAAAAAAATAACAATCTAGTAAAAATTTAAAATACGCTATGAATATGAATAATAAAACACAAATGCTAATAAATTAATCACTTACAACAAATGCGGGGTCGGAACGTTTTGATACGAATGCGCTCTATTCCTCATTTGATATATAATGTTTATATATTTTTGGAGCTATCGCATTCGTATTTTCTCACGGTCTTTTAAATAGAAATTTGAGATGTGAGATCTAAAGCCCCGGTGTATTTTCCCAGCAACTCTGAGCACATAACTCTTTCTCACCTCATCAACAACAAAAGCTATCTGCAAACCAAATAAATATATAGTTTGAGTAAAATACTTAAAAGCAGTATGTCAAAATTTATAAGTAATAGGGTGGAGTAAAAAAATTACCTGTATATCAGCCCACAATACATCTTTGCCATTCTTCAATGTCTTATCTCTCCAATCATCTATTGTGATGGGGATATTTTGACGAACAACAGCTCCAATATAACTAACAAACATGGAACTGTTGGGGTCAATTGGCTGACCACTCTCATTCCATCTGACATAATAAACTCATATAGTAAGTACCTCAAATTATAAACAGCAAACAAAGTATAGTATAAACAGCAAACAAAGAAAACAACAAACAAAGTATACCTCAAATTTTTGCCTAGTACTTCTTGCTTTTATAACATTTTGCATTATTGTTGCACCACGTTTGACTTCATTTTCGTAAGTCTTGGTGTTGCCAACTTCTTCATTTTGACAATCTAACTCCTTGTTGGTATCCATTTATCTACAACAAGTTCAACATGCAGTTCAGTATAACTTCAACAAGTTCAACATGCAGTAGTCTAAGTATGTAGCAGTATAAGTTAACATGCATTTTAGTGAAACAAAAAACTAATAAATACAATACCTGAAATAGCTCTTTTTAATGCTTAGGGTTATGGGTTCACAGACGAACAACGCAGAAGACGATGAAAACGAGGACCAACGAAGATGAACGATCGTAGGGTTACGGGGTTCAAAGACGAAACAAGAACGAAGACGAACTAAGTAATGATGTTTATGATGTTTACGTACGATTGTAGGTGTATGATGTTTACGTAATGAGAGTAAGTAATGAGGAAGAAACAAGGGAAACTGAAACTCTTGTAGGGTTCGCAATGAGAAGGAGAACGCAGAGGAAACTGAAACACTCGTATGAAATTTACATAATGAAGATGAAACTGAAGAGGTTTACTATTATATATAAAACCCTATTACAGCGCTTTTTTGAAAAAGCGCTATAATAGGTCTCATTATTTTATTTTTTAAAAGCCTACTACAACGCTTTTTTATAAGCGCTTGTGAAAAAGCGCTATAAAAGACCTCCTTATTTTTATTTTTTTTAAAAGCCTTTTACAGCGCTTTTATAGAAATCACTTTAAAATGCCTCTTTGTTTTATTATATGCAAACGCTGTGTGACCCTTTTACAGCGCTTATTCAGAAAGCGCTGTAGAATACCTCCTTATTTTATTTTTTAAAAGCCTTTTACAGCGCTTTTTCAGAAGAGCGCTGTAATAGGGTTTTATATATAAAATGCATCTTTGTTTTATCATGTCCAAAGGCTGTGTGACCCTTTTACAGCGCTTATGAAGAAAGCGCTTTAAAAGACCTCCTTATTTTATTTTTTTAAAACCCTATTACAGCGCTTGTTTAAAAGAGCGCTGTAATAAGGTTTTATATATGAAATGCCTCTTTGTTTTATCATGTCCAAAGGCTGTGTGAACCTTTTACAGCGCTTATGAGGAAAGCGCTTTAAAAGACATCCTTATTTTATATTCTTACACAGCCTTTGTAATAATTTATTTTCTTCCAAATTAGTTAAATTATTTTTTCATAAGCTCTGTAATAATTTATTTTCTTCCAAATTGTGTTTAATTATTTTTCTTTTTCTTCCAAATAATAATTTTTTCTTACAAAATTATAATTTTTTCTTCCAAATAATAATTTTTTCTTACAAAATTATAATTTTTTCTTCCAAATAATACCTATAGATATATATCAATGCTAAATAATTATTTTTAACTTGAACTTAAATTGTGTTTAAGTTCAGTATAACTGATTTGGAAGAAAAAATTGTGTTTAACTGATCAAGTCAAGTTCAAGCTAAATTACATGTATAACTTGAACTTAAATTGTGTTTAAGTTCAAGCTAATTAGTTAAATTGTTTGAACTTGAACTGATCAGGTCAAGTTCAAACAGTTCAAGCTAAATTACATGATCAGGTCAAGTTCAGTATACAATTACATACAGTATAAGCAGAAAATTACAAATTAAGAGTTCAAGCTAAATACCAAAATGCTCAATTATGGCAGATCAAACAATTAAATTACACATGAACTCAGTTCAGATTACATGGCTTAAAAACAATTAAACACATTAAGATGCCCTTCTTTTCTTGGTGGGATTCACATTTGTTTGTCCATTAATAATACGAAACGATGGATTAATCCAAATTCCCTCATCATGATCATCTCTAAGATATAAACCATCATCAGTTGAATCAATTTCATGTGGTTGTGATGTTGCAAAGAAAAGATCATTACCGACATCTTCATCATTATTGTTATCATCACTTATTTTATTGGTTGATATGACAACGGACCATTTATCATCAGCAGGATCAGTGACATAAAACACTTGTTGAGCTTGCGACGCTAAAATAAAAGGCTCATCTTTGTATCCCACCCTATTAAAATCGACAAGCAAGATCCCTCACTCATCAATCCGAACGCCATTATTATTATCGACCCACTTGCAACCAAATATGGGAACACGAAACATTGTGTAGTCTAGCTCCCATATGCGCTCGATAACCCCAAAATATGATAGATTTGCATATATTGGGTTCTTGTCTTTTGCACTAAAGATATGCATCGCTTCAGCTACGAGAGTGACTCCGCTATTTTGCATAGTTGTTTGATCATCTTGTTCTTTGGTATAAAATGTGTAGCCGTTAATTACATAACCAGTGTAAGAAAAGACATGTAAACTCAGACCATTTGCTAGCCACCTCAATCTCTGTGAAATTGATCTGGGGTCTACATCAAACTTTGACTTTATGTGATTTTTTAACCATGTTATGAAACTTCGATTGTGCTCTCGAGTTATCAAATTTTGATTCCTATTCATGTTCAAACTAGATAACTAATTAATGTGTATTGTAACATACGGTTGAACCTCATCATCATTGTGTAGAACATACAATTGTGCCTGCTCCCATTCTGTCCTTGATATAGTCATTAGTCTTTTTCCAATTATCCCTTCTCATGATAATCTTCCCGAATGACGAGACATGGGAAGCCCTATGGATTCAACATTTGACAGATATTCAGTACAAAATTCAGCAGCTTCTTCGACAATGTACCGTTCAGCAATACAACTTTCTGGTTGACTTCTACTTTTTACGTACCCTTTTAATATTTTCATATATCGTTCTATCGGGTACATCCATCTCATATAAGCTGGCCCACAAAGTTGTGTCTCCTTAACAAGATGAACAGTAAGGTGAACCATTATATCAAAAAACGAAGGTGGGAAATACATTTCAAGCTCACACAAAGTAACAACAATTTCCCTCTGCAATGTCGGTAATTTCTGAGGATCGATCGCTTTACTACAAATTTCCCTGAAGAAGAAACATAATTTAGTTATGGCTCGGCGAACTTTTTCAAGTAAAATTGAACGTATACCTATTGGTAGCAAATGCTCCATTAGAATATGAGCATCATGGGTCTTCAAACCTTTTAACTTGAGGTCTTTCATACAAACTAAAGTTTTAATGTATGAAGAGTATCCTTCTAGAACTTTAACTTCGTGTAGAAATTTACACAAAACAATTTTTTCCTTTCTAGATAGAGTATGAGCGGCTGGAGGTAGATATGTGCGATTTCCTTTCTTTACGGGACCCAATTCATTTCTTATTCCCATATCGACCAAGTCCAATCTTGCATTGATGCCATCCTTAGACTTTCCTGGTACATTGAGTAACGTACCAATAACACTGTCAAATACATTTTTCTCAATATGCATCACATCGAGAAAATGTCTTACATACAATGACTTCCAATATGGCAATTCAAAGAAAATTGACTTTTTCTTCCACCCAGTTTTGACCAGCTCTCCCGCAAAAGGTTTGCCAATTTTATTGGTCAAACCTTGTACTTTCTCAAGTATTTGATATCCAGTCGATGCTACAGGAGCTCTATCTTCCTCTGATTTTCCATTGAATGCATTTCTCCACCCACGATACTGATGACTATAAGGTAAAAATCTACGATGTCCAAGAAATACATTCTTCTTACAATGTTTCAACTGCATCCAATTTGTACTCTCTTCACATATAGGACATGCACACTGACCTTTAATGCTATATCCTAATAAATTACCATAAACTTACAATGTTTCATATGTGCCAAACAACATAGCCCTCAAATTGAAACATTCTTTCTTATACCCGTCATAAACTTCTACACCTGACTCCAACATAATTTTTAAATCTTCAATTAAAGGAGCCAAGTATACGTCGATATCATTCCCCGATTGTTTGGGTCCATAAATTAATATAGACAACATCATAAACTTACACTTCATACATAACCATGGATGTAGGTTATAAATCAACAAAATCACAGGCGACGTGCTGTGTGAGATGCTTTGAAGACCATGTGGATTAATTCCATCAGTAGAAAGTGCAAGGCGTAGATTTCTTGACTCTATCCCGAATTCAGGATACTCGTGATCAATTTTTTCCCATTGCGGAGAATCTGCAGGGTGTCGAAATTTTCCATCTCTAATTATTTCATCTGCATGCCATGTCAAGTGTTTTGAATCTTCTTCACTGCGATACATGCGCCTAAATCTTGGTATTATAGGAAAATACCACACGACTTTTGCTGGAGTAGATTATTTCTTCTTATATCGAGAGACATTGCATTTCGGACACGCCTTTAGTAATTCATATTCATTTCGAAATAAAATGCAATTGTTAGGACACGCATGAATCCTTTCCTAACTCATACCAATAGAGCACAAAATTCGTTTAGCCTCGTAGGTTCAACTGGGAAGTTCATTATCATCTGGCAACATATCTTTTAAGAGTGTTAGTAATTCTGTGAAGCTTTTATCAGACCATCCATTACTCGCTTTTAAGTTGTACAACTTTAATATCGCCGAAAGTCTTGTGAATTTAGTACAACCATTATATAATGGTTTCTCTGCATCACTCAACAAGATCTCAAACATTTTAGGACAATCACGAAGATCTTTTTCAACTGCTTTTGCAATCTCCTCAACTCGGTCCGGCTCATATGTATCTGTGTCAAAATCAGTTGAAACATATGTATCTGTGCGGGTGTTTCCATTGATTTTCTCTCCATGTCTTATCCAACATGTATAGCTTTGATCAATTCCATACCATACTAAATGTCCTTCCAATTCATCTGCTCTAACGCGTTTTCCAAAACAACATTTTAAACAAGGACAAACGACTCTATTTGGATCTTTTGCATTCATCACTGCAAACTCAATAAACTCCTTCACTCCATTTTCATACTCTTTTGTCAATCGATTGGCAGACATCCATTTCCGGTCCATTTATATGACCTATATATATAAATGCAGTTACACAATAAGCATGATTTCAAGTCTGATATATATGATCTATATATATATCATACACATATCTTATAATATTGGTCCAAGATTGATTTCAAAACAGAACATATATATCATGAGAACATATCTAATATCATGTAACAATTTATCAGTTTGAATTAGTGACAACAACAAATAAATAAAATACAGTACCTAAGACAACGTTGATCAATTTGTTTTAAAGGAGGAACAAGGTAAATCAATTTGTAGATGGGCGCATAGTAGATGAGAGGAGGGTTCGCAGGGTAGAGGAGATGAGGGTTCGTAGGGTTTGGACAACGTATTAAATTTGTTTTAAATTTGTTTTTATTTACTTAAAGTGAATGTTTTTTATTTAAAATGAATGATTTTACAGCGCTTGTGTTCAAAAAGCGCTCTAATAGGTCCTATAAAAATGTGAAAGGGCAAGCCTATTACAGCGCTTGTATCAAAAGTGCTGTAATAGGTCATTTGATTATGTGAAAGCGTAAGGCTTTTACAGCGCTTCAACAAGAAGCGCTTTAAAAGCTATGTAACATAAGGTGGGAGCGCTACATTTTACAGCGCTTGTGTTTAAAGCGCTCAAAAAGCGCTGTAAAAGGCTATGTGAGAGCGCTTCAATTTACAACGCTTTCTAAAATAGCGCTATAAAAGAGTTGTAAACATTATGTGCAAGCGTATGTGACCCTATATGACCCTACAACAGCACTTGTAAAAAAAGCGATGTTGTATCCTCCGTTATTTTTAAAAATTTATACAACAGCGCTTATTATTAATAAGCGCTGTAAAAGACGCGCTATAAAATGTCATTTTTGGCCTAGTGATTATGCAATTAATTGGCATGGGGATACATGACATCATGTATCAAGTCTCACAACAACTTTATGACATTGTTAAGCCCATGGTTCACAGTGAGGTTAAAAAACCCAGAGATTTAGATCTAAATGAGCCAATTCGAGTGACCATTTTGTCCCCTCCACAATCCAATGGATACAAGGGAAATGGGGTGAGGCAAGAATTATAACCCAAAGTTAGTTGATCATTGCAACAATAGAACCTTTATAGGGGAAATTGAGTTCTATACAACAGGTACCTTTTATTCCTTGTAATTCTCTACCTATTACTTTTTTAACAGCAACCTCGGGAGGCACCCAGTGGTGAATGATACCTATAACTAGGCTAAACTTCAATATGGACAGGTACATGCGGTAAATAGGCAACCTAAAGCAGTAAGAGAAATTGGTATGCCGCAAGTCTTGCCTTATGGAAATACACAACAAGCGAACAATATATGTCACATGTTGGAGGACATGCCTTTGACCCTATAGCAAGAACTCAAAGACCAATTGTGGAATATCCGACTCACCAACCATGAGGGTATTATCCACTAGTATCGGCTAATCACCCAATAGATCTGCCACAACCTGATGTACCTATACCAACCCTAGTGGGTTCAATTTACCATGACCAATGGGTGGTTATGTTGGTGAACATGCAAAGATTACAAATCCAGTTTACCAACACAACACATCATTGTTTCCAGGGACCTTTATGAGAAACACTATTGAGATAAACCAAGAGTAGCAATGGAGAAGTCCTCCACCCCAGGCTTAATTTCAGTAAGGTTTCCATAACCCCCAAATAATGTGTAGCACCAGCTAACTACAGCTGAGGTGAGGCGTCCTCGACAATAGTTACTGGATTTCAGCCTCATAAATGATACTATCAAGAGGCACTTTAAGATTCTAGTGAAACCCATGGATAAGCCTATGTATAGGAAGCCCTATTATGAATGGTAGACAGATTGGTGCCTCTGCTAAGAGGTTACAAGACTCCACATTTTGCTACCTTTTTTAGGGAATATGGCAAATCAATAATGGAGCATGTTAGAAGATTTATTGTGCGGTACGTGAAGTAATTCAAAATGAATTTAACATATTACAAATTTTCCCTTTATTGTTGATATAAACAACATTTACGTGGTATTCCTCTCCCCCACCAAACTCAATTTAAAATTGGGCAGACATGGAAAGGTGTTTCCATTACAGATTCATGGCCTCATCATGAGGTTATGGCAACCAATCTAATGAATTTGAAAAAACAAGTAGACGAATCGCTTGTTGACTTCCACTACTAGAAAAACTGTTTTTAGCTTCCATATTTAACGTCGGTCCAACGCACGCTAGTGCATTAATTTTTTATTTTTTGTTTTTTTCATTAAACATTAGCGTCGGTTATTCCGACACTAAGTAAAATATGGGCTGTTGGAACCAAGTTGATTTTATACTTAGAGTTTTGATGATAATTAAAGTATTTTATGAGAACAATATATTTGAATTCAAAGAATATGAAAGAAGATATGGTCAAGATTTGAAGAAGATTTGATCAAGATTTATCTACAACAAAACATGAACATAATCACTCTGAAGAATTTACAAACGCAATCTGAACAAAATACGAACAGAATCAATCTGAAGAATTTACAATCTCAATCTAAACAAAATCAATCTGAAGAATTTACAAACCTAATCTGAAGAAAATACAATTCATAATTAAACAAGGACTAAATTGAAGCCCAAATTTTAACTATAAATAGATACTCAAGGCTGAAGAAGAAAATCATCGAAAAACAGAAAAGAGTAGTCTTAGATTTCAAAGAGAGAAACACTTGTTCGAATGAGAAATACTCTCTAAGTGTTTTTTCTTAGAGTGTGAGATTTATTATTATTATTATTATCAGCTTTGTTAGAAGCAAACACTTAATGTTCTAATATTTTGTATCCAACCCGATAGTGGTTTAGTTCCTTCTTCAATCTGGGGTTGTTAGGTTGTTAGGAGAAAGGCTTGACTTGTAGGGTCAAGGTGGTTAGTTCCTCAAAAGTTCGGGGTTGTCAGGCTGTTTAGGAAGATTGACTTGGAGGGTCAGGTGCTTTGTAATTCAAGGTATTTGAATTAGTGGATTAAAGCCTTCTGGATGAGGGGATTGGATGTAGCCAAGTTAGTGGTGAACTAGGATAAATCTATGTGTCAAATTATTTATGCTTTCATTGCTTGCTGCCTCTGAATCCGATTGCTTCTACTATAAGTAAGTCACGAAAACCGAACTAGTTTTTTATTTATTTATAAATTATCAAAAAGTTATCAATTTTGGCAAACACAATTCAACCCCCCTTCTCGTGTATGCACATTTAATTGGCATCAGAGCTCGGTCTCAAGGTTGAGCACTTTACAGTGTTTGAGAAAAGATCCAAGGGTTCAATATGTCTGGATTCAGTAAAGAAGCTGTAGGAGGAAACATCAACAAACCACATCTGTTTGATGGAGAACGTTTTGAGTGCTGGAAAGACAATCTGAGAAGTTTCTATATTTCACAAGATCCTGAACTTTGGGACTTGGTGGAAGATGGTTATATTGCTCCAAAGAATATTGATGGTATTGAAATTCCAAGAAAGGATATGAATGTTGATCAGAAGAAGATGTACAAGATGCATCATAAGTCTAGAAAATTCATGATAAATGCAATCACCTACAAGGAGTTTGACAAGTGCACCAACAAGGAGACATCAAAGAATAATTTTAATAGTCTGATTTTGACCCATGAAGGAAGTAAGCAAGTTCAAGAAGCAAAAGCCAACCTCCTAGTCAAAAAGTATGAGTTGTTCAAGATGGAAGAAGATGAATACATTGAAACAATGTTTTCCAGATTCCATATCCTAGTCTCAGGACTAAAGGTACTTGAGAAGAGTTATACTACTATTGATCATGTGGAGAAAATCCTTAGGAGTATGAAAAAGCAAGTGGAGACCTAAGATCACTACTTTTCAGGAAGCAAAGAATTTGAATACTCTTAAGCTAGAAGAATGAATCAGCTCTCTCAGATCACATGAAATGGAGCTTGAAGAAGATGAGCCCAAGAAGAAGAACAAGACTCTGACCTTCTTAGTTATTCCTAGGTGGATTGTGAACTTACTCTTTTGAACTTCCTCTAAAATGTTGTCCCTAAGATTCCCCTCCTTAGGAACAATGATCTTATCCTTAAATAGAACTAAACCATCAACAAATAAAGTATAATCCTTGTTATCCACAAGAGACTACAATGCTTTATCTAAGAGTTGTTATGTTTTTATTAGCTCTCTGAAGTTGCTACTGGTTTCTAACATATTTAGATTCAAGCTTAAAGCATTAAGGAACACATCCAAATTCATATCTCTAAACTCCTCTAATAGGCTTGTCTCTTGTACCATCATATGAGCCGTATGTAAGAATATTCTACTTAGAGCATCAACCACTGCATTAGCTTTCCCATGGTTGATTTTTCAACTCAAAATCATAATCCTTAAGAAACTTCGTCCACCTTATTTGCCTCACATTGTATTCTTTTTTATCAAACAAATACTTAAGGCTCTTATGATTACTAAAAACCTTAAACTCCTCTCCATAAAATTAATGCCTCCAAATCGTAAGAGCAAAAACTGTAGCTACAAATTCAAGATCATGGGTTGGATAATTCGCCTTGTGCGACCTAAGTTTCCTAGATGCATAAGCTACCACCATTTTTGGAGGCGTCACAATTAACCAAATATTTCATGGAAGGGTTTGGTATGACTAAAACAAGTGCTGAAACTAATCTTTACTTAATCTCTTGGAAATTATCCTCACCATCTTGGTCCCACACAAAAGGTTTCCCTTTTCTAGTTAACTTGGTGAGAGGTAAGGCTAGGCTAGAAAATCCCTTGATAAATTTCCTATAGTAACCCGTCAATCCTTGGAAACTCCTTACTTCAGTCACTGGTTTAGGTTGCGACCAACTTAGCATTGCATCTACCTTACTAGAGTCAACTGTTATTCCTTTACTAGAGATGGTATGTACTAAAAACTTCACCTCCTCAAGCCAGAACTCACATTTCTCAAGTTTTACATACAATTTATTATCTCTCAAAACTTGCAATACTGTCTTCAAGTGTTTCTCATGCTCATCCAAGCTCCTAAAGTAGATTACGATATCATCTTTGAACGCCACGACAAACTTATCTATGAAAGGTCTAAAAATTCAATTCATGAAATCCATAAAATTAGCATGGACATTGGTAACTCCAAAATGCATCACAACATACTTGTGGTGTCTATCTCTTGTCCTAAAAGTTGTCTTAGGAATATCTTCACTCATGACCCTAATTTTATTGTACCTATACCTCAAGTCTATCATAGAAAATACTCAAGCTCCTCGCAACTGATCTAAGAGGTCATCTATCTTAGGCAAGGGACACTTATTCTTAATGGTAACTTAATTCAACTTTCTATACTCTACCATAACCTCATACTCCCTTCTTTCTTCTTTACTAAAAGTACTAGCGCTCCCCAAGATGACACACTAGGCCTAACGAATCTTTTTTTCAATAAATCTTCCAATTGTTTCTTGAATCCATCCAACTCTAGTGCTAACATCCTATAAGTTGCTAATGATACTAGACCACTCCCTAACACTAAATCAATGGAGAATCAAGGTCAAATTATCCTCAACCTCTACCTTAGAAGAAATTAAAAGCATGTATCCTTGAGCTCTCTCAACCAAATACTTATAACAAGCTAAAGCAGACACGAAACATTCAGATAAAGGTGAATGAATAGTCATAGGTTGAGGTGCAACGAAGATAGATTTATCATAACAATTTATAATAGCATCATTAGATGGCAATCAATCCATTCCAAGGATAACATCTAACCCAAACATAGACAAACAAATCAAATCAACAGTATAAGGCACATGATGATAAACAAGGTTAGAATTCAAACATGTAGTAGATGTAATAAGATTTTTTCCAACAAGGGTAGTAACACATAAATTAGAAGGTAGATAAGAAACAGTCAACATCAAGACTTTCACAGAAGACAAAGATATAAAGGAATGTGTTGCTCCTTAATCAAACAATATTATAATCTTTTAATTTTTAATAAAACCATACCTTTGATCAGACCATCTGACTTCTTCACCTCTTCTCCTTGGAGTGTATAGACTCTCCATTGGTTTTGTGGCTTAGGTTGGGATTGCCCCTCACTCTTGCAACATCTATCAAAATGTCCAATCTCTCGACATTTAAGACATGTAATTCGTGCCGCAGAACACAATTGATCTCCATGATTGAATCCACACTTTTCACATCCTTTACTCTTACTAGTTGAAGCTTGTCCTTACTTCTCCTTTGAAATTTTGGGTACAGGGCATTGATTCTTCTGAAATTTATTATCATTATTGTGGAATCTCTTGCCACCAAAGTTAAACTTCTCTTTAGGTTTCTTTACTTGCAGTGCTTGCATCTTCTGCTTAGCCACCCTAGACTTCTTTATCAAGGCGGGGTCGTCACAAATCTCTAGAATTCCAATAATGCTTTGTATCTTAGGCTTAAGTCCTTGCTCAAATTTGATTGCCTTCCATTCGCCGTGTGAATTGTCCCTAAGATAGCGAGAGTATCTTGATAGAGCTTCAAACTTGGCGACATACTCTGCAACTGACATATCTCCCTAACGAAGATGAAGAAACTATGTTTCCTTCCAAATAAGAACACTGTGGGGAAAATACTTTTCTAGAAATATCTCTTTAAACTTATCCCATGTAATAGGAACTCCTTGTGTCAGCAGACCTTCTCTAGCACAACTCTACCAATGCTCAGCATCAGACTCTAACATTTAAATAGTAAGGTCCACTTTTTAATCATCAGCGCACCGCGTGACTCGAAAGGTTTTCTCTAACTTCAGCAACCACTCTTCAGCCTTAACTAGATTAACAGTGCCACAAAATGGTGGTGGATTGTTTTTTCAAAATTCTAAAAGTCCTACTTATTGAGGGTTTACGGCTGCTACCATTGCAACATTGGGTCTTCTCAAATGACAAAGAGTCTTTGTTTGTTCTTGCATGGCTGCATTCATCAATTTGAGAGCCTCAGCAAGTGCATTGTTTGTCCCACACCTATTACCCGCCATAAATCTGCACATCACCAATCATACACTGATTTGGCCAGGCCTAAATATCCAACTTAATAGCATGGAAATTTTATGACTATAATGAGCAATCTTATAAGCCCATGTTTTGATTTTTTTATTAAAAAAATAAAATAATAATAATAATAATAAATTAAAGTAAACCCACACCATAGTCCGATCTAGGTTGGACGAGGCTCTAATAACATAAATGTAACGTCTTGTTACGTTGGTTTAACAATTGAGATAATGACGAAAAACTTTGATACTATAAAATAAGTTACTAATAATCAATAATGAATTGTCTGAAAAAAATAATACTGTAAAATCATTAAATAAATTCTTACAACTGAAAAACCCTTTAATAATCAAAATATTCAAAATTGGGAATTTAATAACTATCCCCAAAATAAAATACGATGTGGACATTATGTCTACTTATTCTTGATCTACTAACCTAATTTAATGAAATTACTCTTCTCAAAAGAGGTAGAACTTCTCAACTCTCGACGTCCTCAACATTCTCAGTCTTTGAAAACATAACTCATGAGATTCTAAATCCTAGTGATTATTGCACACAATTTTAAAACAAGTATAGTTTTCAGCCAGCGCGGTAACTAGAAAAATCATCCATGACACTCGCGTTCTTCCAAAAATACTTTAGAAATATAAATAACTTTTAGAATAAACAATTACTTTCAATATATAAACTCATCCACTTAAAATCAACAATAATTCAAATCTATAATAATCAAATATACACTTTTATTTTACAGAAAATAAATCAATCAATTCAGTTGTGTCCCATTGTTATATAGATCCATCCACCTTTCGAGAGGCTATAGCTAGCCAAGAGAAAGATAAGTGGATGGGTGCTATTGTGGATAAGATGGAGTCCTTAAAGAAAAATCAGACTTGGAAGCTTGTTCAATTTCCTAGGGGAAAAAGGGGTCATTGGTTGCAAGTGAGTGTATAAGAGAAAACCAACAATAACAAAAAAAAGAAAGAAAAAAAATTCAAGGCTCGTCTTGTAGCAAAGGGGTATTCACAACAGAAGAGAAATGACTATGATGAGATTTTTCTATTTGGTCGCCCAACATACTTCTATTAGGGAAGTGTTAGCGTTGGTAGCCATTTGGGACATGTATTTAGAGTAGATGGATGTGATGACAATATTTCTTCAAGGTAATCTAGATGAGCACATTAACATGGAACAACTAGAGGATTTCAGTGATATTGGACAAGGCAGACTAGTTTGTAAATTGAACAGGTACTTGGGTGCTGCTAAAAATATTCCTGGTATGGAAATTCACAGGGATATGAGTGCTAGAAAATTGTGGCTCTCTCAAAAATTCTATGTCGAAAAGGTGTTAGAAATATTTGATATGAGCGATTCGAAGGCTGTGAGTACTTTATTGGTGAATCAGTTTAAGCTGTTGTTGGATCAATTTCCAAAGACAAATAAAGAAGTTTGAGTATATGTCGAAGGTTCTTTATGCTAGTGTTGTTGGTTGTTTAATGTATGCTATGGTATGCACTTAACCAGATTTGGCTCAAGTTGTAAGTCAAGTTTGCAAGTTTATGTCCAAATCAGGTAAGCATCATTGGGAAGCAGTCAAATGGATTTTCAAGTACTTGAAGAGTACAACATGTTATAGTATCATGTTTAACAGTGGACTGGGTGATCCTTCAGTTGTAAGATATGTTGATTCTAATTATGCAGGTGATATGAATAATAGAAGATCTACAATAAGATGTGTCTTTACTCTTGCAGGATGACCTATGTTTTGGAAGTCATTAGTTCAATCCATAATGGCTATGTCTAAAACTGAAGCAGAGTACAAGGCAGTAGTTGAGGCTGCCAAAGAGGTTTTATGGCTTACACGATTAGTAAAGGAATTAGGTGTTGAGTAAGATGGAGTTCATTTGCATTGTGATACTCAAAGTGCCATTTATTTGGGATATAATTAGATGTATCACGCCAGGACCAAACATATTAATGTGAGGTTTCACAAGATCAGAGAGTTATTTGCATCTAGACAAATATTACTTGAAAAGCTTCATACTTTAGAGAATGCAGCTAACATGTTGACAAAGCAAGTCACCAATGACAAGTTTAAGCATTGTTTGGACTTCTTACATGGTTCTCAGTGTTAACAAAGAGTTGTACCCCATTTGTTAGATTGTGAGCGTTATGCACTAAATCCTCGTAGTCGTTTGTTATTCGCCAAGGTGCAGATTGTTGAGTATGGCTCATAAACAGTATCAAGTGAGCAGTTTGACCCAATTGATTGTTGTAGAATGTTAAATATAGTAGCATATGATCGAATGAAACAAACTACAAACATGGGTATTTTAGGAATTGTAGTATATATTTTTTGGAAAACATATTGCAAATAAAATAAATTTATTATTTTTAAAAATTTAACATAGAAGATTCCTAGGAATTCAAAATGCTTCTCAAACACATTTTCATGAAATTTATTTTTGGAAAGTTATGCCTTTTTGATTCCGTGAAACAGACGCCTCTTTTTGGGTTTTATTTTTTAAATTTTGTGATTTTAATTTTAAAGTTTTGATTTTTTTTGAATTTTTAAGATGAAAGTGTTGTTGTAGGTGATGAAGATGATAGTTTTATTTTAAAAAATATACTATAAATTAATTGGATGCGACGTGATACATCTTATCTGATATGATTTGACACATCAACATGATTTAAGAAAATGAAAAAACAAATCATGCATATTTTAAAACATTAATAATTAATTTACAAAAAATAAATGACTAAATTATTACAATTAAATAAGATAAATAATTAAAAATATAATTTAAGGAAGTCGAGAGATACATCTTATCTGATACTAGAGTTAGGTCATGAGGAGAGTCGAAAAATATTCCACATTAGATCAAGAGCAACCGTACATGTGAGTTGAACATCATATCTTAATCAAAAAATTTAAGAAAGTGGAGTTAATGGGTCGTCTCGGTTATATGCTTATCAACTATTATTTTTCAAAGTAATGTGAAACTTCTAATCAAATTAAGCATCTGAAAATATTAGTTTTTAAGTTTGTGTCAAATTTTACATTAGATGTTGTCAAAATTTATTTTATTAGTTAATTATGATACAATTTGATTTATAGAAATATGTTTTAGCATGTACCAGTTGCCACCAAAGTCCTGAGAATTTTAGGAATGGCACCAATCAATTAAAGTGGCACCATTATATGGAAATCAAATTGTTTGACTCTATATTTACAGATGAATAAAATAATTGATTACCAGATATATTGTTCATGTTGATAAAGCAACGGTAACCATTCTTTATCAGTAATTAGTAATTGTTTGGAATATTATATCAGTAATTGAAAAAATGATTAATAATTAAAAAAATTATTAATAATTAAAAAATAAAGAAATAATAATAATAATAATAATAATAATAATATTATATAATTTTAAATTCATAAGGGGTTTAAATTTGAAAAACCTTGCATTATATATTATATAATATAGAGATTAATTTTTATATTTTAACAATTAATCTAAAAATGTGGTATTATTGAGTGATTTGATTGGACACATATATAAAAAAGCTTTACACTATCGATGTATATGAATTAAATTCGATAATATAATATAATATAATATAATATAATATAATATAATATAATATAATATAATATAATATAATATAATATAATATAATATAATATAATATAATATAATATAATATAATATAATATAATAATATTAGATAATAATCATATATTATAATAATTCATAAAAAGAAAAGATGTCATCCATTTTTACAGAATATATGTTAAAATATCGATTATATAACTTTTTATTTTTATGAAAATAACTTAGTTGAGTCAAAAAAGTAAAAATAACTTAGTCTATTTTATTAAAACTTTGAGAAAAGTATATGCATTAGTTTAAAATAGTTTTATATTCATATTCAATATCAATTATATATTTTATTAAATCACTTCACTTTAGAATCTTAATTTAATGGGATAATATTGAAAAACCATTAGATGTTGGTATTAAATTAATAAAAAAGACTTTAAGTCTAGTTCAACTAATAAATGTCAATATTGTTAGATTGAAGCTTTTGTATTAGATTCGAATTCGAGAACCCACACACATTGAATTAATTACGGTGAAATTTATCATTTTTTTTAAGATAAAAAAAATAATAACAATTGCTACACAGTACCAAGAAAACAACACACCACTGGTGCTTTTGTAGTGTTAAAATAAACTAAAGTAAAATATGAGTAAAAATAAAATTTAATCTAACGGTTACTATGGATTAGTTGTTAATCCACGGTTATATGATTAAAAACAAAATTTAATCCAACGGCTACTATAAGTGGTTCAAAATATAAAATTTTAGGCTCTGCCTCTATTATAAGTTATTCATAGGGAGAGTAAAATCTTCGTCAAATACCAAATAATAAAATCTGCTTTTCAAAATATAATTTTTAGTCGTGCATTCTAAACAAATTACTAAAGGAAATTCATATCATTTCACCATTAATTGAGATATGAATAATACCACAAATTCTGAAACAAGGAAACTACTGGGCTATATTGGCCTAAACAACAATACAAATTGAAGTTACATTTTTTTTAACAAATTGAAATTACATAATATTCCTAATGTCTGTAGGTAGATGCATTTCTTCTGAATGCTATACTAAATTCAACACAACTAAAAATTAACCGAACTCTCATAAGTCTGTCCAAATTGCCAATAAGAAGGAGCAACAGAATTAAACTCCAAAGCTTTTCCATCACTTGTAGTAATCCAAAATGACAAATCTTGTCCAACCAAATTCACACCAGTATCCCAAAATTGTCCCCAATTATGTGTCATTTCAATCCAACCTGTGTTAGATCCTTTAACACCCAAACGATAAACATCACCAGCGTTAGCAACATTGTACACCAAAACCATCAAAAAATAAGGGTTACCTCTTAGCTCAAATCTAACACCCCCACTTTTGTTACACGGAACGCGTCGATATTGAACTGGGATGATCCCAGCTTTGTAAATGGCAATAGTTGTGAACATCTTCATGCTCAAATCAAAGTGTTTTTGTGGAGGGTTACACCAACTTCCGTCGATGTAATTGGGAGGACAAAGATTTGTTGCAGTCACTGTGATTGAGGTTACATCTTTTAAACACCATTGAGGATCATTGACACACTTAATCTCAAAACATGCACCACAAGATAAGCCATCATTGAATAGAGCTGTGCTTAGTGCTGTTGTTTCAAGCCCATAACCTTGCTGGAAAAGATCTCCATAACCACATGCCCCCTCTACATATACACATATCAAATTTATTATTATATATTGAAAGATATTGGAAAAATAAATTAATTGAATGCAACTTTAAAATATACTTTTCATCAGATGACTCTATATTCAAATTTCATCAAATCTACTTTAAAATATATATCACAAAATAAAAATAATTTTTCAATCTTAATGTATGGACAATAATTTTCATTAAAAGGAGAAAAGGAGAGTTTATGTTATACTTACGCATGGTGTAACCACCGTTCATGTCACCGTAGAAAGTTGCACTTGCATCATACCAATTTGAGTCAATGCCTGCCAAAGGCTGCACGAAGAACACTGTGAAAAAGGCTAAAGGAAGCAAAGACATAATAGCCATAGCCAGGATTGATATTTGATATAATAAGACACAGAGGAAGTGAAGTAATGGAAGATTAAAGGACACGGTGTTATTTAAAGACTTTAATGTAACATTAAAGAAATACAAAAAATACTATAGATATTCAATTCTTAATGTCGAATTAAATTATCTTATATTTGACAATGATACCATATTAAGGTTACAGCCTTTTGTTTCTTTGTCATAAATAATTGATGTATATTTTTTAATATAAAAAATAAAAGTTGATTCACTTATTTTATTTTGTAAAAAAATATTGATTTTCTTAACTTATAAGGTATTCCAGCACACAATTATTATGGTTTATGTTTAAATGAATTAATATTTAATTTTGACTATCTTGCTCATTTCCTAATACACTCCCTCCATTATAAGAGTCTTCGACATATTTTTTTAGTATTAAAAAAAATAGTTATAGGAATATTTGTCAAAAAAGTATTGTCTTTCATATTTATCTATATAATTATTGATATCATAAGACACAGAAGAATAACCTAGTTACACTTTCTAATAATAAAATAATTATAAATCTTTTTATATAAAAAAATAATTAGTGCATTTTGAATATTATAAAAGGTCTTGTATTAAAGGATGATTTTATAATTAGGAAGTGGTGAAGTATATATAATGTTCTACCATACAATATAATGTTCTATATGTATTACTATATTATTTATTAAAATTGATTAAATTAAAAATTTTAATTAAGCATGGCAACGGGGTGGGGTGGGGGTGGATTTTGCCTCCTCCACCCTCGCACCCGACTAATCGAGGAAAACCCGCACCCGCCCCCATTTCATAGCGGGTATAGAATTTAGACACCCATCTCCGCCTGCAACGGGGTTCGGGTTTCCCCTGCACCCGCACCCATTCATATATATATAAAATTATAAATTTAAAAATCATATCTATTATAATTAATATAATAAAATAATTATTATTAGACAATTATAAATAAAAAAATATTTTCTATAGAGATAAAATTATAATTTTTAATATTTAAAAAAATATTAAGTATATTCAATATGTATATGTATATAAAATTTAAAAATCACATTAATATTACTTGCGGGGCGGGTTCGGGGGTGGGTGAGGGTGAATATCATCACCCCGCACCCGAATTTTATTTTCGGGGAAAATCCGCACCCGCACCCAATTAAAGCGGGTTTTCCCCGCCCAAATCAAGCGGGTTTGGATGGATACCCGCGAGTGCGGATTATATTGTCATCCATAATTTTAACGTTATTTAATGTAATTTAATTTTAATTTTAATAGTACCTTAATTTTTTTCCGTAGAAATCCCCGTTACCTAAATGAGTAATGAAGGTCGTGGGAAATGGCTAAGTTATTATAGAAATTAGTGTCATGGTAGGACGGAAATTAAAAGTACCGGATACCTTTTAAAACCTGAAATAATATAAAAAACTTCTTGCAAATAAAATAATATAAATTTTTTTACTATTAAAGTATGTTTTATTTTGTGTCCTTTTTTTTATTTATGTTTTATTGTGTGCATTAAATCAATGTAAAATTTTCGAAGTTTATTCAAATCAATTTTTTGGTAATGAATTTGAAAAGATTATATCAATTTTAAACTCCCAAATTTGATTCAAATTCAAATCAATTTAAAAGGGTTTTTTATTCAAATCAATTCGATATTTTTTTATGGAATTTGGAAACGCAATATATAGGTTACATTGGTGGAAATATGCCTTTAATGCAAATATATTTTATATACAAAAATATATTTGATCCTATCAATTTAAAATATTTTATCAAATTAAGAAGACGTGTGTAATGAGTTTGGACATGCTGATGTAAACAAAAAAAGTCGGACATTTTATAAGTTAAGTTTATGAGTTGAAGTTTAGAGAGAATTAATAAAGATGAATATTTATTTTCATTTCCTAAATTAAAAATATTTCTAAAATTTCAAACAAAAAAATTGGTACCAAAAAAGAATTCAATTGAAGTCTAAAATTTCTAAATTTGAATAAAGAGTGATTGAAATATTATTATATAATTAATATTATGCAACACGTAGTCCTCCAAAATATTTTCCTCTAAAACATACCCTTAAACAAGTAGTTAAAGTTTTGATCATTGACCATCACATATAGAAAAAACTAGTTTGGATGAAAAGAACTCATTTTGTGAGATGAGACCTAAGTTCAAATTCGAAACAAGTGAGTTTTGCAGCTATGGATAATTAAATTCTAAAAAAAAATTAATTTCTTCAAAACAGTGGTAGATCATATATTTCTATAACGTATGGTTATTAAAAGTATGTGTTATCAATTTAAATTTTCTAATTCGGTTGAGATTGATACCTTTCTTTAATTCGACGAATGGAATCAATACGGACCCGATTACGATTTCCTAATTTTTATAAAATTTCAAGTTAGATTGAATAACACGGCAAATAATATCTTCCATTCTTCCATTCTTCTCGAGTAATTAAATTATAAAGACTGCTATCAATACATTTTCTTTAACACATTCGTAACACTCCTAAAAATTTAAATGAATACTAATTAAAGTTTCAATGAATTTAATGGAGTCCATTTAAATTTCAATCGATTATAGAAAGTAGCATAATTCATTAATTCTTACATTATTGCTCATATTATATATGGAATTCAAGTAATACTTTTTTTATTTGACTCAGAAGTAATGTTAAGCCTGCAACATCACACTACCATAATCATTAATGTTTTTCGATTTTTATCCATTCCTTTTTCTTAATCTATTTGTTTCATTTCCAATATAAACAACAAAACCTGATAGAATACCATTATCGGCCAGTCAAACAAAAAGAATGCCATATCGGAAACCATTAATGTTTTCCAAATAAATTACTGAAAAATAAACATTATTAGAATTATAATGCATTCCTATTTTCCAATTTATTCATCATTCTGACCTAAAGAAAAACAAATGATTTATTTACATACTACCCGCACTATTATGATTGAAAATAATTATTTATACTACAATAATGCAGTAACATTATACAAGAAAAGTAAATTAATTATAATCTAACTGGAATCTAACAGCCCCTTCAAACTGAATCATATAGATGTCATTCATGTTTAGCTTGGATAAAATGGAATGCAAATGTGAAGGATGAAGATGTTTAGTGTGGATGTCAGCTAACTTGTTCGAGGAAGAAACATGGAGAAGATGAATGATGCCTAACATTAACTTGCCACGAACTAGGTGACAATCCAACTCGATGTGTTTAGTGCGTTCAACTTCACAGCTTGTCTTGGCTAAAGTACGATATTCAGCCTTCGAAGAAGAACGAGAAACCACATTTTGTTTCTTTGTCTTCCATGATATTAAAGATGAACCAAGGAGATATTGAAGCCAGTGATGGAGCATCTGGAACCGGGGCATGATGCCTAATCACTGTCGTTGAGTGCAGATAAACTGATGTCGGAAGAGGAAGAAAAGAAGAGACCTTTGCCTGGGCAGCCTTTTAAATAATGGATAATCAGAGTGGCAGCATAAAAATGAGTTTGCATGGGAGAGGAGACAAATTGACTAAGTTTGTTAACGACATAAGAGAGATCTGGTCTAGTGTTGGTAAGATAGATGAGGCGACCAATCAGCCGTCGAAACAGTTTTTGATCTGAGAAAGGAGTGCCTTCTATTGCGGACAGTTTGAGATTTGGAATCATGGGAGTGGACACCGGTTTGCATTGAAGGAGACCCATGTCATCAATTAGTTCCAAAGCATATTTGCGTTGATTGAGAGAGATTCCGTTGCTTGATCTTGCTACCTCAAGACCCAAGAAAAATTTGAGTGCTCCAAGGTCTTTGATTTGGAATGAAGAATGGAGAAATTGTTTTACATAATTAATCTCATGAATGTCGTCCCCGGCTAAAACTATATCATCTACGTACACCAATAAAACAGTAAAGTGAGAAGCATGAAATTTTGATAAAAAGAGAGTAATCATGTAAAGATTGGGTATACCCCAAGCTAATGAGAGCATTGATAAGTTTTTAGTTCCAACTTCTACTAGCTTGTCTAAGGCCATACAAAGATTGTTTTAATTTGCAAACTAAGTTATTATGAGGAGGTTGGAATCCAGAGGGAATATGCATGTAGACCTTTTCCTTGAGGTCACCATGAAGAAAAACATTATTTATATCTAACTGTTGTAAATGTCATCCCTTGGCAATTGCCAAAGCAAGAACAAGACAGACAGTAGTCATTTTTACGACGGGAGAAAAAGTTTCAAAAAAATCAACCCCTGAATGTTGAGTATAACCTTTTGCAACAAGGTGAGCCTTGTGCCTTTCTAGACTACCTTCAACCTTGAACTTGTTTTTGAAGACCTATTTCCAACTGATAATGACATTTCCATGAGGTAACTCAGTGAGTTCCTAAGTATTGTTCATTGTAGAGCATGAATTTCATTATCCATGGCAATTTTGCAAGCCTCGTGTTTGATGGCTTGTTGATAAGTTTTGGGTTCTGGTAAAGAGGATAGAGAAGTAATATAGTGTCTATGAGAAGTAGAGATGTTATTATAAGAAAGAAAATTGTGAATAGAAAGAGGATTACCTTAATGGCGTGAAAAATTAGAATAAAAAATCTGCACTAAGTTTAATTTGTAATCATGTAAATACTTAGGAAGATTAATAACTCTATTGGATTTACGAATAGAAGGAACATTAGAATCATCACTAGCAAAAGCAAGAATGTCAGAATTAGTGGTGGATGGCAAAGAATTAACAATGGATGCAAGCACGTTGTGATGAAAACTAGATGCAGGCTGGTTATTAAGAGGCCTAGATACAAGATATAATAGTATGAGGAATAGATGTAGGCACGGTATCATGAGATGCACTAACAGGAGAAAAATCAATTTCCTTATAAAGATCAAAATAACTAGAAACATTTGGCATAGGTACAGATGCAGAGGGAAGGGAGGAAGATATGACAAGATGAGAATGAAAAGGAAAAATATTTTCATAAAATTGAACATGTCTAGAAAGAAATATTTATTTTCACTGAACATAAAATAGAATATAACCTTTTACTCCTTGTTTATGTCCTAAATGAATACATTTTCTGGCACGAGGCTGAAATTTAGTTCTATTAGCAGTAATAGTAGAAGCGAAGCACAAACAACCAAAAACCTTTAAGGTGGAGAGGTCAGGTATATGAGCATGAAGCAAATAATAAAGGGAATTATTGTTTAATATCATAGAAGGAAGAATGTTAATGATATGCACAACATGAAGAATAGTGTAACCCCAAAAAGAAATAGGCAAACATGATTGATACAAAAGACCCATTGCAATATTCAAAATATGTTGATGTTTCCTCTCAACAGCTCCGTTTTGTTGAGGAGTTTCAACACAAATGGTTTGATGTAAAATGCCCATAGTTTGAAAATAGAAAACCATGTTAAATTCAGGTCCATTATCAAATCTAATTATCTTGACATGGGAATTATATTGAGTCTCAATGTATTTAATGAAATTTTGAAGACAATTTTTAGCAATAAGCATTTTTACCCAAGTAAAATGAGACTTATCATCGACAATAGTTAAGAAATACCTAAAACCATTTATGGATGTATGACCAAGAAGACCCCAAATATTAACATGTAAAATTTCAAAGAGAGAAGTAGCAATAGTAGTACTATGAGAAAAGGCAACTTTCTTTGCTTGGACAAATGACATACATCACAAGTATAAGAGTGTACATGTAACTCCAACGAGTAATGTTTATTGACATTAGAGAAACAAGTGATAGATGGGTGACCTAATCTATAGTGCCAAAGATGATCTTTATGAAAAGAAGTAACATTTGAAGCAAAGAGTTGCATCAACCAATTTTCTAGACAAAGGAATGACCAACTCATAAAGACCATTGCAAATGGTGGCCCTACCAATCATCCTCGAACTAGTCAAGTCCTGAATCACACAAGAATTAGAAGTAAAATTCAAATACAGGGAACAGATTGTGTCAACTTACTAACAGATAATATTGAAATTGAAATAAGGAATAAAAAGAACACTGTGAAGAAAAATGGATTATTTGAGCTTAATAGTACCACTAATGGATGCAGAACAAAATTTTCCATTAGGAAGTTTGATAGAGATCGATTTAATAGAGTTATATGCAACAAAATATTGAATTGAAGTAACAACTCGCTTCCCACGGTGGTACTTATCCCCTAGGTATCGGGTTCGATTCCCACGAAACGCAAAAACTCACTATTTCCAATGGGTGGAAGGTGGGGGGG
>JBBPBQ010000002.1:28196369-28309245 GCA_037974755.1 Cicer yamashitae
GGGGGGGGGGGGGACAAGAAGGTTGTGATTAACAGTGCCAGTAACGGTAAGGGTTTGGCTGTTACAAAAAAGGCGCCTTTTTTTTGTCTCAGTTGGTAATGGAAATGAATGGACGGTGGTACTTATCCCTCAGATACCGGGTTCGATTCCCACAGAAGGTAAAAACTCGCAATTTCCAATGGGTGGAAAGAGGGCGAGAATGTTGTGATTAATAGTGCCATAAAAGTAAGGGTTGGCTGTTACAAAAAAACATTATTTTTAAGTAAAAGTCCCCTTTTCCCACGCGCGTGCACCAAACAAACATCATTCATGCAACTCTCTGAGATAATTAGTACCTAAATGTTTGTGTAAAGGGTTAGTCCACCCCACGACAAAAATTAAACCAAATAGTAAGTTAATAGCCATAAAATATAACATATTTTTGTAAAAAAAGATTTAAATAAATTGAATTTTTAATAATTCACAAAGGTGTATCAAAAGTTATAAAATGTATCTAAATAAATAAAGTAGCAACCCTCCTAGAATACATAATTAGATCAAAATAAAAATAACAATAAAATGTATGCAAGTTATGCATGCTCCTAAACGTATATGATCCAGATATAACCAGCCACTAAGGCGTCCACAAAGAAGTCACCCATACCAATGGAGAAAATTAAACCAGCTACTAAAGCGTCAACAAAGATGCATATGATGAAATGATAATGATGTTCAAAAGGTACATGTTCAAAATACAAGAGAATCCACTTAGGTAACTAAAAAGATAAAATGTTCAAAATACAAATCACCGGCCACTTAGGCAACCACAAGAGAACAATGTTCAAAACACAAATCACCAGCCACTTAGGCAACCACAAAAATAAAATATTCAAGATTAAATTTTAATCACATATCCTTCAAGATTCATGTAGTGTTAATAAAAATCAAAACATTGGAATTAAATAGCACAAAAATCAAAATTTTAAATCAAATACATCATAACAAACATATTACTCATGATATCATAATAAAAATCATAACTTTATAATTAGGTACACCAAAACAACACAAAAATCGCAACTTTACATTGAACATTTTCACAACGAGCATATTTATCATGTTATAATAATAAAAATAGAACTTTATAATTAAGTTCATCAAGACAAACATATTACTCAAAAAATCAAAACATTATAGTTAAATTCTTTAAAACCAACATAAAATCTACCTTTTTCTTTTACAACATCAAGACATCATATCAATATCTTACAAACCACTAATTTAATATCTAGCCTAACTTTGCATGGGGAAAAACCCTTACCTTAGGCGCTTTACTTCCTAGCAACACGTTCTTAGCCTCACAAATCAAAGAACAAGATAAAGTCCAAACTTTACTTGAGATGGTATTAAAAGAAGAAAGAAAATTGTAATTCGACTTGGCAATGATAATGGGAATAGAATAGGAAGGTGTGTAGCTAACTTTTAATCAATTTTTTTGTTGCTAATAGTTATGACACCAAAAATTGCCTAGAATTCTTTTTGTCAAGAATTAAAATAAAATTATAATTTTGGTTTATAAGAGAGAAGGTGACGTGAGATATAACAAAGGAAGAGAGTTGTTTTTTGTCCTCTCTTAATTGCACAAAAAGATAAAACCCATAATTAAATTTGTAACCTTCATTTCAAAAATGTGTTAAGAATGAGGGAATGTATATTATCCCCTCTCTTTATTGCTTGAGACAAGGACATAAAGTCTACATTATGTCAAGACAACACCATAAATTGTAATAAAATCTTGTCATGAAGGAGAGTAAAAAGAATGAGGTAAGTCATATTTTTTTTATACTAAAGATGGATGGACCAAAAATATTTTAGAGCAAGAACACTCATACATGAGGGACGGGTCTCACTAATTCTACTATCTCCTAAGCCGAATACTTATTTGATCCAACAATACAACTTCTATAAATTCTAATTTAATTAAATAATTCAACTAATATTTTCATAAACTAAAATAATCAAGCAAGACAAAAATATCACTAGAGGTCACTCATAACAACATAAAACCAACATATCAATTTATTGATTATCGAAACTAATCAAATAAAAAAAATACGCAACAGTTCATTTAGGAAACAATTATGCCATAAATATGTAATTGTCACCACAAAACAATTAAATAAAAATAAATGTTATAATTATTTAGGTAAAATACATGGTGATAAAATTTAATTTAATTTCTTTACACATAAAATAAATTATTAATTAAATGATAAATTATGACAATTAGTAAAAGACACATATATAATATATATAAAAATATTGTGGTGTTAATGTTTTTTTCTTTGAATTTACACTATGGCAATTGGTTTAAATAACTAGTATTTAATTTGTTGTCTCAAATTTGCCACACGTATCTCTTGAGTATTGGACTTCCTTTTTAGGAGTCTTGTTAGGGTTGTAAGATAGACTATTTTGAAGAAAAAGGTAGCCACAAAAGAGAAAAGAGAAGAGTAAACTATATTCTTGATTTTTTCAAATCAGACTCAGAAAAACTTTGATCGCACATTCGTTAACAGTTGGATCAGGCTGATTTTTAGACAGCAGGTTCGCAACATACATGTATTTGTTTTCGACGGTTGGATCGGAGAACCGACATTTGGAGAAGGAGAAACAGTGCTCACACAACATAATGTTTTTAGGGTGTTTTTCGTCTTCTTATTTTGCATTTGTAAGCTTTAGTGTTTTGTTATTTTGGCTGGTTGTAGGTACAATTTCTGCATCTTTTTGAGATTCACTTGTACCCTTATTTGATTATACTGGAGCTATTTATTTCTTCTGAAGGACCCGTGTCTTGCATTGAGAGGTTTTCCACGTTAAAATATCGGTGTTCTTTACGTGTTTTTATTTGATCAATTTGCTGCCATATATTTGTTGTTTCTCCTTACGAGTTCTTAAAGGTTGGGGAAATTTTAGATCCGTATTGCTTGTTATTGTGTTTCTGTGTTTATTTCCATCAAAATGGCATCAGAGCTCTTGGTTAAGGGCTATTTGACTTGCTTGAAGGATGGAGGAAAATATGAATATAAAGATGGTATGCTTGAATGATACTAATTACCATTTGTGGAAGGAAAAAATGAAAGATTTGTTATTGTGAAGAAAATGCATCTTCTTATTTTTGGTTCTAAAAAGGCGGATGATAAATCTACAGAAGAATGAGACTTTGAACATCAATAGGTATGTGGTTTGTTAGGAAATATGTAGAAGATAATGTTTATAGTCATATTGCTAATGAGACAAATGCAAAAACTATGTGGAAGAAGAAAGAAACTTTGTTGGCCTCTAAATCAGGGCTCCACGATCAGATGCAGGAATGGGTATCAAGTTTGATGACGAGTTCTTGAGACTATTTCTATTATTATCTTTACCAGAGTCTTGGGAGACATTTCGGGTTTCTATAACGAGTTCAACTCCTAAATGTGTTGTTACTTTGGAAACAGCTAAGGGTAGTGTTTTGAATGAGGAGATGAGAATGAAGGCACATAGTTCTTCATCTCAATTTGAAGTTCTTGTCATTGAAAATAAGGAGAGAAGTTAGAAAAAAGAAACGAAGGGTGGTAGAAAAAATAGCAGAAGCAAGTCCAAGTCTAGATACAAAAATGTGGAGTGGCATTATTGTCATAGAACAAAGCACGTACAGATAGAAAAATTGCTTTATGTGAAAAAGGAGAATAAACACATGAATGGTAAGAAAAAAGAAATATGTCGTGATGATGACTATGTTACTACTGCTACTATTGATGATCTTGTTATTCTCGGTGACCATCAATCAATTAATCCTGTATTTGATGAGAGCATGTGGATAATTGATAGTGGTGCTACACTACACATTACTCAGAGGAATCAGTTCTTCACATCTTATACTTTAGGTGACTTTGAAATTTTGAAGATGGGTAATGATGGTGTATGTAAAGTAATTGGTTTTGGTGATGTATGCTTGCAAACCAACATGGGAATGAATTGTTGCTTAAAGGAGTTAAACATGCTCTAGATGTTCATTTCAATTTGATCTTTGTGCATATGCTTGATGATAGTGGTTTTGATAATCATTTTGCTTCTGGAAACTCAGTAAAGGTAACTTGGTTGTGGCTAGAGGTGAGAAAATTAGTAAACTGTTTTGGACAAAGGCTTAGGTTGCTAAATACAGTGTGAATGTCCTGGATATGGAAGCATCTTTGTGGCACCAAAGGTTTATCCATATTAGTGAAAAATGGTTAAATTGTTTAGCTAGAAAGGATGTGCTTCAAGGATTGAAGAATGTAGATTTGGAGAAATGTTCTCACTGCATGGTTGGTAAACAAACTTGAGTATCCTTCAAAAGGCATCCTCCCTCTAGAAAGTCAAAGTTGCTTTAGTTGGTGCATTATGATGTTTGTGGCCCTTTAAAAGTAAAATCCTTTAGTAGTGCACTTTATTTTGTTACTTTTATAGATGGTTGTTCCAGAAAACTATTGGTTTATGCTTTGAAGACAAAAGACCAAGTGTTAGAGAAGTTCCAACAATTTAATGCTTTGGTTGAGAGGTAGACAGGTAAGAACCTGAAACGTGTTCGTATTGACAACGATGGTGAGTATTGTGGACCCTTTGATGTCTATTGCAAATAGCAGGGTATAACACATGAAAAGACTCCTCCTAAAACTCCCTAGTTGAATTGTTTAGCAGAGAGGATGAATCGAATACTTGTTGAGAGAGTGAGGTGTATGCTATCTGAAGCTAAGTTGCCTAAATGTTATTGGGGTGAGGTACTGTACACGGGTAATGTTATTAATCTTACTCCTACGGTCACTTTGAATAGTGAGGTACCAAACAAGGTATGGTTTGGCAAGAATGTCAAGTATGATCATTTGAGAGTCTTTGGTTGCAAGATGATTCGTTGTCGCACACGGGTCAAATACAAGTAATAAAAACGTAGCGTAGGGGGAATAACTCAAGTCGTCTCACAAGGACTTCTGATTATATTAACTGAATTTAGAATCAATAAAACAAAAAGGGGGTTTCAAATTTTGGTTCCAACAGATTGAGGAAATGAATTAAAGTTACGTATATTGAAATGACTAATCCACTGGTTAGGAATTTTTCAGACCTATCACAGATTCTATCAACAAGTTCAATTTCTGAATTGTTACTTTATTCTTGTTTGACTATAGAATTGATTAAGCAAACGTAAATCAATCTTATGTTAATTCTGTTTCTTTAACTGGATTAAGCATTAGAGTAATTGTTGGATTATAGTTAACAATCAAGCGTCGAAAAACTATAATTGACTAGATTAGAAACCGAATTCTGTCAAACTAAATTTATCAATCCTATTGAAATTCAAATTAAGCAAGTAGAATAACAATGTCATCAAATGAAAAGGAATAGAATCATCAATGTGAAATTAAATTTATAAAATAAAACTCAAGGTCTTCATGAAAGTCTGAAATAGTGGATTAATTTTGGGAAAACAGAATTCTCTATTGTATGTGAGTCTGAAAAACAGAATTCCTCAACCCTAAAAAAACAAAAAATATATAATACTCATTTTGGGTTTTAAAAAAGTGGTATGATACTAAAAATTATTACAAAAAGCTCCGGTCACGTAATCAACAGTTTTGACCAAGTAAAGTTATGATTTGGGCTTTTGCTCCAAATAAAAGTTATAACTATGACTCTTAGCTTTCCAGCGCAAGCTCGCATGCGTGAATCTGGCATCCATAGCTCAATGTATAGTCTACAGAGCGAGCTAGCATGAATTTGCAAATAATTATGTCAAAACTCAATTATGAACCAAAGTTTAGATATGTGGTAAAAAAAAAACTAATCTTAGGTTAAAAAAGGATTTTAAGATGTCACAGTACAAAGCTAGAAATATGTGCCCAAATGCATTGATCAAATTTCCCCACACACAAGCTTTTGCACTCCGAGAAAAACAGGGCATGGGTTTCCAAAGACTCTCAGGAATGCAAAGTGATGAGCCAAACTTTTTTTTTTAAGCTTCAAAGAATATGGAAATCATGAATAGCTTTTTATCACAACCAAAGCAAACAAGAGAACAAATTAACTAAAGAATGCATCATAAGTGATAGAGTCCTCATAGGATATAAAACTCTCTCAAGCACTCAAGTGTTTGAGCTACTGTTTACACTCGAAGCACATCATGATAGCTAGCACTATCATAGGCTTGAAAAACCTCTAACATCTATGATCAAAATGATCAAAATGTCTTTATTAAGGTTGTAATGGGGCCAATGTAAGGGTGAGATAATCCTAAGGAAACTGGGGCTAAAAATCAAAGAGGATAAAGGAGTAATGATCAAGAGAGAAACATAACATTGCAAGGTAACTAAACAAAATATCATTGACTTTTATTCTCACACTCACTTTTTTCATAACACAACCATTTTCCTCATTTATTCATCAATTTTTTTTAATAAACCTCAAATCTAACCAAACAAACAAGTTGAGCACCCCCACACTTATTTAAAGAAGGACTCTTTATCCTCCAAGATTGGGTCAATTCATTGTTTTTCACTTTTAGGCTTGTAATGAGCTATATAACAAAGAATGGGATAAATAGGCTTAAACAAAGGGATAATTGTATGGTAGACTTATTTGCTAGTAGCTTAACAAGAAATGAATGCCTAGATCATTTCAATATATGCATGCGGACAAGAGTCAAGTCAAGTTATAACGTAACTAGCAATCATGAGTGAGATCACACACAAGAAAAAGAAAATGGAAAAATGTATTTCATCCATAATAAGGCTCAAAATCTCACAAACGTTATTGACCTATCACAGATGATACACAATGTAGCGTTCTAATCCAAATTATTATACCAAGAATGCAGAAATACTATCTAAATCATGCCACAAACCTTCAGTTAAATAACTCAACATTTGCATCCCCAAAATATGATGAAAAAGCATACAAAGCAAACACATTATTTATTTTAATTTTATTTTATTATTTTTTTTTTGAAAATGTATTCGAAAAATAAACAATTAAACTCCTAAATGATATCCCCAAACTTAAATTACACATTGTCCTCAATGAAAGTAACAAGTAATAAAATAAAAGTAAGGAAAAGGAACTCCCTGTTCAAATTGCAGTATAAGTGGGCTTTTGCATGAAGAGTTCTTCTATGGTGGTATCTTCAAGTACGGAGTTCTCATGGAATAGCTTGAGGCATTGTCCATTCACTTTGAAAACTTTTTTGGTGTTTTAACTTTTTCCCAACCATAACTTTTAGACGGGAGTTGAACAGTAAAACTTTTTGGCCACTGGAGATTTCCTTTCTAGAAATCATCTTATCATGGAAATGTTTAGTTTTCTCCTTATAGATTTGGGAGTTCACATAGGCTTTTAGTCTAATCTCTTCAAGTTGTTGTAATTGAATTTTTCTCTCCAAACCTGTTTTCTCCATTTCAAGGTTACAACTCTTGACCACCCAATAAGCACAATGCTCGATTTCCCTATTGGTGTTTTGTAGGCTGTTCTATGAGCCCAAAGAGCTTCTCTAGCCAGCGGCTCCAGTCCTTACTGTTTGGCTATACCATCTTCTCTAAAATCTACTTAATTTCCCTATTTGAGATTTCATATTGCCCATTAGTTTGGGGATGATAAGGTGTAGAAACACTATGCACAACCCCATACTTCCGAAGCAATGTTTCCGTGGTGCAGTTGCAAAAATAAGTGCCTTGGTCACTTATGATGGCTCGAGGTATTCCAAACCTCCAAAAAATATTTGGCTTGACAAAATCTACAACAACTTTTGAATCATTAGTCCTAGTGGGTATTGCCTCCATCCACTTCGAAACATAATCAACAACAAGTAAAATATAGATAAGACCATAATATATAGGGAAAGGGCCCACACATCAAACACTTCAAAGAAAAGCACAGATTGTTGTGGCATCTCACTCCTACGAGTGATTTCTGTTCCTGCTATTTGGCATTGTTCCCAAGTTTGGTAAGTCTCAAAAACATCATTGAACAAAATGGGCCAAAAGAATTTCGAGTCTAACACATTTCTTGTTGTCCGCTGAGGACAAAAATGTCCCCTTACCATAAAGGTATGAAAAAATGAAGAATGGATTGAGCCTCATGGTGATGGACACATCGCCTAATTACCTAATCACTACAGAATTTCCACATATATGGATCATCCTACACATAGTATTTGGCATCACTTTTAAGCTTGTGTATTTGTGCTCTAGATGCATCTGCTCAAGTGATCTACCACCAGATTCTCAACTCCACTTTTACCTTTGATCTCCAAATCAAATTCTTAGAGCATCAACATCCACCGAATAAATCTCGATTTTGCTTCTGGTTTCTTCAACAAGAACTTCAAAGTTGCATGATCTAAACTTATCAAGAGCAAAAACAATAGCTAAAATTTCCTTTTCAGTGGTAATATAATTAGCTTGTGTAGAATCTAAATTCATAGAAGCATAATAAGTAACATGGGTATCCCTGCTAACCTTTTATGCAAGGACTGCTCCCACTGCATAATTAGATGCATCGCACATAATTTCAAAGGGGACGGTCTAGTTAGGTGGCTGAATGATGGGAGTATAGGTCAATGTTGTCTTTAAGCAATCAAACTCCTTCTTGCATTTATCATCAAAGGTGAAGGTATGGATGGCAACATAACCCGCACCCGTCTTGATTTGGGTGGGGAAAACCTGCTTTGATTGGTAGCGGGTTTTCCCCGAAATTAAAATTCAGGAGCAGGGACGGGTTTAGGGTTACTGATATCCACCCTGAACCCGACCCGCTAGTAAAATTATTATAATTTTTAAATTTTATATATATGTACATATTGAATATACTACATATTTTTTTAAATGTTAAAATTATAATCTCATCTTTATAGAAAATATTTTTTAATTTTATTATTGTCTAATAATAATAATTTTATTATATTAATTATACTAGATATGATTTTTAAATTTATAATTTTATATATATGAATGAGTGTGGGTGTGGGTGTGAGCGGAGAAACCCGAACCTCGTTGCGGGCCGGGATGTGTGTCTAAATTTCACACCCGTTAAAAAACGGGGGTGAGTTTCCTTGATTAATCAGGTGCGGGGATGGGGGGAAAATCCGCCCCTGACCTGCCCCGTTGCCATGCCTACGTGAAGGTGACATCTTTTTGCAGCAAATTTGACAACGGAAGAGCTATCTTGCTGAAATCCTTGATAAAGCACTTGTAAAAACCTGGATGGCCAAGGAAAAAATGAATCTCGCAGATGCAAGATGGGTAACGCAACTTAGAAATCTCATCTATTCTGGAATAATCCACTTCTATCCCCTCTTTAGAGATTACATGTCCTAAAACTATGCCATGTTCAACCATAAAATTACGTTTTTCATAATTCAACACAAGGTTAGTTTCAATGCATCTATGCAGAACTCTATCCAAACTATTCAAGCATTCATCAAATGAGGAACTATACACAATAAAATCATCCATGAAAACTTCTATACAATTTTCTATGAAATCAACAAAAATAATAATCATGCATCGTTGGAAAGTGCGACGAGCATCGCATAAGCCAAATTGCATACTCCTATAGGAAAACGTGCCTAAGGGTCAAGTGAAAGTGATCTTTTCTTGATCCTTTGGTGCAATATGAATCTAAAAATAATTAGAAAAACCATCAAGAAAACAATAATTTGACTTACCAGCCAACTGTTCAAACATCTGATCAATGAACGATAAAGGAAAGTGATCCTTCCTAGTTGCCTAATTCAGTCTCTTGTAATCGATGCATACCCTTTAACTGTTCGGCACTCTTGTGGGGATAAGTTCATTATTCTCATTTTTAACCACTACGAGTCAATTTTTCTAAGGGACTACTTGTACCGGGCTCAGCCACTGACTATCAGAGATGTGGTATATGATGCCAACTTGAAAAGCTTGGTCAATTCCTGTTTTACATTATCCAGAATTAAGGGGTTAAGCAGTCTTTGGGGCTGCCTAACTGACTTTACCCCATCCTCTAGTAGTATCTTATGTATACACATGGACAGGCTAATACTAGAAATATCAGCCAAGGTCCATCCAATTGCCTTCCTGTGCTTTCTCAATATTTGCAGCAACCTTTCTTCTTGTTCAACTTCATGTTTGGTTGATTAGGTAACTTTCCAACTCCCCTCTAAATATGCATATTTCAAATTTTCAGAAAAACTCTAGAGTCGGTGGCTGCTCAATGGAGGGTAAAATACTAGTGGCTGAAGCTAAATCTGCAAAATCAGTTATGTTTGTAGAAATATCAAAAAAATGATCAACCTGTAGAACAGCTTTGATCTCAGCAAACATAGAGCACAATTGAGTATTTGTACAAACATCACAGGTTTAAGTATCAGAAAAACCAGAAAATGAAGGAAATCAGTAGCAAACATATTGGGATACGTGTCATCAACCAATCTGCTATGAGCAATTCTTCTAGAAAGATATTGTGCGTATTTGTTCATATTGCTTTAGAATATTGATTCACTTTAGTCTTCCTTAATACGCTTGATTTGATTTGGGTGGGAACAATTTTGAGTTTGTTCTTGGACCTTCCGAAGTAAGGACACATCTAAGTCCAATTCAGTATGTTGGAGTTAGATGTTGTGTTGCTTGAATAATTCTATCAGAGAAAATATTGTGTGACTTAGAATTAGTGGCATGGGAAACTTCACCTTTTTCCATTATCAAAGTCAATGCAACTTCAAAGGTTGCTTATCAGAGGAAACATTTTGGAACATGTTGTAATTATTTGAGCTAGTTGAACATGAGCTTTAGAAGCAATCTTGAACAGTAGACCTCAAAGGCATGCTAAAAAATACTGTTCATCAGAAGCATGCTAAAGTTAGTGTTTATCAGAGGCATGCTAAAGTTATTGTTTATTAGAGGCATGCAAAAATAATTTTCATCAGAGACATGCTAAAAATATTGTTCATCAGAGGCTTACTAAAAATATTGTTCATCAGAGGCATGCAAAAATACTGTTCATTAGAGGCATGGAAAAGTTAATGTTCATCAGAAGCATTGAAACTCTAGAGACACGTTGAATCTTCAAAGTCACAAAATTCTTCAGAGGCACGCTGATTTACCAAAAACACGCTGATTCCATTGATAGAGTTCCAACATGAACATCAATTTTTGTTTAAGTAGTTTTTAAGAACGGTCTGCTTAAGATGATAGGCTCCATGTTGGACTTAGTCTCTCCCTACATGTTCAAAATGTAAAAATCTGCAACAAATATCAAGTCATTAACTTGAACAAGTACATCCTCCACCAGTCCAGAAGGGCAATCGTTGCTTTTGTTCGCTAATTGAATGGTAACACTTGTATTTTGTAAAGGTCCATGGGCAAGAGAATTAAAAACATATGTAGGCATGACATTAATGGAAGCTCCTAAATCTAACATGGAATTTTCAAATTGACTATTTCCTATGGTACATGGAATGGAAAAAGCCCCTAGTTCGTTGGACTTTTGGGGCATGGGTTGAATGAGGGCTGAAACATTGTGCCCCATGTTAACTTTTTCATTACCTTTTAACATTCTTTTGTGTGTGCACAACTCTTTTAGAAATTTGGCATATCTTGGAATCTGTTTAATTGCTTCAAGGAGAGGAATGTTCACTTCCTCCTTCCTAAATGTATCCAATATCTCCTTGTCCCTATTTACGTCGACCAGTTTTTTGGTCTTCACAGCACTTTGAGGGAAAGGAAGTAGTATATCTTGCTAAACATCAATAGGTTCAGGTACCAAAGTGTCCTCAACAATTTTTCTTTTTTTTTTGTTTATTTTTCATAGTTTTAGGTGCTTTTGATATTTCAACAGCCTTGCCAAACCTCAAGGTAATTGCAGTGACATTAGGAACATTTGGATTTACTACTGATTGGACAGGTAATTGGCTTGATCCTTGAGTCTTCATCTGATTTATTAAAATGACCAGTTGTCCAATCTTTGTTTCCAAATTCTGAATGGAAGAATTTGTTCTTTGCTGAAATTGGAGATTTTGGACAACCATCTATTTGACAAGGTCCTCCAATGATGGTGTGATGTTCTGCTCTTGCCCATGTTGCTTTCTAGGTTGTTGTTGTGCAGATGAATTCTCCCATCTCAGGTTGGGATGGTTTCTTTAACCAGAATTGTACCTGTTAGATGACAGATCATAGTTGGCTTGAGGATTGTATATGTTTGTTGCATATGCTTGAGGATCATAAGAAATCAGATCTTCTTACAATGTAGGACATAATTCTGTAGGATGCTATGCAGAAGTGAAAATACTACAAACCTTTGCTTCTTAGGCTTTATCTACTGCCAATTTTTTTCCCAATGAAGTAAGCTCATCAAGTTTGCTTCTAGATTTTGGTGGGAAGAAGCTTGAATCTCGTTCACCCATTTGTCAACACCACTGAATTCTTTCTGGTTGTAAAGTCTTGAGAATTAATGGACATGTTCTCAATCTAGGTTTTTGCTGCTTCTTGGGTCTTATAGATAAGTGGCATCTAGGATGCTTCTTTCCATAGGTAGCAACCCTTCATAAAAATCCTGGATGAGCAATTCTTTAGAAATCTGGTGATGAGGACAGCTAATGCGACATATTTCTTTTCTGATTGAAGTAGCTCTAGAGGAAATGAAGAATTTGTCTAGGAACAACTTTTCAGATCATTCCAACTTGTAACAAAACCTGGCCGAAGGTAGTACAACCAGTCCTTGGCGGCATCTTGAAGTGAGAATGGGATGGCTCTCAACTTAATATGGTCTTCTGTGACTCCTTGAGGTTTCATGGTAGAACACACAACATGGAACTTCTTCAGGTGTTTCTAAGGACCTTCACCAGCAAGACCATTAAACTTTGGAAGCAAGTGTATTAAACCAGATTTAAGTTCAAATGGCACAATAACTTAAAGATATTTGATAGACAATGTATTATAAATGACATCAGGTGCAACAAGTTGTCTTAAGGTTTTATTATTCATGTTATCACACCCAAAGTCAAAATTGAACACATAATCACTTTCACCATCACTACCTAATTCGTTAGCACTATCAAGTTTGTTAAGTCTACGAAGTAAATGAAAAGTCATATCTATATTATGATCAAGGGGATGCAGATTCATAGAACTTGCCCTAGTTATGCATCATGAGAATGTAACAATACAATGCAACAACACAATTCTAAAAATTCCAACAATGCCCGTATTGCTAAAGTTGAAGTGGAAATTGAAAAACCCTATTAAATAAAATCTAAAAAAATAAAAGAATACCACCAAATATTTCTAAAAATCAAAAAAAGATAACACAATTTTTTGGATTTTTTTTGAGAATATGAAAAATTAAAAAAGTGGTCTAAACGAAGGAATTTGGGATTTTAAGGGTCGAAGATACAAACTTTGTTTGCCTCTAAATCACTAAATAATAAATTGTTCTTGCTTAATAGTTTCATAAGTTTGAAGTATAAGGAGGGAGCGTCTATTTCAGACCATATGAGTGAATTTCAGTGGCTCCTTGATCAGATGTCAGGAATGGGTATCAAGTTTGATGATGAGCTCTTGGGACTATTTCTATTATTATCTTTACCAGAGTCTTGGGAGACATTTTGGGTTTCTATAACGAGTTCAGCTTCTAAAGGTGTTGTCACTTTGGAAACAGCTAAGGGTGGTGTTTTGAATGAGGAGATGAGAAGGAAGGCACATAGTTCTTCATCCCAATATGAAGTTCTTTCCAATGACATTCGAGGGAGAAATTAGAAAAAAGAACCGAATGGTGGTAGAGAAAATAGCAGAAGCAAGTCATAGAACATGGCATATAGACAAAAATGTCGAGTGTCATTATTGTCATAAATCGGGGCATATGCAGAATAATTGCTTTTTGTGGAAAAAGGAGAATAAAGGCAAATATGGTAACTAGAAAAAAAAAGGTCGTGATGATGATAGTGACGATGACTGTGTTACTACTGCTACTATTGATAAGACCGCAAGTGCACGGTATTATCTCGTAGTAAAAATTATCGTTCCCACAAGGACTTTGTTATGAGTACTAGTGTCTCTTTACTATGATGATTAGCTAAAACAGTAAATGTTGATAATGATTTTTGGTTTAAAATTCACAATAAAAATAAAGCCTTGGGATTGTAGTTTTCACAATGATGGATACAATAAAATTAACCTTCTATGAGTTATAGGTGTTAAACTCTTAAAAATCAGATAAATAATTGTAACTAATGCATTCTTTCGAAGAACAAAAGTGTATTTTAAACTAATAACCAATGTATTTTCATGATTGATGTATTAGCAAAATCCTTTAAGAGAAGATATCTTTCATGATTTCAAAAGAACCAAAATCTATTTTCATGATTTGATTCTCTTGTCCAATCTTAGGGGTCAGATATCAAATCTACCTTTCGGTATACTATTTGATATCTAAGTATGAATATGATTCTTACTAAGATTAGATTAAAATATCAACACCCATGGCAAAAAGAAATAGAAATAGTTAGAGATCCAACATTGGAAATCCTACAATCCCATGACAAGGAAGATCTACTCACATATGATCATAGTAGAATTAAAGCTTAAATATAAAAACATTGGAAATATAAAATAACAGAATAAAATAATAAAACAAAAATAGAAAACTGAATATTATTGAAACTAGAAAATTTCTAAAAGAAATACAAGAACAAAAGAAAGAGTAGTAAGAGATTGTGAGTAGGAATGTGTATCTAAAACTGAGTATTTTGGTTCTTTTTATAGTCCTAGGTGCCTTCATGAGCTTTAATTACAAAAAACCATCAGAATATCATAGGAGGAAAAGGTTCAGCAGAAAATGAGCAGTTTATGGCCATAATGGCCATTACTGCCAGGCAATAATAGAGGCAGCAGCAACAGATGAACAGATTATGGCCATAATGGTCATTACTGCTAGGCAGTAATGGGTGCAGCAGCAGAAGATGAATAAATTATGGCCATAATGGTCATTACTGCCAGGTAGTAATCCTTGCTGACTTGAAGTGGCAAATTCTTTTTTTTTTTTGTGTTCATCCATTATGGCTGTAATGACTATTATGGCCAGGCAGTAATGCTTGCTAGAACTTGAGTTTCTTTCATTTTCTTGATCATGATGCACCATGACTGCACCACTTGACTTCAAGGCTCTTTTGCACCAAAAATCTTCACTTATTCCTTCACTTTTCCTTGCAATCAAAACAAAACAAAAAGGTAGTAAAATAGAACTAAAACTGAATTAAAAACATCAGATTCACCTATCAAATAAAGCTATAAACATAGATAAATTCTAGCTTATCAAGCATGTGGATAATTGATAATGGTGCTGCACTACATGTTACACCGAGGAAGGAGTTTTTCATATCTTATACTTCAGGCGACTTTGGAGTTTTGAAGATGGGTAATGATGGTGTATCTAAAGTAATTGGTGTTGGTGATGTATGTTTGCTAACCAACATGGGAATGCAATTGTTGCTTAAAGGAATCAAACATGCTATAGATGTTCGCTTCAATTTGATCTCTATGCATATGATTGATGACAGTGGTTTTGATAATGATTTTGCTTCTGAAAAATGGAAACTCAGCAAATGTAACTTGGTTGTGGCTAGAGGGGAGAAAATTAGTAAACTGTATTGGATAAAGACTTTGGTTGCTAAAGACAATGTGAATGTCGTGGATATGGAAGCATCTTTGTGGCATTGAAGGCTTAGCCATATAAGTGAAAAAGGGTTAAATTGTTTGGCAAGAAAGGATGTGCTTCCAAGATAGAAGAATGTAGATTTGGAGAAATGTTCTCACTGCATGGTTGGTAAACAAACTAGAGTATCCTTCAAAAGGCATTCTTCCTCAAGAAAGTCAAAGTTGCTTTAGTTGGTGCATTCTGATGTTTGTGGCCCTTTTAAGGTAAAATATTTTAGTGGTGCACTTTATTTTGTTACTTTTATTGATTGTTTATGCTTTGAATACAAAAGATCAAGTGTTGGAGAAGTTCAAACAATTTCATGCTTTGGTTAAGAGGTAGACATGCAAGAACCTGAAACATGTTCGTACCGACAATGGTGGTGAGTATTGTGGACCTTTTGATGTCCATGGCAAATAGCAGGGTATAGCACATGAAAAAATTCTTCCTAAAACTCCTCATTAATATCGTTTAGCAGAGAGGATGAATGGAACACTTGTTGAGAGAGTGAGGTGTATGCTATCTGAAGCTATGTTACCTAAACATTATTTGGGTGAGGCATTGTATACAACAGTACATGTTATTAATCTTACTCCTTTTGTTGCTTTGAAGAGTGAGGTACCGAACAAGGTATGGTTTGGTTAGAATGTCAAGTATGATCATTTGAGAGTCTTTGGTTGCAAGGTGATCCAATGTCACACATGGGTAAGTATAAGTAATAAAAATGAAGCGTAGGGGCACCAACTCAAGTCATCTCGCAACGAATTTTGATTATATTGACCAAATTTAGAATCAATAAAAACTAAAATAGGGTTTCGAATTTAGGTTCAAATAGACTGAGGAAATGAGTTAAAGTGATGTATATTGAAATGACTAATCCACTAGTTCGAAAATTTCGGACCTATCACATATTGTATCAACGAGTATAACTTCTGAATTGTTACTCTATTCTTGTTGGACTATAGAATTTATTAAGCAAGGATAAATCAATCCTATGTGAATTTTGTTTCTTTAACTTGATTAAGCATCACAGTAATTGTTGGATTATAGGTAACCATCAAGCGTAAAAAAACAACAAATTGAATCCTATTAAAATTAGAAACTGAATTTTGTAAAACTAAATTTATCAATCCTATTAAAATTCAAATTAAGAAATCAGAATAAGAATGTAATCGAATGAAAACGAATAGAATCGTCAATGTGAAATTAACATTATAAAATAAACCTCAAGGTTTTCATGAAATTCTGAAACAACCCTTTTGTGCATGTTCCGAAGGATGAAAGATCCAAGTTGGATGAAAAGTCAAAAGAGTGTATCTTCATTGGTTATGGTGAGCATGAATTTGGCAACAAGTTGTATGATTCTATAGAGAAAATGGTTATCAGAAGTCATGATGTAGTGTTCATGGAAGACCAAACTATTGAAGAAATTGATAAGGTGAAGAAGAATAGACCTGAGAGAGATAACATCTTGGGTGATGGTGATCTAGTTCGATCACCTGTTCTTGATTTGAATACTACTAATGGTAATGTTCACAATGATGAGCCACATGATTGTGTTAATGATCATCGGCTTAGAGATGAGGTATATATTCCAAAAGGTAAAGATCGTGAGTTGTCATATGATGAGAATCTTAGCGATGCTTCTGAATCATCTCAAACCCAGCTTATGAGGTCTAAAAGGTATAGACAACCATCTACAAGGTATGTTTCTGATGAGTATATGAATTTGGCAGATAAAGAGGAACCTAAGTGTTTTTGAGAGGCCATGGAGAATGAAGAAAGTGAAAAGTGATTGGATGAAATGGTTTTCTTTTTGAAGGCAAAGAAGACTATATGTGCAGATTGAGAAAGAGTCTATACGGTTTGAAGCAAGCTACAAAGCAGTGGTACAAAAAGTTTGAGTCTGTTATATGTAACCAAGGATACATGAAGACTTCTTCTGACCATATTTGTTAGAAATGATTTCGTTATCCTGTTATTATATGTTGATGACATACTTATTGTTGGAAAAAATATTTCCAAGATTGACAGGTTAAAGAACCAGTTGGGCAAGTCTTTTTCCATGAAAAACATGGGAGCAGCTAAACATGCGTGACAAAAAGGAGAATAAACTTTGGATGTCACAAGAACACTATATTGAGAGAGTGTTGCAAAGGTTTCAGATGAAAAACTCTACGGCTGTAAGTACTCAGCTTGCTACTCATTTTAAGTTAAGTTCTAAACAAAGTCGTTCTAGTGAATATGAGAAAAAAGACATGAAACGAGTTCCTTATGCATCTGATGTGGGTAGTTTGATGTATGCAATGGTGTGTACAAAGCCAAATATTGCGCATTTGTTGGTTCAGTTAGTAGACATTTGTCAAATCCAGGTAAGGAGCATCAGAATGCTGTAAAATGGATTTTGAGGTATCTTTGTGGTACTACAAGTATGAGGATTTTTTTTTGGAGGTGACAAACCTATTTTGGTTGGGTATTCCAACTTAGATATGGCTGGAGATATTGATTCGAGGAAGTCCACTTTAGGCTACATGATTAAATTTGCAAAGGGAGTTGTGGCTTGGTAGTCTAGATTATAGAAATGTGTAGCATTGTCTATAGTTTACACATTGTTCATTGCCATTACCGAAACATGTAAAGAGTTTATTTGGTTGAAGAAATTCATGCAGGAGCTTGGGTTTATTCAAGACAAATATGTATTATTTGTCCATAGATAGAATGCTATTCATCTTGGTAAGAATTCAACATTTCATAGTAGGTCGAAATACATTGATGTGAGGTATCATTGGATACTTGATATTTTGGAAGCTAAGTTGTTGGAGTTGGCTAAAGTTCATACCGATTATAATGGTTCTAATATGATGACTAAAGCATTACCAAGAGAGAAGTTTGAATCTTGTTGTGATATCATTGGTTTGATGATTATTTCCAAATAGTCGTGATAGGGAGATATGTTGGGTATTGGGCTTCCTTTCTTTGTGAAGAAAGACCCATATTTTTTTTAACAAATTAAAATTCATAAATAAAGAGAGAAATACCTTTGGATAAAATATTTAAGTCGTATCACAACGACAAAAGTCAACAATAATTACAAACAGCGGAAACGGTTTTGAAATGAAAATCCAAAATATTTAAAACAGAAAAATACACCGGGGCTATGAGACCTATCCAACGTAGCTCATACCCCTGGGGTATTCTCGGCAGACACCTGTACAAAAGCACTGCCCCAAGAATTTTAACTTCCCCACGTCACGTCAAAAAGTGGTACAAGGACCCATCAAAATAAAAGTCAAGCTGACAATATATGATATAGGTACAGTTTTCCAGAATGAAATAAATACAACCACAACAGATAGACATCTAGCCCCTATACAGCCATCTAATCTGATCATGCTACAAAAAAACTATAACCCAAGTGATCTCCACGCGCCCCGCAGAAATCCTTCTGACACAGCAGTGTTCAGGTAAGTCTAACTCCGTTCCCATCTCCAGAGTACTAACTGGTAGGACGATCCTGATTCCCATCCGAGGGCAAAGCCCAGATATCCACAATAATTGTAAAGGTCACCAACCGAAATTAACAAACATCACATAGCATTTAAATTTTAAATGCACAAAATAACCTTTCAACTTAGCATACATCTAAAAAGGGTTTTCATATGCCACACATGCATAATCAAAGTTGAAAAATGAAGTTTTTAACAAACTGCACTATCGTATTCGAATACAGCATCCTTGTATCCGAATACAACTGTGAAAATGGCATAATTTCAATTTTGAAAATATTTCGATATCATTCAACGCTTACCACATCAAGTCAATCAATAACACTCATCAAATACGGCATAATTACAAACCACAATCGAGTATGTATATACAACCATCACAATATATCAAACATGACCCGCGTGCCAAGCACCCTAATGAAATGCGTATATGCCAATGCACATGATTCTGGAATTCCAAACCAAAACCCTCCTCGAAAGGGCGTAAATCATAATTGTACAGTCTCTCACAGACCAGTACTAATTAACAAGGTGCAATCTCTCACGGATCAGCACAATTTACTATCGTACAGCCTCTCACAGACCAGTACTAATTTTCTATGCGTGCAATCGCTCACAGATCAGCACGACGCGAAAATCCCCGCAAGGATAAGATGAACCAACTATTCACATGGCATCATCTCGTGGCCCATCACGGTTACCACTATCACTATGGCCCATCGCGGTCACCATGTACTATGAAATGCATGAGCATACTCTGACTCTTTTCACCACAACCATTAAGTAAATGCAGCTATTAAAAGATTCCCCTTTTTTAATACTCATTTAACACTAATGATTTTTCAATCTTTTCACAGAGCATACTCAAACATATATTCATCCATAAAATTCATAACGCATACGCCATCAATTATGGATACATCAATTGCACATTCACCACACATCCACATCTCAAACACAACAAATTCAATCAATTCAAATTCCAAAATTTCACACCAAATTTAATCATGAATCACCCATATTGACAACTCCACATTTTCAAACATAAACCACCAAATTTAATCTCCAAAATTTTCAACCATAAATCACCAAATTTAATCTCCAAAATTTTCAACCATAATCCACACATAAATCACATCTCAAAAATTCATAATATTAATTATGAGCACATCAATCACACCAAACATGAATCACCACAACAACATTAATATCTCAGAGTTCTCCCCACCGCTAACTCGGTGCCAACAGCCCCGATTCCTTTTTGAGACTCAATGAGCTAGCTACATAAACATAAATATTTGTAACAATTTGTTCACAACTAAAATTTATCCAAAATTATATCTTTTTCACACACCAAACTTTTACAACCAAATAATCTACATTAATTCAATCTCAGCAAATCGCGCACAAATCACATCAAACTACACCTCAACTGCATCAATTTTAAATTCCACTAATTCACACAAAAACGAATTAAATTCATTTTCACCATTTTACACATCAAATACACCAAATTTCTTTTCCATAAAATCACATATAATGTCTTAAATGCAAACTAAAAGTTTGGAAGGAGCCCTTACCTTAACGATAGCTTAAACAACCGATTATGGTATCGCGATAAATTCCGGTAAAATATTTTGTTCGCACGTCACTTCGAAAACTAGCTCACTAGCACCGCAGCGTGGAGGTGAGCAACTTTCTCTTCTGTTACTTCGCGAGATGAAGCTTAGATCTAGAAGAAAATGGAGGTTTTGTATTTATGGGTTTTGATTTTTTTTTGTTTTTGTTTTGAATGCTGGAGGAAGAAAGAAAGGAAAGCAGCATGAATGGCAGGGCATAAGGCTTTCTCTCTCTCTGTTTTCTATTTTTTTGCCTTCCTCACGTTTTATATATATATATATACTTATACTACTAACTAATATATATGTATATATATAATATGCTAACTAATATATATATATATACAATATTGCTTACAATAATAATATTATATATATATATATTATAATTAAACCAAATCAATAAATATCTAAATATTTATACACATATCGCTTCACTCACATCTCAAATTATTTTGATAAAAATATCTATTCTCATTGCAACTCAATTGACAGGTAAAAGTTTTAGCAACTATAGATATTTTTAACAAAATAGTCCGATAATAAATTTTCCGCAACGTAATTAAATTATTTCTCGCCAAATAATTTTAAACGGGTCTCATAAAAATATCATTGGCATTTAACACACAAAATACCATTAAAATTGCCTAAAAGCCTCATAATTCAACACCAAAAATATACTAAAATTGCATAAATTAAAATTTAAAAGTAAGGGTCTTACATTCCACCCCCCTAAAATTAGTTTCGTCCTTGAAACTACGCGTCGATAAACAACTCCAGTCGTAGGCGTGACTCTCAGAAACACATGGCCACCCTGCTCGAATTCTAGAAGTTTGCGACGCTTGTCCGCATAACTCTTCTGACGATCCTGTGAGATCTTCATTTTCTCCTTTATCTTCTTTACCTTGTCTGTGGTCTGTTGCACCATCTCAGGTCCTACAATCATACTTTCACCGTCCTTATACCAACACAAAGGCGTTTGACACTTGCGCCCATATAAAGCCTCATATGGTGCCATTCCAATACTTGCGTGAAAACTATTGTTGTAGGTAAACTCAACCAACGGTAGTACATCATCCCAGCTTCCTCTATCATCTAGTACACAAGCTCTCAAAAGATCTTCCAAGGAATGATTTGTTCTCTCAGTCTGTCCATCAGTTTGCGGATGGTAAGCTGAACTCAACCTTAGTTTCGTTTCCAACGCATCATGCAATGCTCCCCAAAAGTGTGACGTGAATTTCGGATCACGATCTGATACAATACTCGACGGTACTCCGTGTAATCTCACAATCTCAGCAATGTAGATCTCAGTTAGCTTATCTACCTTATATGTGGTCTTCACTGGTAAAAAGTGTACGGATTTAGTCAATCGATCCACTATCACCCATATAGAATCATTCTTCCTCCTTGTTCTCGGTAATCCAGTTATAAAATCCATGGAAATGCTGTCCCACTTCCACTCAAGTATATCTCAAGGTTGCAACATTCCAGCAGGCCGCTGATGTTCCACCTTCGCTTTCTGGCAAGTTAGACAAGTTGATACATACTCTGCGACATGCCTTTTCATTCCTGGCCACCAATAATTCTGCCTCAAATCCTGATACATCTTTGTCGCTCCAGGATGAATACTCAATTTACTCTTATGAGCCTCATCTAAAATTGTTTTCCTCATATTTGCAACTTCGGGTACACAAATTCTCCCATTACATCTCAAAATATTATCTGGCCCAATCTTGAACTCAGTCGTTTTCCCTTGCACTATTAGGTTCCTCTTCTCTTGAATTAAAGTGTCATTTTGAAAATTCGCAATGTCTTCAAGTAGTCCACTCGAAATCTTAATCATTCCGAATTTCAAAATTCCCAGTGCAAACTCTACGTTCACGTGTAAGTCTCTGAATGCTTCCCACAACTCTTGCTGTCTAGCCATCACTATTGAAGACACTGATACACTTCTTCTACTCAACGCATCCGCCACTACATTGGCCTTCCCAGGGTGGTACTGCAATGTGAAATAAAAATCCTTGAGAGTCTCCATCCATCTCCTCTGACGCATGTTCAATTCCTACTGATCAAACAAATATTTCAAACTTTTATGGTCACTGAACACTGTGAACGTGCATCCATATAAATAGTGCCTCCAGATCTTCAATGCAAAAACTACAGCAGCAAGCTCTAAATCATGAGTAGGATAGTTCCTTTCATGAATCTTCAATTGCCTTGAGGCGTAAGCTACAACTTTCTTGTGTTGCATCAGAACACATCCCAAACCTTGGTGAGATGCATCACAATAAACTTCCTACGGTTCTTCTAGTTGCGGTAAGATAAAAACTGGTGAGGTTGTCAAGTTCTTCTTTAGTAACAGAAAATTCTCCTCACACTTCTCCGTCCATGCAAACGGTTGATCTTTTCTAGTAAGTTGCGTCAATGGAGCTACAATCTTCGCAAAACCTTCAATAAACCTCCTGTAGTAACCTGCCAGCCCTACAAAACTTCGTATGTCAATGACGGTCTGAGGTTGTTTCCAAGCAAGAACTGACTCAATCTTTGCCGGATCCACAGCGATTCGTTCCTTAGTTATCACATGACCTAAGAAATTCAGTTCTTCCAGCCAAAACTCACACTTCGACAAATTGGCATACAATTGCTTCTCGCGTAAGATTTCAAGAACTTGGCGCAAATGCTCTTCATGTTCTTCCACAGTCCTTGAATAAATCAATATATCATCAATGAATACCACAACAAATTTACCTAGAAAACATAGTCTCAATGTTTTCATCTTCCTCCATCTGAAACAACTCATATTTTTGACCAGAAGATTAGCCTTTGCCTCTTGAGCCTACTTGCTTCCTTCATAAGTCAGAATCTGATTCTCATAAATGCTCTTTGTTGTCTCCTTGTTGGTGCACTTGTTAAACTCCTTGAAAGTGATTACATTTATCATGATGCCAATTGAAGGTGCGCAAACACGAGTACCAGATTGAATTGTGTTTTTCTAAATTAAAAATCTTTTTGAATCTGATTTTGATTTGGTGACTTAAACAATTTTAGTAATTATATGTTGTAGTAAAAGAGATAATACATATATAAAGACAACATATAGGATTTTATCCTGGTTCACCACCAACTTGGTAGCTACGTTTAGTCCCTGCTTATAGAAGGATTTAACCACCAATTCAAAACCTTGAATTACAACATCACATGATCCTAAAAGTTAGTCTTCTCAAAACAACCTAAACCTACAGACTTTTTGAGGCAAACCACACCTGGAATCTACAAGTCAAGTTCCCTCTACACAACCTGAGATCCAAAAATTCTTAGAGGCAAACTACCCACTTGACCCCACAAGTCAAGTCTTCTAAACACAACCTGAGATCGACAGTTTGCTTAAGGCACACTAAAGCCACTAACGTGCTGGGTTATAATGATTTGGAAACTGGTTTGGTTTTGCATCTACTAAGCAGATTGGATAAAATGATTTTCCCACACTACAACACTAAAAATATTTTACTCTGGACGAATGTTTTGCTATAACTTAAAACATTAAACTCTGAATACTTAGAGGTTTGGAGGTTTTTCTAAATAACTTTGGTTTTTTTAGGATTTCTGAGTTTGTTGGTTCGATAATTCTTTTTCAAGCTTGAGTATCTCTTTATAGTTAAAATTAGGGCTTCAGTTTTGACCCTTGTGAATTCTTAATCGTATCTTCATTCCAGCTTGGTCAACACATATTTTTTCCAAATATAATTCTGAAAGATGTGTTTTGATAATATGACCCTTAGCCTATTTTTGATTTCTGAATCTGATTTGAGCAATTCTTCTAAAAAGATATTGTGCATATCTGTTCAGATAATGTTTGCAAATGAATTCACTTGAGTCTTCCTTCATACGCTTGATTTGATTTGGGCAGGAACAATTTTGGGCTTTTTCATAACGTCCATTTGCCCAATTTTGAGGATTTTGTTGACTGATTTGATTTCGTTGCCTCTTACCTTTTTACTTTCTCTGGTGACTTCCTTTGGTCAATTCCTTTAGTGACTTCCTCTAGTCACTTCCTTTGGTGACTTCCTTTGGTTGTTTCCTCTAGTCGTTTCCTATGGTCATTTCCTCTAGTCACTTGCTTTTGATATCTGTTTTTTGCTTCTACTAAGCAGATCGTTACAATTGATTTCTCACACTATAACACTTAAAAAATATTTCTTTGGGAAAGTGCTTCTTTAGAACTTAAACCTTTGAACTTTGAATACTTAGGAAATTTGAGCCCTCAAAAGATTTTGGATTTGTATGGATTTATGAGTTTATGAGTTCTTGTGAATAATTCTAAGTGTTTCTTCTAGTGATTAATTTTGACTGTATCTTCTCGTGAACAAATTTTGAGCATATCTTCTTGTGAGCAAATTCTAAGCATGTCTTCTTGTGAATAATATTTTCACCATATCTTCTTGTGAACAATATTTTGACCATATCTTCTTGTGAAAATATTTTGGCAATATCTTCTTTTGAACAATATTTTGACAATATCTTCTTGTTTATAATATTTTGACAATATCTTCTTGTTTACAATATTTTGACCATATCTTCTTGTGAACAATATTTTGATCATACTTTCTTGTGTACAATATTTTTACCGTGGTCAAAGATTTCCTTCAATTATAATTTTGAGTTGTATCTAATTTCAGATTGTGTTAAAACTTATTCACGCGAATCTTCCTTCATACTCTTGATTTATTGGAGCAGGAATGGATTCGGGCTTGTTTTGGAATATTTAGAAATTCTGATTCGGTTAAGTCTTTTTTTCAGAATGAATTCTTTCAACCAGAGCTGTTGAATTTGCATCAGAGCCATTGACTTTTTTGTTGGAGTGAGATGATATGTTTCTTGGATAATAAAAGTTAGAGGCAGAATTGCATGACTTAGAATTAGTGACTCTAGGTAAATCACATTGTTGAATCATCAATGTTAGTGCAGTATTAGAAGTTGCATATCGGAATATGACCGTGTTGCAACTTTGAGTGTGTTGAAACTTTTGATTAGCGGAATATGAGCGTTGAATGCATGGCTTGATACAAAGTACAATGTTGAGACACAAACAAAAAAACCAATTCATATTCGCTGCAGAAGGAATTAATATTTTCAAGATTTTTTCAATGATGGTAATGGGTAGTTTGGCTTCTAAGATTTCAAATTTTCAATTGTAAATTCATCTATCTCTTTTATTCTCTCTACAATTGAGACCCATCCGTTTTTTCCCTTCTTTTTTTCATCTCATATGGATTTTACTGTTGATCCTAGGAACAACTCCTCAGTGTGGTTTTGATGTTAACAAAAGTATTTTGTGAGAATAATTTATTTCACAAATGGCTTCATTAAGTGTGTAAGAATTAGAACAGAAAATCAAAAGAAGATATCAGAAACAAGGAAGAAGAAGAAAAATATCAGAGGATGATATCAGAGGAAACGATCCGACGAAACGACCAGAGGAAGCAAAGTCAGCCAAGTCAACGCACGTGGTGCTTTATGCGCACATCTACCCCTAGAGAGTTGCTTATTATGATTATGCGTGTCTGCCTCTGAAGACTGATATGTGCTTCATGTGTGCATGCCTCTGCTGAATAGTATATATGCATGCCTCTAATGAACAATATTTCTGAATGCCTTTAATGAACAATATTTCTACATGCCTCTAATGAATTGAATTTTTGCATATCTTTGATGAAGTCTACTTTCTGCATGACTCTGAAATTCAAAGCTATTGCTCAAAGCTTACCTTTGAAGCTCATGTTCCGCTAGCTCTAATAATTGCAACATGTTCCTGAATGCTGCCTCTAATAAGCAACCTCTGAAGTTGAACTAAATCTAATAATACAACAAAGGTGAAGTTGCCCATGCCACTAATTCTAAGTCACGGAGTTTTGCCTCTAACACAATTATTCAAGCAACATAACATCTGACTCCAACAATTAAGTCAACGATTATGATGGAGAAAAGTCAAAAACTCTAATGGAAGGTCAAAGGCTCTATTAGAGTGAGCAACATACTCAATTGGACGTAGTCGTATACTTACTTCTGAAGGTCCAACAACTAGCCCATAATTGTTCCCACCCAAATCAAATCAAGCTTATGAAGAAAGACTCGAGTGAATCAATTTGCAAATGTAATCTAAACAAATATGCACAATATCTTTCTAGATGAATTGCTCAGATCAGATTCGGAAATAAAGAATTGGCTAAGAGTCATACTATAAAAAATACTTTCAGAATTATATTTGGAAGAAATAATTGTTGACCAAGCTAGACAGAAGATACGATTCATAATTCACAAGGGACAAAACTGAAGTCCTGATTTTAACTATAAATAGATACTCAATGCTGAAGAAGAATTAACGAACCAACAAACTCAGAAATCCTAAAAAACCTAAAGTTATTCCGAAAAACCCCAAGAGTTCTAAGTATTCATTGTTTAAGGTTTTAAGTTCTAGCAAAGCACTCGTTCAAAGTAAAATATTCTAAGTGTTTTAGTGTGGGAAAATCATTGTATGAAATCTTTTTAGTAGAAGCAAAACTAAACTAGTTTTCAACTCATTGTAACCCATCCCAATAGTGGCTTTTGTGGCCTTTGTATGGTCATGTGTTGGATATATGTGGAATTTAGTTTGTGTGGAGAAAACTTGACTTGTAGGGTCAACGTGTGGTTTTCCTCAAAAAGTCTATAGGTTCAAGTTGTTTTCAGAAAACTGACTAGTAGGGTCAGGTGCTATTGTAAATCATGTTTTGAATTAGTGGGTAAATCTTTCTGTGTAAGGGGACTGGACATAGCTACCAAGTTGGTGGTGAACCCGAATAAGATGATATGTGTTGTTTTTACATCTGCATTATATGTTTTACTGTTGCCTCTAATTATTAAAATTGTTTAAGTCACCAAATTAGAATCTGAATTAAGAAAAGTGTTTTAATTTAGAAAAACACAATTCAACCCCTTTCTTGTGTTTGTTCACCTTCAATTGGCATCAGAGTTCAGTCTCAAGGTTGAGCACTTTACAGTGTTTGAGGAAAGATCCAAGGATTCAACTTTTCTGGATTTGGTGAAGAATCTGTTGGAGGAAACATCAACAAACCGTCTATGTTTGATGGAAAATGTTTTGAGTACTGGAAGGACAGGCTGAGGAGTTTCTTTATTTCATAAGATCCTGAACTTTAGGACTTGGTGGAAGATGGCTACACTGTTCCAAAAAAACTGATGGATTTAAGATTCCAAGGAAAAAGATGGATGTTGAACAAATACAAGATGCATCACAAGTTCAGAACCTTCATGATAAACGCAATCACCTTCAAGGAGTTTGGCAAATGAACTAACAAGGAGACAACAAAAAACATTTATGAGAATCTGATTTTGACCTATGAAGGAAAAAAGAAAGTTCAAGAAGAAAATGCGAACCTCCTAGTTAGAAAATATAAACTATTTCAGATGAAAGAAGATGAAAACGTTGAAATAATGTTTTCCATATTCCAGAATCTGGTGTCAGGACAAGAGGTTCTTGAGAAGAGTTATACTACTGCTGATTATACGAAGAAAATTCTTAGGAGTTTTCCAAGCAAGTTGAGACTTAAGATTACAGCCATTCAAGAAGCTAAGGATGTGAATACTCTTAAATTGGAAGAACTGATTAGCTCCTCATGATCACATGAAATTGAGCTTGCAGAGGATGAGCCCAAGCAGAAACAGAACACTTTGGCTTTGAAATCCATGCAGAAGAATGCTCTAAAGGTAATAATAGAATCAGAGGATAATGATTCAAAGGATGAGGAGCTGGCTTTCATATCTAGAAAAAATTCAGATGATGTGGCACAACAGAAAAAAGCCATTCCCTCAAAGAAATTACAAGCAGTTCACTAGAGGAAATGATGACAAGTATAACAAGAAAAACATCATCTGTTATGGGTGCAACGAACCTGGGTATGTAAAGTCTGAATGTCCAAATCTAGAAAAAGGGAAACATCAGAAGAAAAAAAAAAAGACTCTAGACCCAAGAAGAAGGTTCTGATGGCTACATGGGATGATTTTGATGAATCCTCTTATGATGATGAGTAAGCAAATTTGGCTCTGATGGCTCACACTAACTTTGACTCTAAATCCAACACTGATCATAGTTCTGACTTTGATTCAGACTCTGGAAGTGAATTAGTAGATGGAGAAATTGAGGTACTTTCTGACACTTGTCATAAATGATTTCTTAAATGAAAACCACAATTTGTCTCTATAACTGAAAGCAATTAGGAAAGTAAATGCAAACCTAACCTAAGAAATTAATATTTTAAAAAATGAAAGTGTTCAACATAAAACAGAAAATACAACTCTAAAAGATAATCATGTCTCAAAACCTTCAGAAAATGTCATATGTAATTCTAATAAAGATCAAGTACCATTCCAAGACTTTCTAGCTAACAATATAGAAATAAGCAAGTATGCTTCTATGATTTATGTAGTTAGTAGAAATGGTGAAAGAGATTTGGGATACCAAGAAAAAGTACCTGAGTCTGAACTTATCAAACCTGATGTTTTATGTACTATTTCCTCCAAGGAAAGACAAGAAACCTTTCAAGACTAATAAACTAGGGCCCAACAAAATTTGGGTACCTAAGAACAAAATATTTATGTTGCAGATGTTCTCAACAGCCAAGTTGAAATACCAGTCATGGTACCAAGACAGTGGATGCTCACAACATAAGAAGGGAGAAAAGTCTATGTTTCAAGACCTAACTTTGATCACATGAGGCGCAGTAACTTTTGGAGGCGAGCATAAAAGCCAGATCATTGGACACGGCACGTTGGTAATGACATCTCTCCTTCCATTAAAGATTTTTCTTTTGTTTAAGGTCTTAAACATAATTTATTAAGTATTAGTCAATTAAGTGATAATAACTATGATATTATATTTAATCACAAATCATGCAAAGCAATTAGTCAAAGAGATGGATATGTACTCTTTATAGGTCAGAGGCAAAATAACTTATATAAGATAAATCTATTTAGGTTAGAGAAACAAGATATTCTTGTCTCGTGTTAGTAAATGAAGAAAAATTAATTTTGTACAAAAGGTTAGGTAATGCAAACCAAAGATTAATTTCAAAATAGAATAAACTTCAACTTATGGTACAAAAGTGAAATTATGTGTGAAGCTTGTCAAAAGGGAAAACAAACTAAGAACTCTTTTACCCCTAAGAATTTAGTCTCTACCTCCAAACCCAATGAGCTCTTGCATATAGATCTCTTTGGGCATGTGAAAAAAAAACCTCAATTAATGATTACACTAGGTGGACTTTGGTAAAATTCTTAAGAAATAAAGGTGATTGCGACAAAGTGTTTATTGCATTTTGCAAACAAGTAAAGAATCAAAAATGTCTTAAAACTATAACAATTAGAAGTGATCATGGAGATGAATTTGAAAACATATTATTTGAAAGTTTTTGTGATGAGATAGGAATCTCACACAACTTTTAATCTCCTAGAACACCACAGCAAAATGGAGCTGTAGAAAGAAAAAATAGATCTCTTCATGAAATGGCTAGAACCATGTTAAATGAGATGGATGTTACCAAACATTTCTTGGCAGAGGCAATTAACACTGCATGCTATATTTAGAATAGAAATTTAATTAGGTCAATATTGAATAAAACACCATATGAATTATGGAAGGGTAAAAAACGTAATATCTCTTACTTTAAGCAATTTGGTTGTTTGATCCCAGCTCTCAAAAGTGTGTGTTCCTTGGATACTCTGAAAGATCCAAAGCTTATAGAGTGTTCAATAGGGAAACTCAAACTGTGGAGGTGTCAATACATGTAAAATTTGATGACAAACAACTTGACCTTAAAAAGTCAAAGCAAGTTGAGGATACTACAGGTTTACTAAACCAAAGGAAGTAGATGCAAACAAACCAGGAGAACCCAAATAATTAGAGGATGTAAGTAAATAAGAGGAAGATGACAAAACATCAGAAGATGAATATGACCAAGTTAGAAGCAGTCAAAATAACTCATAAGTTAGAACTGGAAGGAAATACAAGTCGTCACATCCTGAAACTCTAATTATTGGAAATTACAATGATCCTATAAAGATTAGATCATCATTGAAGGACACAAGCTTGTTTGGTCTACTATCAACAATTGAACCTACCTCTATTGATGAAGCACTAGAAGATGATCAATAGATCCTTGCGATGCAAGAAGAGTTGTATGAATTTAAAATGAACGATGTTTAGGATCTAGTGTTGGAAATAAGTTCATTTTATACTTAGAGATTTTATGACAACAAAAGTATTTTATAGGAACAATATATTTGACTTCAAAGAGTGTGAAAGAAGATATGGTTAAGAGTTGTAGAAGACTTCAAGAAGATTTGATCAAGATTTATCTACAACAAAATATGAACAAAATCAATCTGAAGAATTCACAAATGCAATCTGAACAAAATAGGAACATAATAAATATGAAGAATTTACAATCTCAATCTAAACAAAAAAGGAACATAATAAAATTTGAAGAATTTACAAACACAATCTAAACAAAATACAATTCAGAATTAAACAAGGAATAAATTGAAGTCCAAATTTTAACTATAAATAGATACTCAAGGCTGAAGAAGAAAATCATTGAAAAGCATAAAAGAGTAGTCTTAGAGTTCAAAGAGAGAAACACTTGTTCAAGTTAGAAATATTCTCTGAGTGCTCTTTTCTTAGAGTGTGAGAGTTATCATTATTATTAGCTTTTTAGAAGCAACTACTCAAGTTTCAATCTTTTGTATCCAACCCGATAGTGGTCTAGTTCCTTCTTCAATCTGGGATTGTCAGGTTGTTAGGAGAAGACTTGGCTTGTAGGGTCAAGGTGGTTAGTTCCTCAAAAGTATGGGGTTGTCAGGCTATTTGGGAAGATTGGCTTGGAGGGTCAGGTGCTTTGTAATTCAAGGTATTTGAATTAGTGGATTAAAACCTTTTTGAATTAGGGGATTGGATGTAGCCAAGTTAATGGTGAACTAGGATAAATCTAAGTGTCAAATTATTTATGCTTTCATTGTTCGCTGCCTATAAATCTGATTGCTTCTAGTCCAAGTAAGTCACCAAAAACGAACTAGTTTTTTTATTTATTTAAAAATTATCAAAAAGTTATCAACTTTGGCAAACATAATTCAATCCCATTTTCTCGTGTTTGCACCTTTAATTGGCATCAGAGGTCGGTCTTAAGGCTGAGCACATTACAATGTTTGAGAAATGATCTAAGGGTTCAATATGTCTGGATTCAGTGAAGAAGCTACTAAAGGAAACATCAACAGACCACCTATGTTTGATGGAGAACGTTTTGAATATTGGAAGGACGGGCTGAGAAGTTTCTATATTTCACAAGATCCTGAACTTTGGAACTTGGTGGAAGATGGTTATATTGTTCTGAAGAATACTGATGGTATTGAAATTCCAAGAAAGGAGATGAATGTTGATTAGAAGAAGATGTACAAGATGCATCATAATAAATGCAATCACCTTCAAGGAGTTTGACAAGTGCACCAATAAGGAGACAGCAAAAAGTATTTATGATAGTCTGATTCTGACCCATGAAGGAAGCAAGCAAGTGCAAGAAGCAAAGGCGAACGTCCTTGTAAAAAATGTATCAGTTGTTCAAGATGGAAGAAGATGAAGACATTGAAACAATTTTTTCTAGATTCCAAATCCTGGTATCAAGACTAAATGTACTTGAGAAGAGTTATACTCCTGCTGATCATGTGAAGAAAATTCTTAGGAGTCTAACAAGGAACTGGAGACCTAAGATCACTGCCATTCAAGAAGCAAAGGATCTGAATACTCTTAAGCTAGAGGAATTAATCAGCTCTCTCAGATCACATGAAATTTAGCTTGAAGAAGATGAGCCCAAGAAGAAGAACAAGACTTTGGCCTTTAAATCCAAGTAGAAGAAGGTTCTAAAGGAAACATCAGTATCAGATGATAGTGATTCAGATGATCAGAATCTGAACTCAAAGGAAGAGGAGATTGCCTACATATCTAGAAGAATTCAAAGGATGGCCACAATAAGAGGAAATCTTTCCATCAAAAATATTCCAAGCAGTCTAATAGAGGAAGGAATAAACATTTTGACAAGAAAAACATTATTTGCTATGGATGCAATGAACCTGGACATATCTAGTCATACTGTCCAAATATGGAGAAAGGGAAACATCATAGGAAAAATTCCAGGCCCAAGAAGAAGAGTTTGATGGCTACATGGGATGGTTCTAATGAATCCTCTGACGATGAACAAGCAGATTTTAAATAAGAATCACAAATTGTCTTTAAAACTGAAAACACTTAGAAAAGAAAATGCAAACCTAACTGATAAAGGTAATGTTTTAAAGAATCAAAGTGTTGAATTTAAAACAACAAATGCAACTCTGAAAACTGATATTACTGAACTGAAAATAGAAAATGCAACTCTGAAAACTGATATTCCTCAACTTAAGGCTGAAAATTTAACTCTTAAAAATAATCATAGTTCAACATCAATTGAAAATACCACATGTCACTCTGATAAGCATGAAGAAGTATTTTAAGATTTTCTTGCTAATGATATGGAAAGAAGCAAATATGCTTCTATGATTTCTAGAGTTAGTAGAAATGGTAAAAGAGGTATAGGATTTGAAGAAACTGTAACTGAACCTAAACACATTCCCTCTGATGTCTTGTGTATTGTTTGCTCTAAGAAAGGTCACACAAAATTATCTTGTCCCATGTTAAATACAAGGAAAGACAAGAAACCTTTCAAGACTAACAAACCAGAACCCAACCAAATTTGGGTACCTATGAACAAAATTGTCTATTTTGCAGATGTCCTCAATAATAAAGTTAAAACACCAATCATGGTACCTAGACAGTGAATGCTCGCGACATATAACGAGAGAAAATTCTATGTTCCAAGAACTAACATTGAGCAAAGGAGGCATAGTGACTTTTGGAGGAAAGCAAAACGGCAAGATCTTTGGTCAAGGTACAGTTGGTAATGGTACTTCCCCTTCTATTAAATATGTCTTGTTTGTTAAAGGTATTAAGCATGATTTATTAAGTATTAGTCAGTTAAGTGATAATAATTTTGATATTATATTAGGGTTTAGGGTTTAGGCAATTAGTCAGAAAGATGGATCTGTACTCTTTACAGGTCATAGGCAAAATAACATTCATAAGATAAATATGTTTCGTCTAGAGAAACAAGAGGTTAAGTGTCTTATGTCAGTCAATGAAGAGAAACTAATTTGGCACAAAAGATTAGGTCATGCAAACCTTAGATTAATTTCGAAATTAAATAAACTTCAACTAGTTAGAGGTCTACCTAAGCTTAGTTACAGAACAGAAATTATGTGTGAAGTTTGTCAAAAAGGAAAACAAACAAAGAACTCTTTTACTCTTAAGAACTCAATCTCTATCTCAAAGCCCTTTGAGCTCTTACATATAGATCTCTTTAGGCCAGTGAAAACAACCTCTCTAAGTGCAAAGAAATATGGCTTTGTTACAGTAGGTGATTACATTAGGTGGACATGGGTAAAATTCTTAAGAAGTAAGGATGAATCCCACTGAGTTTTTATCACATTTTGCAAACAAATAATGAATGAAAAGGGTCTTAAGATTGTAACAATTAGAAGTGATCATGGAGAAGAATTTGAAAACAAGTAATTTGAAAGTTTTTGTGATGAGAATGGAATCTCTCACAACTTATCCTCTCCTAGAACACCCCAACAAAATGGAGTTGTAGAAAGAAAGAATAGATTACTCCAAGAAATGGCCAGAACTATGTTAAGTGATATGAATGTTGCAAAACACTTTTGGGCTGAAGCAATTAATATTGCATGTTATATTCAAAATAGAGTATATATTAGATCTATATTGAATAAAACACCATATGAATTGTGGAAAGGTTAAAAGCCTAACATCTCTTATTTTAAACAATTTGGTTGTACTTCGTATATGTTGAACACTAAAGATAACCTTAGTAAATTTCATTCTAGATCTTAAAAGTATACCTTCATTGGATACTCTGAAACATCTAAGGCTTATAGAGTGTTTAATAGGGAAAATCATATTGTGGAAGAATCCATACATGTTAAATTTGATGACAAACATCTTGACCTTGAAAAGTCAAAGCAAGATGATGATAGTACAGGTTTATCGGAACCAGAGGAAGCAGATGCAGACAAACCAGAAGAACTTGAAAAATCAGAGGATACAAGCAAATATGAAGAATATGATAAATCTTCAAAGGATGAATCTGATCAAGTCAGAAATAGTCAAGATAAGCAAGAAGGAAGATCTGGATGGAAGTACAAGTCAGTCATCCTGAAACTCTAATCATTGGAAGTGCAAGTGATCCTTTGAAGACCAGATTATCACTAAAAGAAACCACTTTGTTTGGCTTACTCTCATCAATTGAGCCTACCTCTGTTGATGAAGCATTGGCAGATGATGGATGGATTCTTGCAATGCAAGAAGAGTTAAATGAATTTAAGAGTAGTGATTTTCGGATCTAGTACCTACACCAAATAAGAACATTATTGAAACCAATCGGGTTTTCAGAAACATACTAAATGAAAAAGGTGAAGTGGTCATAAACAAGGCAAGACTTGTTGTACAAGGCTACAGTCAACAAGAAGGCATTGATTACACTGAGACATTTGCTCCAGTAGCCAAGTTAGAAGCTATTTGTATCCTACTTTCTTTTGCTACAAATAATAACATTACATTATTTCAAATGGATGTTAAAAGTGTTTTTCTAAATGGTTATATAAGTGAAGAAGTCTATGTTATACAACCCCCAGGTTTTGAAAGTTCTGAATTTCCAAATCATGTTTTTAAACTTATGAAATCTCTGTATAGTCTAAAACAAGCACCTAGGGCATGGTACGAAAGACTTAGTAACTTATTGCTTAAACATAAATTTGAAAGAGGACAAGTAGATAATACACTTTTTAGAAAATCAATAGGAGATGACATTCTTATTATTCAAATTTATGTTGATGACATTATTTTTGGATCTACTAATGGCACTCTTTGCCAAGAATTTTCTAAATTGATGCAGCTAGAGTTTCAAATGAGTATGACAGGAGAACTTAAGTTCTTCTTAAGGATACAAATTCAGCAAAGTCAAAAAGCTATATACATTCATCAAACTAAATATACAAAAGAGCTTCTTAGGAAGTTTAAGATGAGTGATTGCAAACCTATGGCTACACCAATGCACCCTACATGTTCACTTGAAAAAGATGATTCAGGCGAAAAAGTTGAACAAAAAACTTATAGAGGAATGATATGATCCTTACTTTACCTTACTGCTTCCAAACCTGACATCATGTTTAGTTTATGTGTATGTGCAAGATTTCAAGCTGACCCTAGGGAATCACATTTAAATGTTGTTAAGAGAATCCTTAGATACCTAAAAGGCCCTACCAACCTTACCTTGTTCTACAAGAAATCTCCTAAACACAAACTTAGTGGATACTGCGATTCTAATTATGCTGGAGATAAACTTGAGAGAAAGAGCACTAGTTGCAACTGCACTTTTTTAGGTGACAACTTAATATCTTGGTTAAGTAAGAGACAAAACACTATTGCAATGTTAACAATACAGGCTGAGTACATTTCAGCAACTGGCTGTAGTTCTCAACTACTTTGGATGAAGCATCAACTTGAAGACTACAAAATCTTAGAATCCAACATTTCCATCTATTGCGATAACACTTATGCCATTTGTCTAACCAAAAACCCTATCTTACATTCTAGAGAAAAACACATAGAGATCAAACACTAGTTCATTAGAGACTTTGTTCAATAAGGGGTACTAAATATGAACATCATCAATCTGAAGAATTTACAAACGCAATCTGAACAAAATACGAACAGGATCAATCTGAAGAATTTACAATCTCAATCTAAACAAAAAAGAAACATAATCAAATTTGAAGAATTTACAAACGCAATCTGAACAAAATACAATTCAGAATTAAACAATGACTAAATTGAAGCCCAAATTTTAACTATAAATAGATACTCAAGGCTGAAGAAGAAAATTTTCGAAAAGCAGAAAAGAGTAGTCTTAGAGTTCAAAGAGATAAACACTTGTTCAAGTTAGAAATATTCTCTGAGTGTTCTTTTCTTAGAGTGTGAGAGTTATCATTATTATCAGCTTTTTAGAGGCAACTACTCAAGTTTCAATCTTTTGTATCCAACCCGATAGTGGTTTAGTTCCTTCTTTAATCAGGGATTGTCAGGTTGTTAGGAGAAGACTTGGCTTCTAGGGTCAAGGTGGTTAGTTCCTCAAAGTCTGGGGTTGTTAAGCTGTTTGGGAAGACTGGCTTGGAGGGTCAAGTGCTTTGTAATTCAAGGAATTTGAATTAGTGGATTAAAGCCTTATGAATGAGGGGACTGGATGTAGCCAAGTTAATGGTGAACCAGGATAAACCTACACGTCAAATTATTTATGCTATAATTGCTTGCTGCCTCTGAATCTGAATGCTTCTACTCCAAGTAAGTCACCAAAACTGAACTAGTTTATTTATTTATTTATAAATTATCAAAAATTTATCAACTTTGGGAAACATAATTCAACACCCCCTTTTCGTGTCTGCACCTTCATCTAGTACCCCAAACAAAAAGAAATCGTTATTGAAACCAAGTGTGTTTTCAAAAACAAGTTAAATGAAACGGGAGAAGATGTCAGAGATAAGATCAGACTGGTTGCACAAGGTTATAGTCAGCAAAAGGTATTGATTACACTGAGACATTTGCTCTAGTGGTCAGGTTAGAGGCAATAGTATCTTACTCTCATTTGCTGCTTACAATAATATCACTTTGTTTCAAATGGATGTTAAAAGTGCACTCTTAAATGGTTACATTAATGAAGAAGTATATATAAAACAACCCCCAGGATTTGAAAACCTAGAGTTTCCTCATCACGTCTTTAAGCTTAAGAAATCACTATATGGTCTAAAACAAAATACGTATCTTACTCTCATTTGCTGCTTACAATAATATCACTTTGTTTCAAATGGATGTTAAAAGTGCACTCTTAAATGGTTACATTAATGAAGAAGTATATGTAAAACAACCCCCAGGATTTGAAAACCTAGAGTTTCCTCATCACGTCTCTAAGCTTAAGAAATAACTATATGGTCTAAAACAAGCACCTAGAGCTTGATATGATAGGTTAAGTAACTTTTTACTTGAAAAAGGTTTTGATAGAGGTCAGGTTGACACCACTATGTTTAGGAATCAATAGAAAATAACATTCTTGTTATTCAGATTTATGTTGATGATATTATATTTAGTTCTTCTAATAGCACTCTTTGTTAAGATTTTGCTAAGTTAATGCAACAAGAATTTCAAATAAGTATGATGGGAGAACTGAAGTTATTCTTAGGAATTCAAATTCAACTAAGTCAGAATTGGATATACATTCATCAGACCAAGTATACAAAAGAGCTTCTCAAGAAGTTAAAGATGAATAATTGCAAACCTATGACTACACCAATGCATCCCACCTGGTCACTTGATAACGATGAATCAGGAAAGAAAGTTGACCAGAAAACATACAGAAAAATAATAGGGTCACTTCTATAACTTACTGCTTCCAGACTTTATATTTTATTTAGTGTGTGTGTGTGTGCCAGATTTCAGGTTGATCCAAGGGAATCCTATTTAATTGTTGTTAAGAGGACCCTTATATACCTGAAAAGTACTTCTAACCTTGGTTTGTTCAATAAGTTGTCAACTGAGTACAGGTTAGTAGGATATTGTGATGTTCACTATGCTCGAGACAAACTTGAAAGAAAAAGCACGAGTGGAAACTGCATTTTCCTAGGTGAAAATTTGATCTCCTGGTCAAGCAAAAGACAAAGCACAATTGCAATGTCAACAACAGAAGTTGAGTAAATTTCAGTAGCAGGATGCAACTCTCAAGTATTATGGATGAAACATCAATTGGAGGACTACAAAATGCTTGAGAGTAACATTCCCATATTTTGTGATAATACTTCTGCTATTTGTCTAACAAAGAACCGAATCCTACATTCTATGGCTAAACACATAGATATTACACATCACTTTATTAGGGACTATGTTAAAAAAGGAGTACTAAATATCTAGTTTATAGACATTGATCCCCAATGGGCTGACATATTCACCAAACCACTAGCTAAAAACAGATTTGAATTCATTAACACAAATATGAACTTTACCTTTCTATTTGATTAATGTTGTGCTTTTCCTAGATTAGTTTAGATTCATATTAATATGTATTTTATGTCTTTTTAATTATCGTTAAACAAAAAAAAGGGAGTCAAGTATGCATATGTTTATGTGGGGATAGAAAGTGTATGCATATGGGAAGAAAAGAACTGTAATACTACTTAGACTTAGGGAAAACCTTAAGTCAGGGGGAGTTAAGTAATAAAAGCCAACAAATTGTTATCAGAAATTACAGTTTTGTCATCATCAAAAAAGGAAGATTGTTGAAATCAAGTTGGTTTTCCTCTTGTAATTTTGATTTTTTTGGAATAATGACTTCATTAAGTGTGTAAGAATTAAAACAAGAAATTAAAAGATACAACATCAGAAGAAGAAATCAAACACAATTTATTCCAAACTTGTGTAACCTAGCCTGATACTGGCTTTAGTGTTCCTCATGCAATCTGTGGTTTTCAGTTTGTGTTTAGAAGACTTGACTTGTAGGGTCAAGTTGTAGTTGCCTTCAACAAATTGTGGTTTTCAGGTTGTGTGGAGAAGATTTGACTTGTAGGGTCAAGGTGTTTATTTGCCTCAAAAAGTCAGCACGTGTTAGGTTGTTTTGAGAAGACTGACTTGTAGGGTCAGGTGATGTGTAATTCAAGGATTTGAATTAGTGGTTAAATCCTTCTAAGTAAGGAACTGGATGTAGCTACCAAGTTGGTGGTGAACCAGGATAAATCTGCTTGTGCCACTTTACTTTTGCACTCTTTACTTTATTGTTGCCTTCGCTTACTTAAGCCTAATTTCTACTGCCTCTATTTTATTTAAAATCATCAAACTCGAACCAATTCTTGAATAAATAATTAAAAAGAATCCAACTTAGACAAACACAATTCAACTCTCCTTCTCGTGTTTGCACCTTCATTAGGGACTAGAATGGCAGCGCTTTGCTTAGTCAAAAATGGTAGTTTATCTTAAATATAATATAACATATTTATTATGGGTAGAGATCCATTGATTCCATGAGTAACTCTGTGATGAGTTACTTTGTTTTATAACTCAATATAAATGACAAATTTAGTTAATCTAACTGTTGATTATTGACATAATATATTAATGATCAAACACACAAAGTTTTATATAAATCTAAAATTTGTAACTATATAATCTAGCCATCGATATTTACTTATATTTTTAAAAGTTTATTACAGGTTCATTTAAAATTATTTAATGAAGTATCAAATAGTTTTAAAATTTTATCAAATTTGTGGAGTTGATATACTCAATAAGAACTTTTGATTTGACGATTGAATTAAGGAAATTCGTCGTTTATATTGAGTTACTAAGTGAAGTAACTCATCACAGAGTTATCTTTAGAATCAACGGATTTCCATTCATTTATTAAATATTATCAAGGGCGAAGCTACCCATTGGCATGGGGTAGCTTTGGCCTCCTCATAGAAATTAGCCTAACTTCTCCGCTCATAATAAATAATATGGTCGACCCATAGCCCGTGCAAGCTGGACCACCGCACAGGGCTACAAAATTTTGAGGGCCCCAAAATATTAGTTATATATTATCAATGTTTACAAATTATTAGATGTCTTGCAATTGTCCAGTAAAAAAATGTAATGTTTTCATACATGCGGTATTCCTAAAACTTACATTTTTTTAATTTTTAATGCTCCTTTTTATTAAACATCCAATTTTTAATATTTAATATTAAAACAAAACAATAGAAAGGATGAGAATTCCAAAAATGTAAAATCGAAGCTTGTCAAAAAAAAATAGGATGTGGGCAATACTATTTTGAAAATAAAAAATAAATATAAAAAAAAAGTTTGTAACTTGAAATATTGTTCACGTGAATGAAGCATGTGATGCACAAAAATACCAAAGTTTATTTGTGGGGATATAAAAAGGCAGGGGGCGCCGAACATGCCACTAAAATATGGAGTAGAAAATCATATTATAAGTACGAGGAACACGCTCTAAAACGCGTCTCTAGTGATTCCGTTATTGCAAGCAATGCTCTGTTTATTCTACCTTTGATAATTGTGTTAAGCAATTGATCGTCTGCCTCTGATTAGTATGTCAAGAAGCTAATCGTCTGCCTCTAATTAGTATGACACGCATTTGATCATCTGCCTCAGATAATTGTCACAAGCATTTTATCATCTAACTCTAATGGAAAGTTTATACTCTGATAAAAACTCAACACTCTGATAAAAAGTAAACGCAATGAAGAAGACAAATTTTTTTTATCCTTTGCTCAACATCTTAAATCTATCATTTGTTTGAAGGTTTGTGTGACATACTCTAATCACGATCTCCTCTATTCTTTCTATCTCCATATCTAGATACGCATAATCAATTACAAGGACAAATGCGGACAAGCTTTAATGGTGAATCAATCTTTGAAGATTTGATACAAAACTTTGTGATACATGTTGATTTTTTGCAATCAGGACACTGACTAGAAACCCTAAAATTTCTCTATAAAAGGACATGCAACCCTCGTTGATAAATAACAACAATAATACCACAATAAGCATGATACAACTGTCTCTGCACTCTTGTACTTAACCCAATTATTTTATCTAAGTGTTGAGAAGGTGTCACTTTATGAGAGCATAGCTTTGTAAACACACTCTTGTGAGAGTTATTCATAAAAACCCATAAACATAGTTTGTTTGTAACCTAGCCCAATAGTGGCTGCATCCCTCAACAACTTGATTGTACTAAGCTAGAAGGTTCAGAAGACTTGAACACAATCAAGTTGACTAGTAGGAGTTCAATGGATGTATGATTCAGTTAGTGAATTAAATCCTTTAGCTTGAAGGGACTGAACGTAGCTACCGTGTTGGTGACGGACCAGGATAAATTGGCTTGTGTTCTTCTGAGTTTATTGTTTTATCTACTCTGTTTTATCGTACTATTTTTAATCTTGCTAAAAACATTTTTAAAATAAACACATTTCAACCTCCCCCCTTTTTTATGTTTCTTGTACTATATTTATTTCCTAAGTTCTATGTTGCATTAAGTGTTTATGTTTAACTATAAATAAGGTTTGGATTAAGATTTTTAATTAAACAAATAAGAAGATTTTAAAAATGGTCAACACAATTCAATGTTTTTCCTAGTACCTTAATATTCAAATGTCTATAATCCACAACGGAGTGCTTAGGATCCATCTTTCTTCTTTAAAAATGGTACTAAAGCTCCCCAACGTGACATACTAGGTTGAATGAGTTCCTTTCTTAACATGGAATCCATTTGTTTATTTTGTTCCATCATTTCTATTTGGGACATCCATTTTTGAGATATAAAAAATAGTCTATTTCTTGTACAAGGTCTATAACAAATGTCCCTAATTCTCTTCATGGAGGTAATCCCAATACATCTTATGTATGTACTATTGGAAAAAAATTTCATTAATTATAGGAAACTCAATTGGTTTCGAAGCCGCATTCCTTTCCATGGAAAAAAGTAACAAGAATTTCTCCAACACATTCTTCCGTTTCTTTTTTACCTCAATAACAATTGGTGGGTTAATGAGTTCATGAAAATCAAATTTTTATTGGAACAATCTAATTGTACATGGTTAGCTGAAAGCCAATCTATGCGTAGAATGATATCAAGGTCACTAAGTGGAAGAAACACTAAATTCTTTGGGGATTGCCAATTTTCTATGGTAGAAAATTTTATGCATACAATACAAGTGATTTCCAATGATCAATGGAAGAAAATGATGCGAAAGAATTGTTTGCACCTGAGTCAAACAATAAAAACAAGAGATTGTTAAACACCAGACGCACATTGGATGAACTTTGTGGACTTAGATTTTACAGCTCCTCTCATAGCAAAAACTCTCGTTGTAGCTTGGGCTGTCAACAACTACACCCATTGGTTTCCTCTTCCAACTCCCGATCACACACCTTTAATAGCACCTTGCCCTGTGAGCTCAACTCCCACTCGTAGTGTACGTTTTTGAGGACATTCCCTTGCGAAGTGAAATTGTAGAAAAATTATTCTACCTTATGTGGACAGCCGTTAAACAAATGATGACCACCACATGACAAAATTTCAGGGAAAGCATCCCTTGTGCTCCTCTGACACCAAAATGATTTATTCTCTTCTCCATATTTTGCAGTTCAAAACACTTGTAAATCAACTCTCTAAATCGCTCAACCCATCCTAACACTTTTGATATACCCAGTCCTTCTCAGCTAAAGTTGAGAAAACTCATAATACTTCAATAGAGACTCAAACTTCTTGGTATACTCACCCACAAACATTTTTCCTTGTCCTATTAATGAAACTCCATAGCCTTCTTGATAAGGATCTCAAGAGCATGAAGATGATCCATATTTTTAATAAATTATGATGAACTTTATTTTTTTTCATTTGGTTGGTAATAATTATTAGTTTGCTTTAATTTGGAATTCTAATAGTTTTAATATAGACTTAGTTGATGTTATATGTAAGTGAAGATACTTTGCTTCCTTACATTTAGTTTATTTTTATAAAAAAAAAATGATGTAAGCCCAATTTGGGCCTAGAGAATGGTGTCACTTATGACCCATTTAGGTTTAGAGATAATTTTACTATAACTATGATTTTGTAACCTTATTGAAGGGATAATTTTTTTTGGAATGAATTAAAATTTCTCTAATGAGAATTGTGAGTGAGTTATGTCTCCTCTTTGAGTTCTTGGATTAGAACTTGCTTGAGTCTTATCAATGGCTTCCTTACCATTGTGGCGATTCATCATTGGCTTATCAATCATCCTTGATTGTGGCGCCTTCTTCATCTTCTCAACCTAATCCATCTTTTGTTTCTTTATAATTTTCAGTTTCCTTTAAATCAAACCCTAATACACAATTTCTACCAATTTTCGTGTTCAGCAACCTGCGATCATATCTCGAGTTCTACAAACTTGTTTTCGGTGATTCAACAGCCTAACTTGCGTTTCGGAACGCCATCTTTCACCTCGTTTTGGAATCGGCCGATTCTGAGTTTCGTAGCTCTTTTTATTGCGTTCTCCAGCAATACACGATTTTGGATCCAATTTGTAAGTTTCCAACCTAGAACGATCCTTATTGTGATTCATGAGAAATAGGATCATATCACTTCTCCTTGAATAACTCACAATCACCTTACCTTCTTTTCCAATAGATGAGCTTTTCATCTCCACCAGGCTTCTGCATCCTCCATGAGCATGAAAAGACCATAGCCCACATTTCTATTATCTCTACATTGGGTCAATAAAAAGATCTCTTTCAACTCCTGCATCCAACGCTTAGTTTCTTTCGCGTCATAGTCACCTTTGAACTGTGGTGGATTTACCTTCAGGAATATATTAAATCTGACATCCTTCCTTCTATTTTGAGGGATTTGATGCAACACCTTAGAGTTTTGTTGCGTATGATGCAACATAGATTCATCCATTTCTCTAAAGGATTTGGAGTTTTCATTTTTTACTTTCTCTAACTCTAGAAGTTGAAGGAATCGAAAAACACAAGAAAAGATGATTGAATTGTTTTGATCATTTTTAAAATCTTGTTTACTGTTCAAAATAGATTCTTTATCAAAAGCATATCTTTAGTAAAAACACATAATAAGAGATAGAACAAAAACAATACAAAAACACAAAGTAAAGAGATAAGGGAGAAGAAAAACACACAAGTATTGTTATACTAGTTTGCAACAACTGTTGCTACATCTAGTTATATCTTTACAGAGAGGTTTGACATAGTATAGTAGGAGACTTAATCTAGTCAGGTGTTATAAACTCATGCTCTTCAAGTTTTGAGTATTCTCTAAGCTTCTCAAGTTAAGTATTTTTCCCTTGTCTCTCTAGGATGTATTGTAATACCTTAGTAAGCAACCAAAAGTATAGTCTTTGAATTTCTCAAGAATACTAGCAGACCTTGTCTCTCGAGTCCGAATTGAAATGCCTCAACAAACAACCAAAAGTACAATCTTTGAGTTCCTCAAGTCTACTTGCAGAACTTGCCTCTTGAGTGTGTAATATAATGTCTCATCAAGAAACCAAAAGTATATGGCATGTTTGATTGTGTTTTCATTTAATTTAAAAAAAATGTTTTATAAATCAATTTTTAAAAACTATTTTTAAAAAGAAAACAAAATAAAAACTTGTTTGATAATCTTATTTTTTACATTGTTTTTGAAAACAGAAAATAAAGATGATTCGTTTATGTTGGATGACACTGTAAACTTATTTTACATCATCGGTGGATGATCGTTATACTAATATATAAAAACAAATTTAGTATCACTTGTTTTGGCTTTTTTTGCAAATTCCCTCTCCCTCGTTAATTATACGCAACACCAATAATAAATGGAGAAAAATGATTGAAAGGGTGGGCGCATGAGCTTTACCACTGTTATAAATTGGAGAAAGAAAAAAAAAACAAATGTTGTTATAATTATTAAAGTACCATTAATGAAAAGTCATATTTTCTCGTGTGTTTTTGTCTTAGTTTTTTTTATTGTAGAAAAGCAAAATTGGAAACCAAAACATGTATAAGCAGTTTTGGTTTTTTAGTTTTTAAAACTAATAAAATGAAAATAGTTTTGAAAAACAGCTTATGGAAAGAGATCTTTCAAATAAATTTTTTTTTCAAATTTTTTAAAATAAAAAAACAATTTTTTTAAAACTAAATCAAATAGTCTCTAGATTCCTAAAGAAAATTGGCAGACCTTTCTATGAGCGTATGTTTCCTATTATTATTATTAGTTTCTAGTTTATTTGGATTCATGTCAAATATACGAAGTAGACTAGTTAGATGTAACTAAGTGTTCTTAATAATCCCTCACACTTTATGTGTTTTTAAAAGTTCATTAAAAATATGCATATAATAGAAAAATACTTTGAAAAATGTATCGAGGAAAATGTCAAGAGAAAGTTACATTTAAAAATCAATTTTCTAGACCATAATTCAAATCAAATATGTGAATGGTTCAAATCATATCAGTAAAATTACTTTGATTTGAATCACTTTTAAGTTGAGTTGAATAACCTTCTCAAAAACAACATTTAGAATAGGTCAAAACAACATTTGCTAGACCCTAATTCGAATCATATCAATAACAATATGTTTATTCGAATCAACCTATATATAATTTGAATAACTTTGTCGTTTTTGGCCTTTTTAATGCATCAAAAGTGGTTTTTCATGTTCGCTTATAATATTCATTTTGTGAAACTCTCAAAATTAATTCATTCAAATATCACTTTGGTGTGAGTTATTATTAGTACTTGATGTGTTTATTAGAGGCAGACAATCACTTGTTTGTCAAGCTTATTAGAGGTAGACGAACAGAGCATAGCTATGTTCAATAAAGGCAACTGAAACAGAACATATCATGTATTTCCAAAGTCACCAGAACTAGAGCATTGCTTGAATTATCGGAGTCACCCGAAACAAAATGTCGCTTGCCTCACTTGAGGCACGGGTTAGAACACTTTCACCAAACTTAGAAAAACGGAGTGAAGTGAAGTCTTGTTCCTTTGTCTTAGTCCAATCATCAGATGTATTGCATAAGAACCTATAAAATTAACTTGATCTAGGATCTGCACGCTTAATCAAAATGTTAGTGCATTAAATTGTTCCCACAAACTGATTTTGTCATCATCAAAACAAGTAAGATCAGAGTTCTTCAAACCAACTTGGTTCTAATAAAGAACACAACACATAGAGGAATAAATCACACAAAGACAAGACCTGGCTAGACTTAGTACACAGACAGACCAAGAAAAATAGACGAAGCACGCAAACTATTACCAAAGAAGCAAAAAGTAAACAAATAATCACAAAGATAATCGAAACATTTTAAAAAAGAACTAGAAAAAACAAAAAAAACAAAAAACAGACAAAACTAATAACTTTAAGAGTAGTTTTCAAGCAAACTAACAAAATAAAACTTAAAAGTAAATTAAGGAGAAAATGAAAGAAATAAATATAGTAACAAAATAAAAAATACAATAATATCTGAAATATAATATGAGACTAATATCAAAACACAAAAATTTAAAGGAAACGTATTCAATTCATAATTAATATTACAACCGTAAATATTTATTATAAAAGCGTTGAAATGGAAAAAGGGTTAAAAATAAAATATAATCTTAAGGTTGTTCTAACGCTATCTATTACATAAAAACTAAGTCTCTCGTATTAATCGAGGAGTAATGTTCTTCTTGAGTTTCTCTCTTGAGAATTTGAAGCAAAAGTTGATGGTTTCACCAATCTTTGTTTCGAAGTTACACTAAAAAAAAATCCACCCAACTGATTGATTCATCATCTAATAGGAGATATAATCCTGCAGTTGATTCTTAAACTTCTCATTCAAGATTTTAGGTACTCCTTCTTTGTTCTATTAGTAGAATGACTTTGAGATGTCATTCATACTAGCTTCATCAGAGATCATCAGGTTGAGCTTGTGAGAACTCATAATGATTTCCTTCTATGTCAAAGGGACATGGGGTCATTTTGAGTGGTTTTATGGGTGCTGAGGGTAAGTGTGGTTAGATTGTATTAGAAAGAGAATGAGTGTAGATTAGGAAGTTGAAGATAGTTTGTTGAAAGTTGCTGCCATTTAATGAAAGAAGATTGTGTGAATTGGGTGGTAAGGTGTTTGGAAGGAGGCTTGTCTGAGGTTAGGTTAAGGTTAGAACAAATTGTTGGGTATGATGGTGGGTTGGTTGGATAAGGTCTGCCAAGATGGATGAAACAAATGACGGCTCTAGAGGCAAGATAAAGAGAATGACATTAGCATCAAGGAGAGTGTTTGGACAACACTTCAAATGCGTCATGACAAGCTTTGACTCTTCCTTTGAGGAAACAAAAGAAGAATGAGAAAACGAAAATCAAAACCTTTGATAGTTCGTAGAGTTAACAAATTTAAGATTTTTGAATTTTTCAACATTATTGTTGTATAGTTCATGTTTTACGAAGATTTTAAAATCTTTTAACGAGTATAGTATAAAAAGATGATTATTTATGAAGATGAAGACTTAATTAAGGTGGTAAACTCATCCATGTTTCCACCACATAATAAAAATATTAATGGATTGAATCCAATCTATCATTTTTTTTAAATCTAATGGATCACATACTTTTTTAAAACTATTTATTTTAAAAATAGTTCTTTTATTAGTTTAAAATAGTAATTCTAAAATTTAGTTTATTAATTATTTTTTTAAAACTAATTTTATTTTGTAATTTAAAAAAAAAATGTTCTCAAAAATCTGAATTTTTTTTTATTTTTTTGGTAAATAAAATTGCTTTTAAAACATTAATTTTTTATAAACAAATTTTTTATTATTATTTTAAAAATAAGTTATTTTATTTTATATTAAAATTAAAATATTATCATTTATTAATTAATTAAGTTAATAATAGGTGGTGGTTGGTGGTGGCCAGCCGCCAAAGTTCCCCCGCTGATCGCCAGAACTCCGCCATGAGGTCGTCAGAAATCAGCGTCCACCATTGTTGGGGTCACCGGAGCTCCGTCGTCCTCTATTGTGGAGGTCACCAGAGCTCCACCATCATCTAAGAATGACCTTCTCCTTGTCTAAGTATATGTTGATGATATAATATTTGGTTCTAATAATGGTAAGCTCTATCATGAGTTTTCTAATTTTATGCGGAATGAATTTGAGATAAGAATGATGGGGGAACTAAAAAAATTTCTTGGAATCCAAATTCATCAAAGCTCAGAAGGAGTATTCATTCATCATACCAAATATGCAAGAGAACTTCTTAAGAATGAATCAGGTAAAAAGGTGGATCAAAAGGTATACACCTATTCGTCCCACATGTTCTCTTGATAAGGATGAAACAAATAAAAAAGGTGGATCAAAAGGTATACAAATGGATCATTTTCTCTCTTCTCTACTTAATTGCATCTAGACCTGACATTATGTTTAATGTGTGTGTGTGTGTGAGATTTTAGTCTGGCCTTAAAGAATCCACTTTAACTACTGTTAAAAAGATCTTTAGATATCTATAGGGCACTACTGTTCTTGTTTATGTTAAAAGTTATCCTCTAAGTACAAGTCAGTAGGTTTACGTGATGTTGATTATACTATAGATAAACTGGAAAGGAAAAGCAACAGTCAAGCAAAAGGCAAGGAATCATTGCTTTATCTACAACACAAACATAATATATTTCAACAGTCAGTTGTAGCACTCAACTGCTATGTATAAAACATCAACTAGAAGACTTCAAAATTAATGAGAGTAACATTCTTATCTTCTATGATAATACTTCTGCTATGTATTTAACCAAAAATCATATTTTACATTCAAGGGAAAAACATATAAAGATTAATCATCACTTTAAATTCCGATTTAGACATTAAATTCGTTGATACTAATAATCAGTAGGATGCTATTTTTACAAAACCATTTGTTGAAGAAATATTTAATTTTATAAAAGAAAAATTTAAATATTCAACTTATAAATGAGTGATGTTGGAATCCATGTATGCCTCTACCTCTAGTAGAACAAACTAATTGGTTAAATATGTATGCTCTGTCTCTAATGAATTGAGTTTTTCCTCTACCTTTAGAAGTTTAAAATTCAATTTATTTCATATATGAACAATTTTCCTTAAAAATGTGAGTTCTATAATTTTTGACACGTGTAGCTTTTTATGTGTTAACATGTGCAAGGTAGTTAATGTTGTTCACTTTTAGAAACTCAAACGTTTTATCAAAAACACCAACACTTAAGTCACTCACTACTCTTACGTATTTCCCACATTTTCGCTATATTTTCAAGCCTTAGAAACCTTTTTGAAACCCTCTCGAATTCTCTAATGGTTTTAAGTTCCGCTTCTTCGTCTGCCCTCGGTAACATTTATCTTGCTCCCACGATGGCATGTAATATAGATCAAACTAATACTCTCAATTGAGAACATATATGACTTCCTTGATGATTTTACTGGTATTGGATGGTCTGAGTACTTTAACCTCGATCAACCTTATGTTCTAGATGTTCTACCTAAAGAGTTCAAGAGGTTTGCTAATGCGAACAAAGATGGAGAAGTATCCAATGTTGTTTTAGGGATTCATATCAAAATCACTCAACAAACTATTGATGATATTACCAGATGCTTAGATAAAGGCATGATATTTGAAACTTGATATGAATCAAGGGTTGGCTTCTCTAAAATCAAAGGAACTCTTTGAAGATCTCAAGGTCAACTCCAAGTCAGTACATTTAAAGCCTAGATACATGGTGCTCTTCAAGATTTTGATTGGATGTGTGGTGTCTAAAGGTTGCTCTGTTGATCATGTCAGCAAAGACCACAAGGGATTGATGGGATTGATATACTTGGTACTTGAATACATGAGGTCTTGTATCATCAACTCCAAATCAAGCTAGATCAAGACTATTCCCTACTCAAGACTCATCAAAGTGTTGCAAATGAGGATTCCTCTCATTAAGGTTGTAGATGAAGTAGGAGTCGTTGTTCAAGATGACCACTTGGTATTGTCCTCTGCACCAGGGTTCAACATCCAAAATGTCATCAAAATGAGGCTCATTGCTGCCATGGACAACATAAAACCAAACATTGAAGTCAAGAGACTCTTAAGACAGTCTAGTGGATCTCCAAACATTCCATTCTTGGTTGGAGATTTGTACACACCAGCTTTGAGAAAGATAATAAAGAAGTCATTCACGGAGTATCTAAGGATGTATCACACTAGTCAAGAGGTGTCTTCGGTCTGCTTCCCTCTACCAAGAGCATCTCAAGAGTTTTAGAAGAAAAGAAAAACGGCAGTCAGGGTATTTATTGTGTTAGTGGAAGAAGAAGAAGAAGAAGATGTAAATGCCAATGTAAAAGAAGCAAACCTTATCTTGAGGAAGAGACAAAAAGAAGCAAACTTTAGAGCCTATTCATTACTCTTCTAATATTATCAAGAATATTGATAATGACCTGTTTGAACTTGAACCACCTAAACCTCCACCCCCTTATGCACCCTCAAACAAAACAACCTCACATAACTTTACTATTTTCTCCAGCTTTGATTCAGATACGGATACCTCAAATAAGATGTTTGAGGCAACCATAGTAGAAAGCTTTACAACCCTTAGATATAGATTAAATCCATATTCCCTTAATATTGAATTACCCACCTCCATGTATTAGACAAAATCTCAATTTAATGTTTTGATGAAAACAAACAAAAAGTTAATTAATAATGTTAATTATGATTCTAAATGTTATGTTAATTTAACTTGTGCTTTTGAGTGTATTAATTTAAAGATAGGATTTAAACAAAGTAAAGAAATTAGCATAAAAATGCAAGAAACTGAACATACAAGAATGGAGAACATTTTTAACAAAATCTGGAAAACGGAGAATATTCTCCAGTTTCAAGAATGATCATCACAGCTCCAAAATCAATCAATCTCCACTAGTTAAAAGAAGTTTTATCCTCAGGATTTTACATCTATATCATCAGAACTTGGCAAGGAACAAACTGAGATGATCAGATTCAAAAAAACTACTCGAATCACAAAGAGATAAGATCATGAATTAGCAAGACCAAACAGATCTGAACCTTTTCCAGCTTGACTGTCAAGAATGAAGAACATTCTTGACAGCATTCTGATCATTCTCCAGCATGTTAACATTAATCTCCAGCATGCTAACATCCTTCTCCAGCATGTTAACATTAATCTCCAACATGCTAACATCAGTCTCCAAAATGATCATATCAGTGTCCAGAATATTCATACCAGTCTCCAGAATTTTCAACATCATTCTCCAGTAGACAGCTATCATTCTCAAAGCTGTTTTGGCAGAATCAAATCTTCAGATCGAAACAATATCATCAACAAATATATCTGAGGTATAAAGGATCATTAAACACAAAAGAAATCTAATCAAGAACGAAGAAAAATGCCCAGTCAAACAGATTTCATAAAGTTTTCAAAGGCTGAAATATTTTTATTCATATATATTGGTTTTGGTCAAAACTGACAGAGGACTACTAACAGCTCTTTTGACCATTATTAAATATCCTAAAAGCCTATAAAAGGAAGGCCAATGCTCAAGAAAAAATTAGAGCTTCAAGTACTAAGAAAATTCATTACTCATTTCAATCATACTTGAATTTCTCTCACTCACACACATTGAATCTGTTCTGATTTTTTCTATTCGATTCTTAGAATCATTCTCGTGTATTTTTCTGTCAAAGAATCAGAACTCAAACAAGTGTTGAGCCTTCTCAGATTCTATCAAAACAATCTCATCATTATTGTAAAACTCGAACTATAAGACTTTAGTATAGTTTGGGTAGATTGTAAGAAATCCTAACAAGGTTGATAGGTGACCTAATTGAACTCTTTTCTGGGTGCAAAGGTTTTAACTTTGTAAAAGATCAAGGTTGATCTGAGCTAGGTGCTGTAAAACCAAGAAGGTTCTTTGTTTTGAACACTTAGTGGAAAATCTCACAGTTGTAAGGACTAGACGTAGCCCGAGTTAGGTGAACCAGGATATATCCTTGTGTGTTATCTCTTCCCTTATCTATTTACTTCCAATCTGATTGATTATCAAGTTAAATACATAAACTGAATTACTGATTTTAACTATCCAAGAACATTCTCCATTTTCTAGTTAAAACCAAGAACGTTCTTCGTTTTCTGTTTTCACAACCAAGATCAATCTTGAGTTATTTTCTTAAGTTTTTAACAGGAATTTTTAAAAAGGTGAATTTACAATTCAAACCCCCTTTCTTGTAAATTGACATTGCTACTTCAATTGGCATCAGAGCTCGGTCTCTAAAGTTGAACACCTAACAAGTGTTAGAGAAAAAGATCTATAAGAAAAATGTCAAAAGATATGTACATTGCTGAAGGAGGGTCATCATACAGACCACATTACTTTGATGGGACAGACTACTATTTCTAGAAAAGCAAAATGGAGCTCTTCCTGAAATCTCAAGATACAGGAATGTGGCGCATCATTATAGATGGAGATTTCATACCAAGAGTCGACCAAAATGATTCAACCTCTACTGAAAATAAAGAACCAGATTGGACAGTAGAAGAAAAATCTAAGGTACTTCTAAACTCAAAAGCTCAACACCTGCATCTAACCCTCACTCACCTATGCTTGTTGATCATATCCACATAGAAATCGAGATAACAGCTCAGGTTGTAAATGATTTAGTCTCTGAAATATTCTTAAACAACTCACCTATTTCTAAATCCATCCAAGCTCAATCTGAACCCAATACTTCCATACCCCTAGACCAACCCTCTTTTATTCCCTCTTTTCCTTCTGGCTTCCCAAACCTTGACTCATTCATTACATCTTTCACTTCTAAAATTAACAAGATTAGGAATACGAATGCTCAAGAGTTTGGATCTTGGTGAAGTCTCAAACCAGTGGGACAATGTTCTTCTTTTTTCACAACCTAGATTAGGGAAAACATGGAGCATGGAATGCATCTAGTCGTTTAGAACTGGAGTGCTTTCAGACATACTGCTGAGATCGTTTACCTTTGGGTCTTGCATTTTCAGAAAACTCGTGGAGACCTATCTAGAAAGTAGTTGATTAGTACATCAGAAGGTCCATCTAGTGAAGATAACTTTCCCTCTAGATATGTTCATTTGGAACCATCAGTATTTTCTCCCTTGGCACCATTAAAGTTTTGTGTCATCATCCCACAAGTTGAGTTACCTCCATTGGTCGTTCTTGTTGTTGTTGCTTCAGGATCTGTAGAGTGTGCCTCTAACCTTTCTCCCATTCCTTCTACACCTTATTTTGACCGATCCCAGTTTGTAAAGAAAGAAGACTTTGATCGACTAGAAGCTAAAACTAACACGTTCATAGAATAGACAACCAAGAATCAAGAGTCCATTTAGAATACCTTAAGACTAATCTTAGCTAGATTGACCAATCATAGCCTTTAGTTTACCTTTTCTTTATTTCCTTTTGTGTATTGGTTTTCTCTTTATCCTATGTGTTATTCCCTCTTTAATGCAAATGTTTACTTCATTTAATTATAACACTTGTATCTTTTTTTTTGTGATTTACTACTCTAGCTCAACTCTTTGGCCTAATGACAAAAGGGGGAGTATATATTTTGATAGGTTATGACAATAATTTCTTACCTTTTAGTAAACTCTCCTTGTTAGAATATCGTACTCCACTATTTTTATTTTTATTTTTGAAAATCTGCCCATATTAAAGGGAGGTTTACTGCTTTAATTTGAACAACTTTGCATAAATCATATTATTAAAAAGAAAAATTGTTCACAAAAGTAGATGTTTGTCATCATAAAAAATAGGGATATTGTTAGAACTAATGTGGGTTGAAGAATAATGACCTTTAATTATTTTGATAATAACAAATATTATTTTGTGGGAATAAATTTTAGCACTAAAAAATTTAATTAAGTGTGCAATTCTTTTGTCATGAAGCTTAAAGACGTTAAGCAACATCCTTTTAGGATTGGAGAGATAAAAAAGAAAAACAAGCCAATGATCTAGTTAGTTAGAGTTGTGACTAACTTTGATAAATGTACTCTCAACGCGCCTCTAATAAATCTGTTAATACAAGCTCACTCTAATAATTCGACGTCTGATGAATCTGAAAATCAGTTGACAATCTAGTTTTAGAACAAAGTCACCACTCTAACAAAGTCAACGATCTGATAAAAAGTCAACATCTCAACATCCTCTGCTCGCTAACTTGGGTTTTTCATCTGCCTGGAGATGTACATGACATCCTCTAAATATGCCATTTTTTAGTCTTCTTGTCATTTCTATCAAGATACGTTGAATAAATTATGAAAACATATTTCGACAAGTTTTTAATATGTATTCAAGATCTCTGAAGATTTGATATCAGTCATTATGTTATATGTTGCTTTCATGCAATCACAACAACAATCAGAAACCCTAATGACCTTCAAGTTTCTCTATAAAAGGACTTGTGATCTTTACTACAAGAATCACATATACGAGAAACCTATTGCACATATACAAGAAACCTATTGTTGTCATATACAATAACTCATGAATAACTTTGTATTATTTCTAAGGGTTGAAAACTTCAAATACATTCTGATAGCATATCTTGTAAATATTCCCTTGTGAGTTATTCAAAAAACAATCTTAAACGTTATCTGTAACTTAGCCCTGTAGTGGCTGCTATCTGATAGCGTTTCAGCAAGTGTACTGAATCGTTACAAGTAATAATAAAATGGTAGTACCGAGTGTTGAACTCAAGGATTGCGTTTTACTATCAAGTTGTATTTAATTACAAAAATTGAACAAAAAGTTTTCGAATTGATTGAAATGATATTTGAATTTAACAACAGTAATAAAATTGATCCTTTATAATAAGAAACATGTCAGGGATGAGTTTCACTTCGAATCCAACCTTGGTGTCTAATTTGGTCCAAGTTACTGAATTGCTTTATTGAATTATTACCGAATTCTCTTTATTATTCTTGCCCTAATGTCTTAGTGATAGAACCTTTAATTCCAAAGTAACCCCTAATTCCTTAGTGGATTTAAGATTAGAATTAAGTCTTACCGTACATGAATTTCTTGTTTAAACTAATGTCTTTGCAACTAATTTAATTGGTTTCATGACCTGCATCTGTCCCTAGACTACAAATTCATGAATTTCTCATCTCAACCATTCGTAAAGTCCACTTCCGTTTCAAAATACGAATCATAGAACATTTTAATGTTGATCAAGCAATAAAAAGCATTAACCACAGAGATGAGAAAAATAATTCAATAAACTCATTCATATAACTAGAAATCAAATCAAAAAAATAAGGGTTTCATCTTGTTACACTCATACCTAACAAATAGGGTTTAGTTACTCATGACAGAGATACAAAAGATATGGACTAAAGAAGAATTACAAGAATGATTCATGAATGATTCTTGATAAAATTGCTCCAATGATGTTAGAAACTGTCGTCTTTGAGTTTCTCTGCTAGGACACAAGTCTCCCAACTTCCTAATAGTCAAAAAGATCCCTAGAAAGTGAAAAAATGTGTTTTTATACATTCAGCCGCATGTCAGGCGCCCCAGGCACGGAATTTGCGCTTCAGGCGCAAGTGGACAGAGTCAGGAAGGCCAAAATGCGCCCCAGGCGCAGGTTTTTGCGCTTCGGGCGCACAACATCTATTGTTTGACGTTTTCTGCATTTTTCTCCACTTTTGAGTCTTAATTGGGTTCCGGTGTCTTCATGAAAGTTGTAGCTATGGATATTAGCTTTCATTTTTACTTGGTTTGACTCCAATTGGACATCTACAACTCGATATATGGTTGAACTGATGTTTGACGTTTTCTGCATTTTCGCCCCTTTTGAGTCTGAATTGGGTTCAGGTGTCTTCATGAAAGTTGTAGCTATTGATCTTAGCTTTCATTTGCACTTGGTTTGACTCCAATTGGACATCTACAACCCCAGATATGGCTGAAATACTCCACATAGGTCATGTTGATTTCTCACCAAAATTCAGCACTGCAATAAAACAAAGTAACAACGCAAAACTACGAAAAATCTCTACTTAATCAAGGAAATAAGAACATAAATTACTTGCATTAAATCAAAGAACTAAAATCAACAAAATAGATCAAATAACTCCTTAAATTAACTAATGGATAAAAGATAAATAAGACTAAAAACAATTAAAAATATGCATATGATGAAGAGTCATCACTATCCTCAACAACTTGATTGTACTAAGCTAGAAGGCTGAGAAGACTTGAACAGTCATTTTGACTAGTAGGTGTTTAGTGGATGTGTGATATTGTTGGTGATTAGTGGATGAATTTCTTTAGTGAGAAGGCTTGATATAGCTACTGTGCTGGTGGTGAATCAGGATAAATTGGCTTGTGCTCCTTTCTTTATGTATTCTTGCTTTTAACATCACCAGTTTATAATTTATTTTTACTGAATTTTTTTAAAACAAAACATAATATAGAACTTGGGCTTCACTTTTTTTGAGTTTTTACAATACATCTTCATATTCCACAAGTATTATTTACTCTACTCTCAGAGTGTTCAACTAGAAACCTTCTAGTCTTCATAAAAATTCTAGAAATTGTTTGTTGGGGATCCAAGGTTTTACATGTCTCTTCATACTTTCCTTTATCACAAAGGAGGTTGCCACGAGTGAGTCAATTTACAACATTACAAATTTGTGCCTAAATTGACACAAAGTTTGTCCGAGGATTCTAACTCTCTTTGAGAGAATATTACAATTTAAATCCGATATCAATTCAAGTATCACAATTCATTCAAAACTAATTGTGACTGTACTTGATTAATTTATTTACAAGAAGATATTAATTACAATTTGAATCTCATGTTCAAAGCTTTTTCTAAAATATGTTGTTTTTTAAAATTGAACACGTCTTTTTCTTTTCTTTCTCTCTTTTGTGATCTTTCATACTTGTCATGATCTTTTATTTATAAACATAGTTTTATATATTTTCTTTTGATGCATTCATCACTAACCAAAAAAATATTTGTACGATGAAAGAATATCTTAGATATGAACATTAAATGCCATCACCACTATTGACTACATTTTCATAATGATCTTTGTCGAATCACGATGAAATTTTATGTTGTCAACTTGGATGTCATCGCCACTATTCACTAATTTTTATGTGGCAATGACATTTTTTGTTGAAAGCTTTAAAAAATAATTATGTTTTGGACAATCGTGTAAATTTTACCAACAATCAAATTTTAAATCAATTTCAATTTCAAATTTTAAATTTTAAATCAAAGAGTATGAAAAAAGATATGGTTAATATTTGTAGAAGATTTGATCAAGATTTATCTACAACAAAATATGAACAAAATTAATCTGAAGAATTTACAAATGCAATCTGAACAAAATACGAACAGGATCAATCTGAAGAATTTACAATCTCAATCTAAACAAAAAAGAAACATAATCAATTTGAAGAATTTGCAAACACAATCTGAACAAAATACAATTCAAAATTAAACAAGGACTACATTGAAGCCCAAATTTTAACTATAAATAGATACTCAAGGCTGAAGAAGAAAATCATCGAAAAGCAGAAAAGACTAATCTTAGAGTTCAAAAGAGAGAAACACTTGTTCAAGTTAGAAATATTTTCTGAGTGTTTTTTTCTTAGAGTGTGAGAGTTATTATTATTATCAGCTTTTTAGAAGCAACTACTCAAGTTCCAATCTTTTGTATCCAACCTGATAGTGGTTTAGTTCCTTCTTCAATCTGGGGTTGTCAGGTTGTTGGGAGAACACTTGGCCTGTAGGGTCAAGGTGGTTAATTCCTCAAAAGTCTGGGGTTGTCAGGCTGTTTGGGATGAATGGCTTGGAGGATCACATGCGGGTTGTGCTACATGTATGATTGGGTTATGTGTTTTATGCTACATGTGTTTGGTGTTATGTGATTTGATGGTCACATGCGGGTTCTGTTATGTATGATTGGGTACTTAAATGTGTGTCAATTATTTGCTAGGAGTTCCAAAGTGAAGGGTGGTTTGAGCAAATATTCATGATATGTGATGAATATGTTTGTTGAGTATAATAATTATATGCATGAGGTGAATATATATTATGATAATTGATAGACATTAAGAGTTTATTAAAAGATTGAATGTGTTTCTAAATCACGAGATTTGGAATAAGGCAATGCGGGTGATACATGTACATGCGTACATGACATAACTTCCTACATAAAAAATTCAGGTGATATCCTAGGGAAAATTTCATGATCCTAGAGTGAACTATATCCTATGGTTTAGTATATTCTAGGGTAGATAATGTAGTTCTAGGGTGAACTATATTATGGGGTGGACAAATTACCCTTTGGACTCATGACATTTCAGAATCATTTGCATTGTCATATAGTCGTTGCATTAGAATTGTGTGGTGCATTGTCGTTATATAATTGTTAAATGTTAATATGTGCATAACTCTTTGATATTTATGATCACTTTCATAATATCTATGGTAAAGATATTATGTGATTTGTTATATGTGCTAATTCATACAGTAATTGAATCAAAAAACTTTTTATCTTCATTCTCTCAAAAACTCAATCACACAAAAATTAAATCAAAAAAAGTGTTTGAAGGTGAGAACACGAGAAGGGGGGTTGAATTGTGTTTGCACAAAATTGATAACTTTTTGATAATTTATAAATAATTAAAAATTAGTTTGGTTTGGTTGACTTACTTGGATTAGAAGCAATCGAATTTAGAGGCAGCAGGCAATGAAAGCATAAATAATTTGACGCGTAGAATTATCCTAGTTCACCACTAACTTGGCTACATCCAGTCCCTTCATTCAGAAGGCTTTAATCCACTAATTCAAAAACCTTGAATTACAAAGCACCTGACCCTCCAAGTCAGTCTTCCCAAACAGCCTGACAACTCCAAACTTTTGAGGAACAACACCACCTTGACCCTACAAGCCAAGTCTTCTCTTAACAACCTGACGACCCCAGATTGAAGAAGGAACTAAACCACTATCGGGTTGGATACAAGAGATTGAAACTTGAGTAGTTGCTTCTAACAAAGCTGATAATAATAATAATACTCTCACACTCTAAGAAAAGAACACTCAGAAAATATTTCTCATTCGAACAAGTGTTTCTCTCTTTGAACTCTAAGATGAATTTGGAATCTTGAGGTTGAGTTCTTCTACTCTTTTCTGCTTTTTTTTTATGCTTTTCTCCTTCAGCCTTGAGTGTCTATTTAAAGTGAAAATTTCGGTTTCAATTTAGTCCTTATTTAATTTTGAATTGTATCTTATTTAGATTGAATTTGTAAATTCTTCAAATTGATTCTGTTCCTATTTTGTGTAGATTGACTTTGTAAATTCTTCAGAATGATTCTGTTCCAATTTTGTGTAGATTGACTTTGTAAATTCTTCATATCAAATATTCTTCAAATCTTCATTAAATGTTGATCAAATATTCTTCAAATCTTCATTAAAATGTTGATCAAATATTCTTCAAATCTTCATTAAATGTAGATCAAATATTCTTCAAATCTTCATTAAATGTTGATCAAATATTCTTCAAATCTTCATTAAATGTTAATCAAATCTTCACTAAATCTTCTTCAAATATTCTTCAAATCTTGACCATATTTTCTTTTCAACTTGGTCAAAGATTTTGTTCAATTATAAATTTGAATCAAATCTTATTTTAGATTTTCATCAATTATAATTTTGAATCAAATCTTATTTAAGATTTTCTTCAATTATAAATTTGAATCAAATCTTATTTTATATTTTCTTCAAATACATGAATCTTCTTTCATACTCTTTGAAGTCAAATATATTGTTCTCATAAAATACTTTTGTTAACATCAAAATTCTATTTATAAAACCAACTTGGTTCCAACAATCTCCCCCTTTTTGATGATGACAAAACTTGTATTTTTGATAACAACTTTTCTTTATATTTCTTTAACTCCCCCTAACTCAGGGCTCCCCTTAAGTCTTAGTATCATTTTCTCTCCACTTTATCAAATATCTTTCTCCCCCTTTTGTCATCAGACAAAAAGACATGAATGTGAAACTTTGCCTCTTTCCTTTTTTTTCTCTTTTTTTTTTGTTTTTCTCTCTTTTTTTGTTTTCTCTATTTTTTTCTTTTTCGTTTTTCTCTTTTTTTTTGAATAAAATAAATATAACATAATATAAGAAAATATAATAACTATTGTAAAACTAAACTACTTTGAAGTGATCACAAACATCAGTCAGGTATGAAGGTAAGGTTTAGGTTTTTCTTGATGAAGTCAAACCTATCTTCAGGTAGTGATTTGGTGAATATGTCAGCCCATTGGTGCCCAGTGTCTACAAATTGAATGTTCAGTACCCCTTTTTGAACAAAGTCCCTAATGAAGTGGTGTTTGATCTCTTTGTGTTTAGCTCTAGAATGTAAGATAGGGTTTTTGGCTAGACAAATGGCAGAAGTGTTATCGCAATAGATGGGAATGTTGGATTCTAGGATGTTGTAGTCTTCAAGTTGATGTTTCATCCAAAGTAGTTGAGAACTGCAGCCAGCTGCTGAAGTGTACTCAGCCTCTGTTGTTGACATTGCAATGGTGTTTTGTCTCTTACTTGACCAAGATATTAAGTTGTCACCTAAAAATGTGCAGTTGCCACTGGTTCTCTTTCTTTCAAGTTTATCTCCAGCATAATCAGAATCACAGTATCCACTAAATTTGTACTTATGAGATTTCTTGTAGAACAAGGTAAGGTTTGTAGTGCCTTTTAGGTATCTAAGGATTCTCTTAACAGCAGTTAAATGTGATTCCCTAGGGTTAGCTTGAAATCTTGCACATACACATACACTAAACATGATGTCAGGTCTGGAAGCGGTAAGGTAAAGTAGGGATCCTATCATTCCTCTATAGATTTTTTGGTCAACTTTTTCGCCTGAATCATCTTTTTCAAGTGAACAAGTAGGGTGCATTGGTGTAGCCATAGGTTTGCAATCACTCATCTTAAACTTCCTAAGAAGCTCTTTTGTATATTTGGTGTGATGAATGTATATACCTTTTTGACTTTGCTGAATTTGTATCCCTAAGAAGAACTTAAGTTCTCCCATCATACTCATTTGAAATTCAAGTTGCATCAATTTAGAAAATTCTTGGCAAAGAATGCCATAAGTAAATCCAAAAATAATGTCATCAACATAAATTTGAATAATAAGAATGTCATCTAAAGAGTGTATTTTCAACTTGTCCTCTTTCAAAGTTATTTTTAAGCAAGAAGTTACTAAGTCTATTATACCATGCATTAGGTGCTTGTTTTAGACCATACAAGGATTTCCTAAGTTTAAAAACATGATTTGGAAACTCAGAACTTTCAAAACCTGGGTGTTGTTTAACATAAACTTCTTCACTTATATAATAATTTAGAAAATCACTTTTAACATCCATTTGAAATAATGTAATGTTATTATTTGCAGCAAAAGAAAGTAGGATACGAATAGCTTCTAACCTGGCCACTGGAGCAAATGTCTCAGTGTAATCAATGCCCTCTTGCTGACTGTAGCCTTGTGTGAAAAGTCTTGCCTTGTTTCTGACCACTTCACTAGTTTCTGAAAATCCACTTGGTTCCAATAATGTTCTTCTTTGATCTAGGTACTAGATCCCAAACATCATTCCTCTTAAATTCTTGAGAACCTGCAAAATACTTATTTAGCTTTGATTTTTATAATCAAGCTTCTTGTTATCACAATAAACATAATATCAGACAATAATTAATTTTTAAAAAAAAGAAGATATCACCTATATGTTAACAGTTTCACTATGAAAACCCTTTTAGTTCTTCTTTTCTGGTTTTCAGATTCTGAGTTTGCATATTCTCTGATTAGAGAGTTTGGATGAAGGGATTCGAATTCCCATCCAGGTTTGTAGTCTTCATGAATTTGATTGGAGTGTTCAAAGAAGTCTCCTGATTCTAACTTTTAATCTGCCACTTCTGTTTCTGGTGATGTATCAGGTTTCTCTGATGGTAATTCTGATACTTATGGTAGTTCCAATTCTGTTGATATGTGTGATTTCTCTGATATTTCTGGTTCATCATTTGGTTATGGTTCTGATAGGTATTGTGTTGACTAATCCTTCTTCCACTAGAGTCAGTTGGCTTCTGTTTGTTAAGTCTTGGAACATAGACCTTTTTGCCTTCATATATTGCAAGCATCCATTGAACAGACACCATGACTGGTGTTTCAATTTGATTGCTTAGAACATCTGCAACATACACAATTTTATCTTTTGGTACCCAAATTTGGTTGGGTCTTGGTTTGTTAGATCTTAAAGATTTCTTGTCTTTCCATGTGGTTAACATAGGACAAGATATTTTAGTGTGACCTTTCTTATAGCAAATAGTACATAAATCATCAGAGGGAATAAACTTAGATTCAATTACTTTTTCTTGAAATCCTATTCCTCTTTTACCATTCCTACTAACCCCATAAATCATAGATGCATACTTGCTTCTTTCCATACCATTATCAATAAAATCTTGAAACACTTTTTCATGCTTATCAGAGTTACATGTGGTATTTTCAATTGATGTTGAACCATAATTACTTTTCAGAGTTAGATTTTCAGCCTTATGTTCAACAATATCAGTTTTCAGATTTCCATTTTCTGTTTTAAGTTCAATAATATGAGTTTTCAAAGTTGCATTATCTGTCTTAAGTTCAGTAATATCAGTTTTCAGATTTGCATTCTCTATTTTAAGTTCAGTAATATCAGTTTTCAGATTTGTATTTTCTGTTTTAAATTCAATACTTTGATTCTTTAAAACATTAACATTTTCAATTAGATTAATATTTTCTTTCCTAAGTGTTTTCAGTTTTAAAGACAGTTTGTGATTAATATTTAAAAAATCGTTTATAGCAATAATTAAATCAAATCGAGTAAATTTAGAAAATACCTCAGTTTCTTCATCTGTTGATTCATTTCCAGAGTCAGAATCTGTGTTGGATCCAGAGGTAGAGTTGGTATGAGCCATCATAGCTAAGTTTGTTTGTTCATCGTTAGAGGATTCCTCAGAATCATCCCATGTAGCCATCAAACTTTTCTTCTTAGGTCTGGAATCTTTCCTTTTTCCTTTCTCCATATTTGGACATTCTGACTTGATATGTCCAGGTTCATTGCATCCATAGCAGATGATGCTTTTATCATCATTTCCTTTGTTGGATTGCTTGGAATATCTTTGGGGAAATTTCTTCTTTCTGTTGTGCCACATCTTTCGAACTTTTCGGGTTATGAAAGCAATCTCCTCTTCCTCTGAGTTCAGATTCTGATTATCTGAATCACTATCCTCTGATTCTGATGTTGCCTTTAGAACCTTCTTCTGCTTAGATTTCAAGGCCAAAGTCTTGTTCTTCTTCTTGGGCTCATCTTCTTCAAGCTCAATTTCATGTGATCTGAGAGAGCTGATTAATTCTTCCAGCTTTAGAGTATTCAGATCTTTTGCTTCCTGAATGGCAGTGATCTTAGGTCTCCACTTACTTGTCAGACTCCTAAGAATTTTCTTCACATGATCAGCAGTAGTATAACTCTTCTAGAGTACCTTTAATCCTGATACCAGGGTCTGGAATCTGGAAAACATTGTTTTAATGTCTTCATCTTCTTCCATCTTGAACAACTCATACTTTCTAACTAGGAGGTTGGTCTTTGATTCTTGAACTTGCTTGCTTCCTTCATAGGTTAGAATCAAACTATCATAAATAGTTTTTGATGTCTATTTGTTGGTGCACTTGTCAAACTCCTTGAAGGTGATTGCATTTATCATGAATGTTTTGGACTTATGATGCATCTTGTACATCTTCTTCTGATCAACATTCATCTCCTTTCTTGGAATTTCAATACCATCAGTATTCTTCGGAGCAATATAACCATCTTCCACCAAGTCCCAAAGTTCAGGATCTTGTAAAATATAGAAACTTCTCAGCCTGTCTTTCCAATACTCAAAACGTTCTCCATCAAACAGAGATGGTCTGTTGATATTTCCTCCAGCAGCTTCTTCACTAAATCCAGACATATTGAACCCTTAGATCTTTTCTCAAACACTGTAAAGTGCTCAGCCTTGAGACCGAGCTCTGATGCCAATTGAAGGTGTGAACACGAGAAGGGGGGTTGAATTGTGTTTGCACAAAGTTGATAACTTTTTGATAATTTATAAATAATTAAAAATTAGTTTGGTTTGGTTGACTTACTTGGATTAGAAGCAATCGAATTTAGAGGCAGCAAGCAATGAAAGCATAAATAATTTGACGCGTAGAATTATCCTGGTTCACCACTAACTTGGCTACATCCAGTCCCTTCATTCAGAAGGCTTTAATCCACTAATTCAAAAACCCTGAATTACAAAGCACCTGACCCTCCAAGCCAGTCTTCCCAAACAGTCTGACAACTCCAGACTTTTGAGGAACAACGCCACCTTGACCCTATAAGCCAAGTCTTCTCCTAACAACCTGACGACCCCAGATTGAAGAAGGAGCTAAACCACTATCGGGTTGGATACAAGAGATTGAAACTTGAATAGTTGCTTCTAACAAAGCTGATAATAATAATAATAATACTCTCATACTCTAAGAAAAGAACACTCAGAAAATATTTCTTATTCGAACAAGTGTTTCTCTCTTTGAACTCTAAGATGAATTTGGAATCTTGAGGTTGAGTTCTTCTACTCTTTTCTGTTTTTTTTTTATGCTTTTCTCCTTCAGCCTTGAGTGTCTATTTATAGTGAAAATTTGGGCTTCAATTTAGTCCTTATTTAATTCTGAATTGTATCTTATTTAGATTGAGTTTGTAAATTCTTCAAATTGATTATGTTCCTATTTTGTGTAGATCGACTTTGTAAACTCTTCAGAATGATTCTGTTCCAATTTTGTGTAGATTGACTTTGTAAATTCTTCATATCTAATATTCTTCAAATCTTCATTAAATGTTGATCAAATATTCTTCAAATCTTCGTTAAAATGTTGATCAAATATTCTTCAAATCTTCATTAAATGTAGATCAAATATTCTTCAAATCTTCTTCAAATCTTCATTAAATGTTGATCAAATATTCTTCAAATCTTCATTAAATGTTAATCAGATCTTAACTAAATCTTCTTCAAATCTTGACCATATTTTTTTTTCAACTTGGTCAAAGATTTTGTTCAATTATAAATTTGAATCAAATCTTATTTTAGATTTTCATCAATTATAATTTGGAATCAAATCTTATTTAAGATTTTCTTCAATTATAAATTTGAATCAAATCTTATTTTAGATTTTCTTCAAAAACATGAATCTTCTTTCATACTCTTTGAAGTCAAATATATTGTTCTCATAAAATACTTTTGTTAACATCAAAATTCTATTTATAAAACCAGTTTGGTTCCAATAGTGTTTAATCTTGATTATAATCTTGAATGAATAAACACTGAAGAATGGTTGAAAGTATTCCTCCTTAAAATGATGGAATGAGTAGGTTAATGAAAGTACAATGCAACACAACTGAAATTAATGATTTTTAGCTACTAGAAACAGTTTAACAACACGTATGAATCGATTCATAAGTTGTTAAAGACCTCAAGATTTGAAACTAGAACAATGTGAGTCCATTCACAAAGTTGTAAATCCATTTACCAACTCCCTAGTACTAGATAAGTTGAATTTGCATGTCATATAAATCGATTCACTTCTCCCAAGCCTATTGGAATAATTTCAAGACCTCTGTAAATTGATTTACAAATATATGAGTCGATTTATAAAGTTGAAAATAACTTAGGAAAGGTTATGGATGATAAAATAAGTTTTTCAAAATATTTTTCCGAACTTTAGTGGATATTGAGATTTGAAAAGTCAACAAAGGCACACAACCATCAAACTAGAACCTAGGTTTGACATACTTCAAAACACTAAGTTTATCCTAGGGAAACTAACATTTACACACCATTGACCTTGATGTGCAAAATGTAAGACCTTGAATTTTCTAAACTCTAATTTATGCAATTTTAGTGTGTTTGGTGTTGAATTACTTAGGCCTTTAGCCCAATTTTTATTTTGTGAATTAAGTACAAAAAATACATTTTGTTCGAGTTAGTAATATGTTTGATATATATATAATATATATTTTTGGAGACCCGATTAAAATTATTTATTAGAGTATAATTTAATTAAGTTATGGAGAATTTATTACCGACCAAAATTTTAAAATATCACTTGTTGCTGATAAATTCACCTTTCAATTGAGTTGCGATGAGAGTAGATATTTTTATTAAATTAGATTGAGAAGTGAGTGATGTGATGTGTGTAAGAGTGTTTAGATATTATAATGATAATTTTATAATATATCTAATTATTTAATTATAATATATATATATATATATATATATATATATTTGTTGGTTGCAAGTTAAATATATATATATATACACGCACACACACACGTGAACCCAGGGAAAAAAAACAAAGAAGTGGTGTTGGTTTAAAAAACAAAAAACCTCCATTTTCTACTAGATCTAAGCTTCCATTCAAGAAGTGTTAGGAATGAAATTTGCTCCTCTCTACAAGACGGTGCTTGTGAGCTAATTTATTTGGGGTGAGGCACTTACTTTCTCCTTTTTTTTCTTCATAAATTCGTAAACTTTATACGTTTTGGGGGGAGGGGGGGGATGAGTGAAATTTTAAGTTCTTAACAAATCCTTTGTTGTTGTTGTGTTGTTGTTGTTGATGATGATTTTGTTATTAATGGTTAAAAAAACAGAAGAAATTGATTTTTGATGTGTTTGAGTTACGTAATGAGTTATTTTCAAATATATAAGTTTGAACTGAAGTTGAAATTTTACAAAGAAAAATTTAGAGTTGTTAAAGTTGTGAAAAAGTTCAAATTTTAACTAAGTTAAAGAGTGTGAGCAAAAAGTTAGATTGAAATTAAAATGTTCAGAGTTTAAAATATGTTACTCTTTTAATTACTCTTGGACTGAGGTTGAAAAGAAAAAGTTTAGAGTACTTTATTAACTCAAAATTTTGGGGCTTTAATAGTCGAGTGTGTGTATGTGTGATTTGGAAAATATTCGTTTTATTTAGTCTTAACTAAATAATGTAGATTATTTGGTTTTAAAAGTTTGGTGTGTGAAAAAGATATAATTTTGGAATTTTGTTATGGTTGGATAAATTTTAGTTGTGAACCAATTGTTATAAATATTTATGTATATGTAGTTAGCTCCTTAAGTCTCGAAAAGGAATCGAGACCGTTGACACCGAGTTAGCGGTGGGAAGAACTCTGATATATTAATGTTGTCGTGGTGATTAAAGAAAAATGATTTTTCTTAGTTTATGCATTTTCAAGAATAATGGTTATGATTGATGATTAAGAATGTATACACATGATTAATAAATTTTTGAACTTGTGATTAAAGGAAAATTAGTGAAATGTGGTTTCAAACTTGTATATGTATACTTTCAATTTTTAGAAAAGCTTGCATCGTTTTAATTAAAGTTTCAAGTTTATTAAGTAAAGGTTAAAGTCTTGAGTAAGAAATTCTTTTTTAAAAGAGTCAAAGTTTCATGAATTAAAATACAAACTTTGTTGAGAAAATATATTTTGAAAAGGATGAAAATATTCCAAAGAGTTAGAAATTTGAAATTAGAAAAAATATTCATTGATATTTGTTTTGTGTGAGTATGTTGTTATGAGGTAAATACTTTGTTTAAACTTTTGGTCTTTAAAAAAAATGTAGTGGATCAAACTTGTAGTTATTCAAAAAAAATGAATGAGTTATGGCAAATTTGAGAAAAATTTATGGTTGTGTGAAAAATTTTGAGAAAAATAATTTAAGACGTTTCGAATAATTGTTAGTGAATTCACTGAAAAATTAAAGGATGTTGATTTATAAAAATATGTTTTTATATGTTAAAAGTGTGTATTGTGAATAATAATACTATTAGTCCTTACTCGTTGTAAACTCTATTAGTAAAATATACTACTCTAAGGGGGTTAGGAGTAAGAAAGAGTTTGTAAGGTAGTTAAAGTTTCAAGGATTAAGTTGACTAAGTCAAACACTATTTTATTGAAGGTGTCGGCACGAACGAGATTTTTCGCTGCGTTTGATTGTGGTAGTGATAACTGTTGAAAAAAAAAAGCTAAAACTAAGGTAAGGGCTCCTTCCAAATTTTTAGTTTACACATAGGGACCTTATATGTGTGATTGATGTATGATTGATGTGTGAATATGTGATGATTAATATTGATGTGATTATGCATTCTTAAGTATGCTCTGTGAAAAGTATGAAAAATTATTAGTGTGTAATGAGTATTAAAAGGGAAGTCTTTTAATAGCTACATTTACATAATGATTGTTGTGAAAGAGTCAGAGTGCGCTCATGCATTTCATAATTAGTGGTGTCCGTGATGGGACACGATGTTAGTGGTGACCGTGATGGGCCACGAAATGGTTCCATGAGTTGATTGGTCCATCTTATCCTTACGAGGATTTATTAGTCATGTAGGTCTGTGATAGACTACACTCTAGTAAATCGTGTTGATCTGTGATAGGTGGCACCTCGGTAATTAGTATTGGTCTGTGAGAGGCGGTACATTTATGATTTACGCCCCTCGAGGAGGGTTTGGAAATTCCGGATTCATGTGCACTGGCATATAAGCATTGCATTAGGGTGTTTGGCACGCGAGTCATGTTTGTTATAATATGATAATTGTATATACATACTCTGTCATTGTTTGTTATCATGCCGTAATTGCTAAGTGTTATTGCTTGTCTTTATGACGTAAGTGTTAAATGTTATTTGTTAATTTTAGTTGGTGACCCTTTACATTATTGTGGAAATTGGGTTTTGCCCTCAGATGATACCCGAGTTCGTTCCACCGACTGTTACCTTGACGACGGAAACATTGTTAGACTTCCCTGACCGACATTCGCCGACTGCTTGGGTATACGACCCCATCTCAAGCAGGGCTTCTTATACGGGGAGGGTAGTGAGGACAAGTAGGAGAGTTGGGGCATTATATCTCATGAAGCTCACTCACGAGAGGGTCGACTATCCGGTACCCTCAGGATTGGTGCTCGAGATGAATGGAGCATGGGAAGATGCAGAGGATTCCTCAATTAGAGTTGAGGCGGAGGCCACCGTAGGAGCTCGGGATATAGTGGTTGGGCCGGGGACTGGCGGGAAGGATAAGGGGTCGATGCCAGTAGGAAGGATAAGGGGCTGATGCCAGTGGGAAGAGATATTGCAGGACCATTTAGGCAGGTCAAGCCAGAGCTTCCACTTCCGGTGAATAATCCATTCCCGACTGTCACTGAAGTAGTGGACTGTTTTGAGATTCCAACGCCGCCAAAGCCACCTATCTCGTGGGTGGATCTAACTTCTGAGGAGACTGGTCCTTCTATGGATGATGATGAGGAGGAAGTTACTTCGAGGAGAGATACTGCGTCAGAAGGAACTTGCGGAGTGTGTAGAGGTCACCCTTGTTATTGTAGTTGCTAGTGGATGATTAGATTAGTTTTTGTTGTATAGGACCTTAGTGTCTTTCTTTTGGTGGTTGTACTTATTTTTCTTTGGGATGACTGTATCTATAACATATATTGACAGTTGACTTTTGTTTGGTGGGTCCATGTTCCATTTTTTTGACGTGACCATGGGGGATAGCATTCTTGGAGCAGTACTTATGTGCAGGTGTCTGCCGAGAATACCCCAGGGGTATGAGCGATGTCTGATAGGTCTCATAGCCCCGATGTATTTTCTATTTGTATACTTTGGATTATTGTCCCAAAAACTATCTTAGGTTGTTGATATTATATATGATGTAATTATTTATGACTTTTGTCGTTTTGTGTTACGATGTATGATTTTATTAAGTTGTTTTAAAAAATAAAATAAAATGCACTCGCGCTTTTAAAAAATCGAGGGGTTACACAAAACATATGATTAATTGGACCATATTGATAAACTGGACTGCACTACACCAAAAATGCCCAAACAATTTAAATGGTTCATCGATTAAACCACAAATTTTTTTTAAAAAATCTATTAACTAAACTAAATTAAAAAAACCAGTTTGAACCATTTTTAAACTGTTTTTAACCAAGATCATAGAATAAATTTTTTTTTTATTGAATTTGTCAAAAAAAAGTAAACCTTAGCCCCAAAAATTCAAAATGACTAAACCCCAGCCCCAATTAACATTCGCCTTTACTCTCCCACTTTGTGTGTGTGTGTGTGTGGCAGTGGTGCAACATCTCTGTTGTCCTTTCTCTATGCGCTATCTCATCTCTAAAACAACCCATCTTTGTGCAACCATGTCTCTGACGCGACTCTGTCATCTCATCACAACTCTGCCACCATCGTAACCTCTTTGCCATCATAAGTGTCGCATGCCACTTTTGTTTTTGTTCATTCTCGTTTCTCACCATTTTTCATTATTCTCGTTTCATTCTTCATTTTTATAACTACAGAGAAAACAAACTTTCATTCTTCATTTTCCTACTCATTCTTCATTTTGGTGATCTTCAGTGCCACCTTTAGTGAACGTGAGTTAAAATTTTGACTTTTTTTCTTATTTAGGGTTTTTCTTCTGATGTAGTTTTTTTTGTTTAGTTTTTTGAGTATTTTCAATTTACAAATTGCTTTAGTTAAGGATTTAATGTTATCAGAGATTGGATTAGTTTCACTCTTCTTCAAATCTTGAAGGTAAGAAAGCTATAGTTTGCATGAATGGTTTCACTGCTTTTCAAATCACTTGTAGCTTAACGAGTTTAAGGCAAAATGGTTTTTCTTTTTAAGGAAAATGGTGATTTTTTTTTAATGTAAATATAATTTTGTTGAAACTTATTGTTGAAGTAATTTGAGAATTGCTTGAACGAAATTGGATGGGTTGTTATGTAGAGTTGTTGAGTTTGAGATATAGTACACAATTTGTTTTAAGCGTATTTGGATGTGCTTAACTTTTTGTTTTGTTTTGTTTTTAGTGCTTTTTTTGGAAGTAAGGTTTAGAGACTAATTGCAATGTTTGGTTGAGAAGATTGAAATGAGATATGGATCATAGTATAAAAATACTGGCATATGTCTTCATTGTGAGGAAAAAAAAACAACATAGTAAAACCTAGTTAGGCTCAATATACATACTAAGATTACAGAACCCCCTAAGATAATTTGTAGCCAACCTATTACTCTCACAAGTTTGCATTTAGAAAGACATGACCTATCCATAGAGAACTCTCTTCTAGTGACAAAAAACAATATAAATATTAAACATTGTTCTATAGGTTGTCACAGCACAATATTTGAAAGTATGATCAAATGCATAATCAATCCAATTGATAAGGATCAAAATAGCAATCTCATAAAACCATCTTCTGTTGGCAACAACCCATCTTTTGTTGCAAAAATAAAGCTCCACAACCCATTATTATTGCTCTACCCTCTCACCTCACAGTTACTGCGATATAAGCGACCATGGTGGAGAAAAAATTTAGTAATTACTACCTACACATTTGATATGTTTTTTTTTCTAGTGTCTTGAAATAACTTTTTTCGTGCATCTTTTGCCAATTTTTTTAGCAGAACATTAACATCAATGGTCATGATAACATTATAGACCCTGATAACATTATAGTTGCATGATCCAGTACAGCGATGGAACAAGCGGGATGTGAGCTCATTTGACAAGATATAAAAAATATCCAGAAAATGTGGCGAATAGGGAGCATGAATTGGCTTCATGTTCAATGACAAGTAGGAAAGTTGTTAGTTCATCCCCATCTTTTCCAAAATTTGACCAAGAAGCAAGTCGAGTTGACTTAATGAACATATTTAAAGCCATGGAAATTCCATTTCGATAAGTGGAACATCCATATTTTCATAAGTTTGCTAATGCTAATTGTTTACAATCAAGGTTAAACTTTCCATCACACACTACATTGACGCGTGATATTTTAAGGCACTGGGACAAAAAAAAAAACAAGGATGAAGATTATTTTGTCACAACATTGTTGTCAAGTATGCCTCACCACCGACACTTGAACATACACCCAAGACTTTAATTACATGTGTCTTGGAGCCAATTTCATTGAAAACAATTTTAAGTTGCATAAGAGGATTTCAAATTTTCTTCAAGTCACTAACTAAATGAGAGAAATTATGGCCAAAACAGTTAAGCAATGCTTGAATGGTTGGGATTTAGGTCGTGTGCTTAGTATGATAGTGGATAACTCCTCCTTAAATGAATTTGGAATTCAACATCTCAAAAGATGACTTATATTGCGAATTTGTATAGTTTTGAATTAAGAGTACCTTCACATGAGCATAATAGACGATTCTATTTTGAGAATTTGTGGAGTTGTGAAGTATGTCAAACATTCTCCTTTGAGGTTTGGGAGATTTAAGAAATATATTGATCCTAGATTTAATTATAAAGGTTATGTTGGGCTAGATTTTGGGACTCGGTGGAACTCAACATACACAATATTGAATGTTGCGTTGAAACGTGATAAGAACTTTACGGAGCTTGAATTTAGAAACCTGAAATATGTTAATAAATTGAATATGGAAAAGGTTACACCTTAATATTGGGAGCATGTGTGTGTTAATTCTTCCATTCCTAAATTTATTTCATGAAGCTACATTGCACATTTCTGGATCTTATTTGATCAGCAACATGTATATGTTTGAGGTTTTCGGTATTGGAATGAAAATTGTTGAAATGTGTAATAATGAAGATAAAAAAAGCCAAGTCAATGGCTAAAAGTATGAAGACGAAATACGATAAATATTACGGAGATCCTACTCGTCTAAATATGTTGTTGTTGATTGTTACAATATTAGATCCTCGATGTAAAGTAAAACTTGTGATATGGATGGAAAAATAGATTTATAGTGGTAATGGTGCCACTTCTTTGAAAACAAAATTAGATTCATGTGTGAAGTCTTTTTATGAGGAATATTCTGGTAGGGTGGTGTCTCCTCTAGGTACTCGCCCAATTTATTAGGCGCTTTAAACGAAGTTTGTGATCCTTATGATTGTTCTGAATTCTACCAATCAAACAAGTGCAACATATTTGAATCTGAATTAGGGGAGTATGTAACATTTAGAAAAGCCATGTCCAATTGTTCTACTTATATGGTGGAAGGTGAACTCAAGCTAGTTTCTTATACTTGCAAGCATTGCAAGAAATATGTTGGCTATACATATATCCATTCTAGCTTCTGAATATGCTTTTAGTACTAGAAGAAGAATGTTTGATCCTTATCGTAGCTCTTTAACACCGACTATTGTGGAAGCACTTATTTGTACTAAGGATTGGCTCGATGGAGCATCTTTATCATTTATTATTATGAGGATCTTGAAAATCTTGAGCAAATTGAGAAAGGTAAGATACATAAATATGTATTTAACAATGTGTTATTATTACTTAATACATAATTAAATGTCTTTTTTTTGCTTTGCAGAAATACTTTCTTCCCAAGATGTCGCTAGTTGTTCAGCCTCTATTACACTCGTATATAATTGATAGGTATCTAGCAAGTTTCAATTTAGTTGTAAAAATTTTGCAAAATATTTTTTTTTGTTGCCTTTTTCTTTACATTCATCTACTTATGTTTTTTAATATATTAAGGCCGAGTGGATTGTTCTATGTTAATTTAATACAATTTTAGTTTCTGCAACTATCTTAATCTGTTAACTAGAAAGAAAGTGAATTTGTAATAGAGATTGATAATATTTTTTTCTTCTTTTTATATAGGCTTGATTGCAGTTTTGGTCCCACTATTATTATCAATTCACGACATTGGTCCTCGTATTTTAAAAGTCGATAGTTTTAGTCCCTCCATCAGATTTTTGAACTAAAAAAATGACAATTTGACATATTTTTAATGATGTAACATACAATTATATGATATAGAACCATCTAAAAACACTAATTATTTATATGTCATTAATTAAATTAAAAATATGAAAAAATTCCGAAGTTGAAATCTAAGTTTTTACGACGTTTTATTCAAATTTCATGGTGTTAAATCATTCTACATCATCGTATCATATGTCACGTTATTTAAAGTATCTCGCGTTATCCTTTTTTAATTAAAAAATCATAGGGGAACCAAAACTGCCGACTTTTAAAATAGGGGGACCAATTTCGTGAATCAATAAAAATAGGGGGACTGAAACTGCAATTAAGTCTTTTATATAGTACATGTTGATTGAAATGGATTTGTAATAAATAGAGATTAAGAGTATATTTTCATGTTTTGTATAAACAATCCCAAGTGCTTATATTGTGCCTTAATGTTTTCTTTTAAGGCCATGGAAAGGATGGTGGAACTATTTCAAGCTACTCTCTTAATTGTGTAGGAAGACATGCTTCTTAAAAGTCTTATGAATTAAGCTTATGAATCCTGAAAATTATGTGAATGCTGAACTTGTTTTGCCATGAATTTATTCATAAGTATTGGTACCTTTGTAATACTACTATATTTTGCAAACTAAGGAAACTACATTATATTGTGCCTTTTGTTGCTGAATTACTTCAATTATTTTTCCATGCATATGACATAAATGAATCTAATTTTATTTAATTGAGAAAAGGAATGAGAAAGATGTGTGTTTCGATCTAGCATGTTTCCATTTGTTTTACTCATGTGAATTAGATAAATGATATGTTCTATTTCTTTGTTTTGTTTGATTTGAAGCATTAGAAGAACCACACACAATTGAAGTATGGGTGCATAGGAAGATTGGAGTGGTTTTGTGCTAATGTTAAGGATGATTGCATACATACAAACAAGTTATGGATAGAGTCTTGGGAACAACCTAAATTTATAAAGAAGGAAAAAACTTAACTTCTTGTGCCTTTGTTGCCTTTAATGTCTAAATCAAAAAAGGGTCACTTAGACTAATTTGTTATATTTATTGGTACATTGTGTGTATTTTGAACACTTTCTATTTGGAGAAGATTAGATGTTGTTGCAACCTGAGCATTATTAATTTATAAACTTGTGGCTTTTGAGATGCAATCATATCTTGAAACATTAAAAGCACTTAAAAATCAAATATTTGAAACAAATTCACATAAAAATCACCTTTTATTTTACTCAAAATATACACGAGTAATACATTTCTTAAGTGTAAACACTTAGTGAATGATGAGGGCTTTTTTTTATTTTCTTCACTTGTTCTTGTTATTTGCTTGATTATTGTGGTACTTATTGACGTGTGGAAATCATGAGTTGAAGTGAACGTAACCTTTCTTCTCCTAGAACTACTTCTCTTATAGATCATCTAGTCAGTAGTAGGATCTAAGTGTCTCAAAATATAACCACTTGTCTTCATCTAATCCCTTATGTGAATTCACTTCACCACCTATATACTTTACTTTCTGGTCTCTTACAAAAGACCTCTCGGTGAAAAAACTACAGAAAAACCTATGCCTACAACAAAACAAAATTTTATAGAATATTAAAATATTACAAAATATTAAAAAATTAATATTTTAAAGATACTTTGTAAAAATAGTAAATATATATTCCCCACTCTACCATACATGTCTACAACACATAAAATACTACATAACAAAAATACATTTTTAAATAACACAAAACCCTAAACCTATTCATATACGTGCATAACAGATAAGAAAAATTTTCAAGATAGAAGAAGATAACCAAAACAAACAAACAATATTATTTAATATTCAACCGTACCTCAAGACTAAGTCATTTTTGTTGGACCACACAAAAAAAGAAACGTATGGGACCACAACCTTCGAATCTTGACAACAATCGTGGGTTGAATCATGGGTTTGTCTTTGAATATATAAAAAATCAGATTTTAAGAAAATAAATAACTGATGTATTATTAATATAATGAAATAATAATATTAATGATGTAATAAAAGGTGATTGTCACGATATTCTAAAATGTCCACGTAGCGCGTCTAAACAACATATCGAATTCGGTGATAAAATTAAAGACTAAAATATACATTAAAATTTAGAGACTAAACTTAAAAACTTATAATTTTATAAAGAGTTAAAAATATATTTAATTTTATAATTATTCTTATTATAAGAATAGTTTCCAAGGAGAATAGAAAAGCGGATACAGGACATTTTGAAAAAAAGGAATTATTTAAAAAAAAAAATCAGAATAATATCGCTAAAAAAAACAAGTCAAAATAATAGAATAGTTTTTATTTTTGGAGTATCATAAGTAGTTTCTAATTCTAAGGTGAGGGTGCATTTAAGTCTCTCACCTTGTACCACTTACATGAACCATCGGATTGAATAAGTTTGTATAATCTCGCACAGTCGTTACCACACTGGATAAACAATTGTTATGTTTTGTTTCGCGTGTTCCTCTCTCCTCTCTTCCATCAGTCCACCCTCCATATTTCTTATCACAAACTTCCTTAATCTTATTCATACCACAGACTAAATTAATACTATACCCATTTTCTCATTATAGTCCTCAAATATCCCTTTCAACCTTTAAATCAAACACCGTGTGTGCTTCTTGGATCATGCTATCCTTGCAAAGCCTTGAGATGAAGAAATTGCATGCAATTCAAATTTGACATTCATTCCAAATTTGACTGACATTCAGTGACATTCAAATTTGCTATCCTTGCAAACCGAATAAAACATGCTTGAGATTTGGTTGTTTTGCCTTTTTGTTTGTTTTGTTTTTTGTTGGATCATGCTTTTTGGTTGAGTTCATTGGGTTGGTGGTTACTCGTTGTTGCCGAGAATTTCAATCTTATAATGACTTCGATTTTCCTAATTTGAAATTCTCTATTTTCAAGCTTTTTGAATCGTAATAAACAGTGCATAAATTAACAGTAACATAATGGAGGATAAATGGTGAGAGAGAAAAAAAGGGCTGATATGGTGGAGCCACCAGTTGAGTACGGAACAGTCACGGTGGCGGTAGCAGTGATGCCGAACTGTGACCGACGGAAAAAGGAAAATATTATTCAGTGTTGAGGGTGCACCAAAAGATCTCGTGGAATCTCTCAATCCAATGACTATTAATTGTGTTCCACCATGAGGCAATTGTTTAGTGGTCCACCTTAGACACCACCCATAAAACACGAGGAATGACTCTAACATAAATAGACAGATCTGAAGCTACTGTCCACTTTGCCACTGTCCCCTTCTCTCCCTAAAGACTTTTCGTGCCATGGCAATTTGTTCTTCACCTTCGTCTTCTTCTTCATCATCTTCTTCATCTTCGTATGATTCTTCCAACAACTCGAAGTCATTGATCATCCATGGCATTGTTGCTGGAGTCGCAGTTGCAGCGGCTGTCGGTGCTCGCACTTACCTGACTCGATTCATCAAATTCCGTAGCCGAGTCGTAGGCATCATACCCGCTCGATTTGCTTCGTCACGGTTCTCTGGAAAGCCTCTCGTTCAAATTCTTGGCAAGCCTATGATCCAGGTTCATCCTCCCTCTCTCTCCTAAATTCAGTTTTCTTCTTTTCAAATCATGTATGTTGATTTCAATTCTGTTGTGCCAATTTTTCCTTTTCAATCAAAGTCCCAATATTATTGTTTTTATTTTTAAGTTTAGTTTAGTGGAAATGATACATTTTTTGTTAATTTTCTTGTACAATTTTAATTCAGCCTATGATTAGTACATGATCCTAAGAGTATCTCCAATTCATATGCTCCTTAAGAACCAAATTTATGTTTTGAAGTTCCTTTCTATGGGCCTATAACTGTAAAATAAGATTTAAGAACACTAATTGATTTTAACTCCAATAATAATAGAACCATGTTTTGGTTCTTAACTTGTAGTATGAACTCTCTTATAATTGTATTAAGATCTGTCGCACGGTGGGAACTGTCCTTATATCTGAATGCTAACTCAACCATCTCCAATGTTAAGAACAGAGCATCTCCAATATGCACATGCTCTTAAGAACCAAATTCATGTTTTTAAGTTGCTTTTAATGGGCCCACAATTGCCACATTAGATTAAGAGCATTAACTGATTTTCACTTTAATGATAGAACCAAGCTTTGATTCTTAACTTACACTATGGAGTCCCGCAATGGTATTAAGAACCATCCCAAAGTAGAAACTGTCCTTACTTTTGGATGCCAACTCATCCACCTTCAATCCTGTGAAAAATTAAGGACTGTTCTGAGCTGTTGTTAAATGTTAAGAACAACCCTCCAACTCGTTCCGGTCTCTCGTCAAGTGTCAAGAAGTTTTTTATACTGTCACACCTGCCAAAGCTATGCAGAGAAAACAGACCGATATCTGCTTCCTATAAGCCTTCCCAAGCCTCCTTCACTTTCCTGCAATCTTAAAAAATGTGGAAATGGTCTTCCACAGTGTGGGAACATAGGGGACACTAAGGATTATGTGTCATTCTCCTCCTAAACCATAAGAGTATTTCATGACTAGCTTTCCCAAGAAATCCGTGAATGCATTTTGACCCTCTTAGTTTCATATAGTCAAGAATCACATTAAGTAGGGATGTACACTGTAGCTCTGAAGAGAATTACAGGCACAAGATGTAGACAAAGTGCCTTCATTGGATGGTTTCTAAACTAAGAAATCATCCACATTTGAAGCTTGTGGGGAAACCGTGTTCTAATTCGAATGCTTAAGGAATTGGGAATTAGTAGGTTAAATTTATCCAAATCCCACCTTCCTTGCAAAGATACATATTTATCAACTGGATTTCTCCTCTTCACTTTCCATAACTTAATCGTGGCATAGGCCAATGAACCAGCACTGGGAACCCGTCAATCTGTCTAGAAATTCATCATCCTCCCGTTTCTTATTCTCCATATGATATTTTACTTGTGAGTTGATCCCATAAGCTACGGAGGCCTCGCCCATAATTTAACCCGGTTTGCTTCTATTTACTGCAGGCAGTACTTGATTGCCACATCTATATTTATTTCTAATCAGCTGAGCTAGCTAACTGTTGCTCATAGAAAAATCTCTACCTTGCCTGCATCATTTAGGCCTAGTTAACATCTTTGGTATGCCTCAAACCAAGACCACCATTCAGCTTCGATGTACACAAATAATCCCAAGAAATAAGGTCAACTTTACGAGCTTGATTTTATTCACCACAAATAAAGTTCCTATACTTCTCAATTTCATCCACTGTTATCTAATAGCGGCCATGGTAGATTTTTTGCCAACCGATATGGCCAATTTATGAAGCATTGGTGGCACCATGGCATTTTATGGTGGAAATAGCGGCTTAAAGTAATGGAGTTTGGCCTTCCACCTTGCTCTGCTCTCCGCATTCGATAACACTGATTTAACCACAGACTGATTTAGGTAACCAAGCCGATTGCATGACATATGATGGGAGACTATCTGACTTAGTTAGAGTGACTCACCCAAGAATGATAAAATCCTAGTCTACTAGTTGCTAAGCTGTAAGGTTCGTGAGCAGTAAACTGGCCATAAAGGGGATTTGTTCGCCCCTGATGTTTTATTGATCGAAAGAAAAAATATACACAAGGAAGAACTATCAACCCTTCCAATGGAAATGTTCCAGTCAATTACAAATGTAAGCAAAAGCCCCCTAGAATTATTCCCTCTCCGTTTCTTATAAGGAAGAGAATAGCATTAAAAACTAATAAAACTAACCAACAAGTCCTGACTGCTCCTAACAGAAAAACTAACCCTATAACTAACCTTAATCACTCATTACAAATTCAATCCTTTTTATTAGGATTTCCCCCCTTTCTCCTAACATAGACTTTTAGCTTATTCTCCATAGGAACAGGCACCTTAGGATTAGCTAACGTCTAACTATACCTTCCCCATCTAAACTAACCTTGTCCTTAAGGTTGAATTCTGGAAATTGCCCTTTGATGAAACTGACATCTTCCCACGTTGCTTTTTTTGGAGACTGCTGCTGCCACTGTATAAGAGCCTGCTGAACTGGCTGCTGCATTCTGGTGTGATAATCCAGGATCTGAAGTGGCCTAATGGAAGTGATTGGCTCCTGCAATTCATGGGCAGGTCCGTTTCCACAGTCTGGTTTCCTTTTGCTTTTTTCAATTGAGATTCGTGGAACACCGGATGCATTCTAGCCTCTGGTGACAACTGAAGTTGGAAGGCTACAACACCAATCTGTTTTATGACAAAAAATGGCCCATGATAACACGCTGACAGCTTTGGATGTATCCTTTTGGGCATGGAAACCTGTTTGTGAGGTCGGATTTTTAAATACACCCAATCACCTTTCTTGATTACAGAAGACTTTCTATGTGAATCAGCAAATTTGGACATGTGACCTTGAGCTCTTGATAAGTGGAACTTTAATTGCTTAAGGGCTTCATCACTGGCCATTAAATCCTGAGCCACAGCTTTGGTGATGGTTTCTCCGGGTATAAACCTTGCAATTGCAATGGATGGATGAGCTCGGCTGTAAACAATTTCAAAGGGGGTCTCTTGGCTGCTCCTTGAAACGTTGTGTTGTACCAATATAATTCCCATGGAAGACATTCCATCCATTTCCAGGGCTGTTTCAGTACAGAAACATCATAAATATGTATCCAGAGTCTTATTAAGAACCTCCTTTTGTCAATCCGTTTGAGGATGATAAGTCGTGCTCATTTTGAACATAGTTCCTTGTAGCTTAAACAATTCCTTCCAAAAATTTCTGAGAAAAGTAGGATCTCTATCGCTGACTATGGATGCTGGAATTCTGTGCTATCTAACCACATCCTTGACAAAAACTTCTGCCAGGGACTGGGATGTAAACGGGTTCTTGATGTGAATGAAATGTCTGTACTTGCTTAACATGTCAACAACAAATATAATATTGAAACCATTAAATTTATGAAGACTTACAATAACATCCATGCTGATGTCCTCCCATATTGCATTTGGAATAGGTAGAAGTTGAAGCAATCCTGCCGGGGTTGATGCTTGGTACTTGCTCCTCTGACACACACGACAAGCTGCTACAAATTCAGTGACTGTTCCTTTCATCCCGATCCAATAAATTGAATGTGCCATCCTTTGATAAGTGCGGAAATTGATGTTTGATAAAATTGATGTTCAGGAGTTTATTTTAGAAGAGTGGGGTTAAAAAAATTGATGTTTGGTAATTATATTTTAAACGTGAGTTTGAAAGAACTGATTGCATTTGGATGGTAAAGTTTAAAGGATTTTGTGGATCCCACCCATAAGCGATCTTGCTCAACAGAAATGCTAGAAAGTATTGCTTACATCAAAATCAATTCTTACTCATCCCAAAATCTATTTTGTTGCACATGATTTCGTATCCAAACAATATTTTTCTGTAGCAACAGATTTTCATCAAATCCAATGCACTAAAATGGACGTTTGGGGATTCAGGAATCTCAAACAAATGTACACTAAATACTTGTTCACACTTTATAGTTGACAAGTCAAACTTTCAGTTTGACTTGTTGACATATTAACCTATTCTCAGCACTTAATGTTTTATAAGTTAGTTGTCTCTAATGATCAAATGATGTGTTTTACCTACTATGAGCTGAATTTACAGAGAACATGGGAAAGAGCAAAGCTGGCAGCTTCATTGGATCATGTTGGTAGGTCCATCCACATGAACTTCCTCCAATCTTGCTTAAATAGATTTACTATGCGAAAATTAGACCCACGTATGATTTGTTGTACTTGGCTATTGAAGGCAAGCAATACCCAAATTTTCTATGATCTAACTGCTTTGCTTTACTTTCCTGTCTGACTTTATTTACAATTCAAAAACACCGGGATTTGGTTTGGATTTTGGTAAAAGTGGATTTAAATGCATTCTGTATCCATGCTGTTTGATGTATCATATTCAATAGCAAAATATACAGTTTCACAGTTTAGTGTTTGCTTAACATACATGTTTATACTTGGCTTGCTTCTTTGATGTCTGATTGGTAATTTTCTCTGGTTCTAGTTGTGGCAACTGATGATGAAAAGATTGCTGATTGCTGTCGCCAATTCGGTGCAGATGTCATAATGACATCAGTGTCTTGCCGAAATGGTAAGCATATATATTTGTAGCATATTTGAGCTATTCAGTGCTTTTTTCTCCGCATAATTTCATTCTCTTTGTTTTGTTTATTAGGTACTGAGCGCTGCAATGAAGCACTACAGAAGCTCGGGAGAAAATATGATATTGTTGTAAACATTCAGGGTGATGAGCCACTTGTTGAACCTGAAATAATAGACGGTGTTGTCAAAGCTTTGCAGGTAAGGTTTGATCTAAAAGAATAATTATTCTTTTCATACCACAAAAATGAAAGTTTTACGAGCAAACAATTAATAGTTATTTCCTTTAAGCTGTAATCATAATGTGCAATTTCACTCTTAACATAATAGTGAATCAACTTTTCCAATTGCTCATTTAAAATAGTGTCTGGTTATGTTGAGAATCTTCACATCTAAGTATCATAACTTAATGGCAAAAAGAAATATTATCATTGGTATCTAAGTTATATATTTTTCCAATAATACTGTGATCTATCTTGCTACTTACAGGCAGCTCCAGATGCTGTGTTTAGCACTGCCGTTACGTCTTTAAAGCCTGAAGATGCTCTTGATCCAAACAGAGTGAAATGTGTGGTTGATAATCGTGGTTATGCCATTTATTTTTCACGAGGGTTAATCCCATTCAATAAGTAAGCTAGACATAATTAAAAGTTCTGAATTCGGTTTATAATTATTCCCTCATTCACAAAACATCTGGTGAAATTGTTGTAAATTTTTTGATGTAATTATACATTTTATAAAGCTGGGTAAATGTCTGCATATTTGAAACAGGTCAGGGAAGGTCAATCAACAGTTCCCTTATTTGCTTCATCTTGGGATTCAGGTACTAATGTTAAATTAATTTTATTGGTGAAGAAAGGGAATAATACTTTTATATATTATTACTACAGTTTTAAATTGTTTATATTGGAAAAGAAATTTCCATTGTAATAATGACTAATAATGACAGAATCATAAAAATAAAACTAAAGAGAATAAAATAAAATCATAGAGAATGAAATTAGATTTCCCTTGACTCTTCAACAATTGGCACTGATAACCATCATCGCCCAAAGTTTATCTGTTGCTTCATTATTAGTTACTAGTTCTCTGTTTGCTCATCTGCAGAGCTACGATACAAAGTTTCTAAAGATATACCCAGATCTTCAACCTACTCCATTGCAACTTGAGGAGGATTTGGAGCAGCTTAAAGTCCTTGAGAATGGCTATAAGATGAAGGTTTAAGTTTTTTATACCTCATGGCATAAAACTTTCAAGTTTTTTATTTGATTGTTTTTAATTGACCTTATATAATCTCGTTTTTCATGATCAAATACTTTTCAAATCCTAGTATTAGTTCTGGTTCTTTGATATTTAATTAAATGCTTTATAGCTTTTACTAGCCACCAATGATAAAAACCAAAAATGTTATCTGACTATTGAACTGAACACAAAGCAACACAAATCTAGTGGATTAGATGTTTTATCATCATCAGTATCATGTTCTCTGCAGCTTGCACCACAGTAATCTTGATCCTTTTCAAGTGGAATACTTAGTCATTTATAGCTTTCAAAAGCACTGTTTTGAGGTATAGTTGGAGTAATGGAGTTACAGATTTTTTTAGTGATAGGAATCTGCATGAAAATGTGGGTGAAAATATCTCACAAGGAGTACTACGATACTAAGTCTAATATTGTATCCGTTTGTATAAGATTTTTTTAAAAATAATTTTTATAATATTTTATCTTTTCGCTATAATATTTTTAAAAAATAATTTTAAAATTAAAGCTTTAAATGAAAAGTCTGTTTAAATAGTTTATCTTAATATCAGTTTTTCATCTATTTGTTATAACTTTTTTTCGATAATGAAATTTCAAAAAATGATTAAAATGAAAACCTACTTTGAGAAACTATTTATAAAAATCATTTTTGAAAGATACATTTTTTAAAAAAATGTCTCATGTTAAAATCTCTAATAATGAATATCTAAGTTATTGAATGTCAAAATTATTTTTTTTAATCGGTAACAAATTTGTCTAAAACAACTTCTATTGTTTTTAAGTAAGTTCTTTTAAAAATCATTTTTAAAAATATAAAGTCAAAATTACTTTTTAAAAATTTTAAACAAATGAACCCATTATGTTTCCAACCCTCTCTCTTAGGGTGAAATTCACGTAAGTCCCGTCATTTTGAAAATGGGTCCTAAATAAAGTGGTAGGACCTGTATGAATTTCACCCAGTTAGAGAATAAGTGTTGAGAAAAATTTCAATATCCCACAGTTCCACTTAAATTCGTTTTTCAGATTGCCTTCCCGAAAAGAAAAAAAACAGAGAATTCATAAATTAGTCTTTTAGTGACATTTACATCAAGATTACTGCAACTATTAAGTATTTTAGAGTTATAAAGTCATAGTTGATAACTGAGATTAAAATAACCTTTTGATGTGGAATGACCATTCATATCAATGTTGTGCACTTCTGATTTTAACTTGTAAAAACGTTGGAGTTAATTTTTGTTATATGTTGCAGGTAATAAAGGTCGATCATGAAGCCCATGGTGTTGACACCCCTGAAGATGTTGAAAAAATAGAAGCTCTAATGCGTCAGAGGAACTTGTCTTGAAAGTGTAGTTATAGCAGTGAATCCGTCAAAATTATAAATTATTAAAACGAGAAGCGACCGACAAGGAAGGCTTGTATTCTTTTTTCAGCAATGCTATATAATATGAAAGATGATGCACACGAGTTTAATAATTTGATCCATAATGTTACATTTATGGATGGGCATTAGGACTAGATTTTCATGTAGACATGTATATGGGAGAAAGAAAAATTTATTTACACGTATATTATCTTAGAAAAATAGCAGTTGTACTTGCATGATATTTTGATTCGTAGTGTTAGTTAAAATCTTGTAAGAAATTGATTTCTATTGCTTGTAGGGCTGTGGTATTGCATAGAATTCATGTAAGACTAATATTAATATTGTTGAATTCTGAAAATAATTATGTTGAATTATCTTTAATATTGGAAGCCAGCAAAATAACTTCAATATTGAAAGTGAAAGAACAATATAGTTTTTTAAATCTGACCAAATAGGATGGGTTTGGACAATCACTTGGTCAGCTAAAGGATCCGATTAGTATGCCTGGTTGGCTATGTCAAAAGAACTTATTTAACTTTGTTTGATTCAGTAGGTTTGCTCTAAGACTGGTGATTTGATATCCACTTTATATGCATTACTAGTATCGTTTTAATGTGACGACACAAGAAGCCATTAATTGCATGCGTGAACAGTTTTGCAAGAATAGAATGTGAATCATTTCCTATGGTACTCGCTTCCTTCCTTTTTAATTGTTTTATGGTTGGTTACTAATGAAATTATTATTATTATTTTTTTTATAAATAATTTTATCTTTTTCTTGTATTATTCTTAATTGTTAATTATCTCAATCCATTTATTTCTCTCTCCACAATAAATAAGGATAATTTTGACAAAAACAACTTTTAATATTATTTTGAAATTTGAAAACGACAATAAAAAAGAACAATTTTTTTTGAACAAACGACACTTAAAAATGAATGGAGGGAGTATTATTTTTCCAACAACACAAGATAGGCAAAAATTATAAGTCCTTAAGAAAGGCAACATCACTCAAGCCAGTCAACAAGGCGAAAAAGTCAAAGTGAAGAACATCAAAAATTCTAAACAGCACTAACAATTCATATATAGTCAAAACTTAGCAAAAAAAAATCTTCCAACCACTTATGGATAATTCCATAACTCAACCATAGTAATAGTACAAACACCAAGAGAGCAAGCGAAGCTGAAAACAAAAACACCATTATTGTCAAGCGTCACTCTGTCACTAGTCAAAGTAGCTCCATGATTGATAACCGCCCGATTTCCATTTAGCTTGAGACCAACATAAGGATTTTACCACCAAATTGGGCCAGCCACAGCCGCCCCTAGGAACTAGAAGCAGGAGTGCGAAAATGAAGTTCTAATGATTGAACAATCCTTTGATGAACAACATTAGAGATCAAAGACCCAATGAAAATGGTAGAATTCCTAAAAGTCTTTTTATTTCGAGATATCAGTTTGTAATATTATAAATCAATCAGGTATCCACATCATGATTCCTAAAATCTGTAGGAATTTTATTTTCCATAAGAACAAGCAAAAGCTCATTGCTCTGAGCATGATTCCTAAAAACTTGAGACATAAATTTAGTATGTAAAAACATAAAAGAGAAATCTGATGGACGCGATTCTCATTAGTGAGAAGACAGTTTCAAGCAATTTTCTAAAGAAGTACACTCAGCCTTTCAAGATCCCTCCATCACCAGATGGAACAATAGAGCTCGTTAAAGGAAAATATGTTTGTCCATCTCACAATCGCATAAGTCAAGCCATTCATCTCCCGACACTAAATCAAATAGTCATGAACACTAGGGTCGCACAGGGCGGTCATAGCATATATACAGATAAGGATTGATCTAAGAATGTAGTGGTGCAACCCTTTGAATTTCCGAACCTAAACTTCTTTAATATAATAATTGACAAATTTACTAAGCTCAAACAACAAAACACCATTAAAACCATGGTCAACAATACACCCAATGCTCGATCCATCAATATGTCCAAAGTTAACCTGAAAATAATTTCCTAGTCTCCAACCAACATTATCAACCAACACATGCCACATAGAAGAGATCCCCTTCCAAAACATCCCCAGTTTTTTAATTTTTGTTTTAGTGTGATGATACAAGGAGAAGCCATTATATGCATTAATGCTATAAGTTTGTCAAGTTCACAAAGTTTTTCATGCATTTGTTGATCGTCAGGACCTCATTGATATTAAATATGTAATTTTTTTTTTACCAAATAGACACTAAATATGTAACATGAGAAATAAACTTGATATATCATATGTAATTCTAGGGTCCAATCTCACAAACTTGTGGAGATACACATTGGTACAAATTTGACTAATATTTTGTTAAGTGAGACTAGCTTTTTTGTTAAGTGAAAGATATCCAAAAATTCATTGAATAGAGGACAAAAGTTATTAATAATTAATTTTGAGAAATAACATTTTTACTATCTATGTCTCTACTAATAAGCAACCATTAGAAAAAAAAAATTGTTCCTAAATAGTATTTTTCATGTCAAATTGAAAAGATGAAAAGTCAAATTGAATTTCATGTGTAAATAGTATTTTAAGAACATATATAATTAACAAATAAAATTCACTATATACTTCTCATAATACTATGTGTAAAAAAAAGCAAAATATGCTTATAAAAAATGCTGGAGAGAATAATTATTTGTCACCCATTATGTTGAATTTTTATATATTTTTTTTTAATTTTTAATTAAGTGCTTCAATAACACTTAATTTATCTCTTTTAAATTCAGTGTTATTATTTTAATGTATGTCACTCAGTGTTAAGTCATTTAGAATTATATCACATTCTAAAAATTTAATATTTAAACACTTTCTTTCTTTATTCTTTGCCATCCATTTTACATTTTCTAAAAAATTAAATTATATGAATCAAAACATGTAAGAAAAAGACATTAGAAAGGGAGGCAGGGCCAAAGCCCCTCGTTGCCACTCTTTGAATCCATTACTATGAGAGATTACCATCACATTATTATAAAAGTGAAAGACGAAATTGATTAGACATTTAGTTAATATATAAAAAAAATTTCACCACAAAAGAAAATTCTTGTAACAATGAAAGAATAAAATACACGAAGATTATTTTTTTTAATCAACTTATAATGAGGTGAATGTTACCGTAAATCACTTTAATAGTAGTCTACTGTAAATCTATATTTAAAAGTTATTTAAAACTTTAATAAAAATTGACGAAAGTCTTTGAAGTGATCCTTTTGTACTTTATAGTTGTAACATTAATTAGATAGATGTATAAAAAATACAACTATCAAAACCGAACCTATCAAACCCATATCAATAAATTATTGTCTCAAATTCGTATGCCGAACTAGACTATAAGTTTTTAAAATAAAAATCGAGATTGTGTAGATGTGGCTGGAGCCGCTAGACACAACCGAAATCCATGTTATTCATTACCAGTAGTGATGACATGGCGTGAGACTGACATATCAAACATGAAAATGCAACCGGACAACAAAAATTAGTCCCACCTCATCCTCATCCACACACGATCCTGTTCCTTTTCGCCAAAAAAAATATCCAAATTAATAGAACTTGTCTCAACTCGCTTCACTTTCATCGTAACACTTCCACTTCCCGATCCCTCTCCATGGCCACCCTCCTCGAATCCATCTCCGTCGTCCCTCGCCCTTCTGCCGCTATCTCTCCCGTTGCCGCTCGCCGGAGTTCCCCCAAGTTCGCAACTTACGTGGGCCTCAGACCTAGGCCCAGGCCCAGGCACATTTTCTCCACTCACTGCGCTACTTCCAGAATCGCTAGCCGTAACTCACGCGTAGTGTGCGAGGCTCAGGATACCGCTGTCGATGGTCAGTTTTTATATTCGGCGCAAATAAAATTTTTTATTTTTAATTAGAAAATAAAACAAATTTGTTCCGACCTTTTTTGTATAGTTGATGAAATTTTTTCTGTTTTTATTTTTCATTTTTATTGATGACATTGATAAATATAAACATGCAATTTTATCTATAGTTTTCTGTATAAGTATTTTATTATGATCTCAAGCCAGTAGTATCTTTTTCTTATATGTTGTTCATTTTGAATCTTATGCATCAAGTCCTCTTAGTTTTGGTGCCTTAGTTGGTCGAGGAAAGTGAGTGTTTATAAACTATTATAATTACTAGCCTTGATTTTTAAGCAATGAGAAACTTTTTGGTGTACTAAACAGTGGCCTTTGGTCTGAGGCTAAAAGACTAAAGGGTCTGTCAGACCTTGTGTGTGGCTTAGGCCACCCTTTTTAGCACCAAAGTTACAACCTGAAGTCTGCTGTAATGCTTTTCTGAGGTATTGACTGATATGGGTCGTCTTATGTGAGTGTTTTGTCGTTAAAAGGTGCTTAAGTGGTTGAGGAAAGTGAATGTTTATAAACCATCTTTAATTTCGATTCCCAATCATTGAGAGACTTTTTGTTGTATCAGGCAATATTTAAAAATGAAAAACAATACAAATAAAGGTGGTAGGTAATTCGACTGTCTTAACTAATTATGTTATGATCAACTGATTGATAAATCCATTTGATTTGAAAGTCAACTTGGGAGAGTAAGGAGTGATCTTCCACAAATGTAAAATTGTATGACCATGATGTGCATGATGCAAGCTTCCAATCTAATGGTGGTTTTTGTGAGAAATCCATCTTCTAGAAAGGATTCATTGGTGTAAGATTGTTTTTGATTTGTACTTGTGCCAATGATTACTCTATCTTGGTAACTTCCACATGGAGTTGACTGATACCTTGAGTTATTGCATTTTGGGAATCCATTTTCAATGTTGAGTTTATTGGTGAAGTTTCAATAACTTTTGTTTTTGTTGGTGTGAGTGTGATGCATTTGCAATGACATGCCCATGATCCATAACTTTTGTGTATTTTATTTCCTTTGCATTGATTAAATGAACTCAATAAGATCTAATTTTTTAGGGGATATAAGGTTGGCTTGGTGGTTGAGTTGTGGGAGTTATGGAGTGGAGTGATAAGGAGGTCGCGGATTCGATCTTCACCCTCAACAAAAATATTAACAATACTAATTACTAACATTAGCTGTTGTAAAACAAATAAGATATAGTTTTCGGCCAACTATTATTTTTCCTTATGTTCCTGTCTTGAACACAAATGGGTCTTGCTGATTTGATGAGAAAACTCCTCCAAAGCTTCAATGGGTGTATTTGCCTAGGAAACCAATGACAAAGTCATCAATGTTCAGTAGCAAGAGAATGTTAGCAAAATAGCAGTAATGCTGAGTGAGATATCAAACCTGGGGGCCAAGCCTTTTATTTATAGAATTGACAACGGTTGGTTATGATCTGCTTTATTTGAGAGTTCTAATAGAATAATGAGTCTTTGTGGTCTGTGTGCTTCTTGTTTATTATTGATCACATTTGAAAAGATAAAAGTGTTAAATCTTTAGTTATAACTTATGAGTTAGGTAATTTTCAGAAAGCATGCCTTTCATAAGATTCACTTATGGACGAAGCTCTATACTTTAGAAGAGGATATGATACTATATTGAAATATGATTTGTCTTTCTGTTTGTAGAAAAAAAAAATATATGATTGGACATCTATGCCACTGATAGATATATTAAACTTGGTATCTTCTATTAGCTTGTTTGTGCATTTTTATGTGATTTGCATGTTCTTCAATTCAGCATTGTCCATAATTGGTAGAATCAAATTCAGATTCAGGTAGATCCAAATGATAATTTTCTATAATGGTTTATTGCAGTGGCTGCTATTACCGATGAAAATTGGCAATCGCTTGTTCTAGAATCCGAATCTCCCGTTTTGGTTGAATTCTGGGCTTCATGGTGTGGTCCCTGCAGAATGATTCACCCTATAATTGATGAACTAGCAAAGCAATATGCTGGGAAACTCAAGTGTTACAAACTCAATACTGATGAGAGCCCTTCAACTGCTACCCGGTATGGTATTCGAAGTATCCCAACTGTTATGATCTTCAAAAATGGTGAGAAGAAAGACACAGTTATTGGAGCTGTGCCTAAATCAACACTGACATCAAGCATAGAAAAATTCTTATAAGGTGTTAATGTACTAATGAATGCCTTTCTTCAAATAAGGAGCTATTCTTTCTTTTAGTTTCTTCTTTTTTAAGTCCATGTATCATGTTTTTCATAATTTGTTTACTTAAATATACTTTTTTATGCTCCTGTGTAGTTATTATCAGGTGCAGCCTTATTTTATGTTTTTAGATTAATCTAGTTACTGATGTTTTAAGAAGTAAATTTGCTGTTAAATTGTAGTACATGTTACATTGATTTTGATAACCTTGGCTTTTGTTTCTCTTCAACTTTCATTTAAGACTGCATTTTTGGGTATATGGGTATATTATAAAACAAACATGATAATTTGAATAAAGTTTCTTAGGTCTTATGGATATAAAATAAAATGAATTTTCGGACTTGCAGCATTAATTATGGTACATTCCTTCTTTAATTTTAGAGGGTCAGATTCATGTTGATTTAAAACAACACTAAACCTGAGTTTGAATATTGCTGTTGATGTAAGAACTTTTTTGGTAGATAATATATAAGTACTTTTGTAAACATTCTATGAGTTTTGAGACATTCCCTAACTTTGGTGATCTCCTCAGTCCCAACTCACTTAAACTTTCTTTTATCAAGAAGAAAATACACTAAACCTAATACAGGAACTAAGAGGCATATATTATAATATATTAAATCAGCTTCCCGAGTTTTGATCATGACACATCAGCATTCTACATGTCACATAATCACAATTGTGCTACCTTCAACTATATGCTGAGTTGTCAACTTAGAAACAATCCTTTTCTTTTCTCTCTAATATTTTCTCCAAATTAATTTTGTGATAATTATTTTGTTGTTTCATTTTTATCGTTTAATGCATTTTTCAAGTAATTACACGCCTCTTCCAATTCCAAACATAATATTAACTACACTTAATTCTAAACCTCTGCATTTACTAGCTACTAATTTTTTGACCTTCCTTAATCTCCTAATATTCTATTTTATTTCCACAAGCCCACCCCGTCCTCTAAAACTTCAATTACATCAACTTCAAAAAAAAAATATGATTATGTATTCTTTTTGAATCTGTATTGCATATTTGATTCAACCAATATTGCATATATTTAATCAACTTAACAAACAACATTAAGCTTAATTGTTGTTGTCGGAGGACAAGTGCCCTTATCTTCATCTTCTTTTTTGCTTAATATTTGTGTGTTTTATTTGAAATATTTTGTTTAATATTTATGTGTTTTATTTAAAATTTTTGTATCGTAGATTTTCTCTGTAATGTTCTTTACACTGAATATTTTGGAATCTATAAAAACTAGAATCGACGGAAATAGTCAAGATTAGGTATGCTATCTCAAATCAAAGAAAATAAGACATATACAATGTCAAATAAAATCATTAGTCTTTAATTATGTAGTTGTTTTACTCAGTTAACTCTACTATTTTCCTAGAAGTTTGGATGATGAAGTAAAATGAAAATATGGAGTTGAGACAAAGGTTTGCGGTCAAAAGAAAAGTATAAGATAAATGAACTAAGTTTGATAATTCTATATGTTTCATAATTCATTATGTACATTCTAGATTAAATAATTTGTTAGTAAATTTTTTCCAACAAAATAGTTTATTTGAAATTGTCATGTCTATTTTTGTACATTTATGAATTGGTTTGTGTCTTTCTCTTATTCAAGCAAGAAGCCTAGACCTCACATATATAGCTTATTTGTAGTTCTCACGTAAACTTTAGAATTTTCCGTGACATCAATGGGATGAAATAAATATAGAAAAACCACATAAAATACTAAAATGGAATTAAAAATTTAGATTATGACATTTTCATTGGTGTATATATATATATTTTATCTTCATATATGTGAACTTACATCTATTTTATACTTAGTCTTTTTTCAAGCGAGTCTCAATACAATAAAAAAGAAGTATAATTTGATCTTAACTAATATGAACATGTATTAGTATTACTTCGAAAAAGAGTTTATTAAATTTCATAATAACATAATTTATATATATATATATATATATACTTTATTTGGTTGTTTATTGCAACAAAAATGAAATTGACGGATTTTAGTGGTTGCATATTACCATCACACATATTATATTTCTATAAATTATATTTAAGAATTATAATTTTTTTTATAAATTAGATACACAAACAATATGTAAATTTTAAATAATAAAAAAATTTATTTAAACAAAAAGCACAAAATATTCTTAAGCTAACCCACGCAGAGCGTGGGTCCATTCTAGTTACTATTAAATATCAAATCGCAAATTGGCATAATTATATATTCGATCTGCATCATCAGCCTGGGACAATGTCTCCTTTTTATGTTTCATGTTATTTGCTCTCAGAATAAAATGCACACAAAATGGAGAATCATGCATTAACCAAAATTGATTATAAATTATTGGTTTAATTACACTTTTTCTTCTTTATCTTTTGTCCAATTTTAAGTTCTGTCATGTATTTTTTTTTTGATTCAATTCCTTCCTTTTGCAATAAATTGATGGAGAATGATGAGATAGCACTAACGACATCAAATATTGTCATAAGTAGCTGAGAAAGAAAAACAACGATGTAACTGTCATAAATACAAAATTGAACACATTAGTTGCAATAAACATTGAAATAGTTCATCTTTGATTTCCTACCAACAAAATAGTGTATCTTTTATTACAACCAACATATTTCATTCATATAGCATATCTACCATCTTATTACAAGGGTGGACAAGGACTTGTCACCTGTTTGGAAACCGAAAAACCGATAAAAAGGGCAAGCACGGGCGGATATAATTGGGTGTAGTTTTCAATTTCAAATGAATAATTATGGCTGATTTCGGGTGTTGAAAATCAACCCCTCAGTGTCCGAACCCGCTCAAGACGGACTACAATGCAAACTTGTAGAGTACACAAATTACTTATTAGACTTTTTCATCCCCCAATTAGATATGTCAAAACGGGCTACCCGACCCATTCAGAGCCGGCCCTAACGGGTTACGGGCTTCTTCGGACCGGACTAAAAAGCCCTGTTTTAATATGGGCTGTTAAAATATTACCTAAGCCCTATTTTTTAAAAAATTTTTTATTATATTTTTAATTTTCTTGCGACTCTTTTAATTTAAAAATTTTCTTCATGTCTATTTAAAAACAACTTAGTTCGAAATTTCTTCATGCCCATTTAAAAACAACATAGTTCTACATGCCTATTTAAAAACAACTTATATGGTATTCTAGATCATTAAAAATACACAATAAAATAACACACAAACTAAGTTTGAAATTCGGATTTTCCAATTAACACAAACTCGATTCAAACAACACATTATCCAAACAACACACAAATTAAAATAAGTTCAAATTGTCAAAAACAACTTAGATTTGTCTAGCATGACACAAATGAAAAACTCAAATCAAATTTAAATAGAGTGCTAAATAGTTTTAATGTGACTTTGAAATAAATCTTTTTAGACTCCTTGAGCAATGTTCACATTTTCCAAAGTGTTGGATGATTGTCCACTTTGATCATTTTGATTCGTATCATTGTCATTGTCATATTCTACAAAATAAATAAAAAATTGTTTGTTAAAAATATATAACCAACTAAAGATAATATTGTATGTGAGAGTGCCGTCACATTTCCCTTCAAAATAGGGTTTGTACTTTGTTGTGTCTTTGTGAATTCTTCAAAAAAATTGGAACCGGCCCAATTTAATTTTTGTTTGATCGGACCTTTTTTTTAAGACTAATTTTACTCTTTTTATTTTTTTAAAATTGATTATGCGGGCTGCGGGCTACCTGGTACCCATACGGGCTAACCCTAATGGGTAACGGGTTTATTCAGATCGGGCTAAAAAGCCCTAAAAAATTCAGGCTGAAATTTTTAGGCTCAAGCCCTATGTTTTAGCGGGCTGGGCGGGCCGGCCCATTCGGGCTAGCCCATTTTGACAGCTCTACCCCCAATGACTCACTAACTTTACTTCTACACTCTAACTTTACCTTGTCTCTCTAACTTTTCCTTTTCTCAATATTTAATTTTACTCAATTACTCTTAAGTCTAAGTCTCTAACGTTACAATCTCTCTTTCTGTTTTCTAATTTCTAGTTCTAGAGTAATAATCAATCCCTCTTCTCTTAATAAAAAAAAATAATTGATCCCTTTTCACTCTTCTCTTCTACTCTCAAAATTTTCATACTAAAGAGAACAAAACTATATTTTTCTTCAGTTCTCTTTTTTTTGGTATTTATTTTTCTTCTATTCTCTTCTACTCTTTCTTTTACTCTATCTCAATATAACATAACAATAAAAGAGAATAAAACAACTTCAAATATTTGCAGATACGAAGATATTTCTCAATCTTACTTGTTTGGTTTTTTTAGATTTGGAACAAGACTTCTTACATATGAATTGTTTATTTTTTTAGATATGAAATAAAACTTCTTACACATTATTTGAAATTTGTACTTCTAGTTTGGATATCTCTTCTTTACTATAAATTAGTTCAAAAAAAAAAAATCACAGTTTTTAATGGTCTAACTCGTACCAACTGATCTGATTAACTCGTATAAACTGAAAAAACCGAAATCTGTAGGAATCGACCTTCATACAGTCGAAATTGATCCTTAAGATAACACCCACGACTGTGGTTGGGCCTTAAGAAATCTCCATGTATTTCAAATACATCTTAGTGCTCCTTCGTATTACTACATAATACATGATAAATATCATTACTACAATGATCAAAAACATCAAAAAATTAGCAAATACATTGATTGACAACGTTGAACATCAATGATTTTGCAACTTGGTTATCTTCTTCATTTGTTTAAAAATGATAACCTCCGTCATATCAATGTTGGTATCAACTATAGTTGTAGCAGTTGTGCATTTCCTAACATATGTTTTATCACACCAATTAAAGAATCCACAACCACTATTTTCAAGTCATTTCTGTAAAAATACACACATCATAGAGAAAAGTAGAAATTTAAGATGATTGTAAACAATGTGTTAGCAATTTAAACTTACCACAAAATTTCTACAACTCAAAAACTTTCTTCCAAAATTCTTGTGTGTTGCATATGTTCATATAACAACATTCATTTCATAAAAACAATTGGGTCTCTTAAACCCACTGAAAGAAGATCCACTTTTATTTTGCATGGAGAATGAAGAGTTTCTCATACCCTTACCCTTATAATTCATTTTTTTGGATGAAGATTGCATGTTTATCAGCTTAGGAACGAAATTTGTGACCCGAATTTGAAGAATTTATGCAAGTTCAATTTGGAGATGAACTAGAACCCTAACCTTATGTTTTTGATTTGAGGATTTCAATTTACCCACTAAGAGTCCATTTTACAAGTGAGTAACGATCATATCCTACCTAACAACCACATATACCCTCACTTATGCAAAATATGATTTTGTCCCACTCATATCAATGGAAAACAGAAGAACGAACATGAGTTAATTTAAAATGATATAGGACGAAATTGAATTAAAAAAAAAAAGAAGATAAATGACGAAATTGAATAAAAAAAATGATAAAGGAAGGAATTTAAAAACGGACAAAAGTGTGATTAAACGGATTTTTTTTTTATCAAAGGTTATAAATCATTTCTATGGGTGAATAACATCTTAACCCTTAATTCCAAAGATTCACTATAAGAAATTTCAAATATTGTGTCACTTATGTTGTGACGGTTATTGGTAAACCGTCCTTGATGTCAAATTGCGACGATTTCTGTGACCTTTTTTACCATCCATCGCTGTTGTGAAATAAGAAACCTATTTTTGTTCACTCCAAAATCCCCCAATTCCCAAACCGGTTTTAGTTTCCTCCAAAACCCTTATCGCCTAAAGCTCTAAAACTTGTTTCAGTTTCATTTTTCGTTTTCCCCAAAATCACGACCAAACCCTTTATCTCCATTTCAATTTTATTTTCCCCCAATTCGCATTTCATCCTCCATCTCAGGTTCCTCCCCATTCGTGACCACCCTCCATCTTAGATTCCTCCTCATTCGTGACCTCTCTCCATATCAAATTTGCTCCCTACGGCTTCCATTCGTCTCATTTTGCTTTGTCTTCTTCTTTTCGCCATCTTCCATCTTTCTACCGTCTGTCGTCTTCTTATCTGAGCTATACAAGGTAATGCTCCCATCTTCTTTGTTCTTCACTCTTTCTTGAAAATTTTACTAAAATCTTAGTACTCAAATTCCTTTCCCAAAAAATTTTGTAACTCAAAAACCTAAAATTTATTGTATCCCATAGAATCTATTGAGCTCGGGTTAGGTTGAAAGCTCATTGTTGTGCACAAGTTGAAAGTCATTGCGGCACAAACGTTAAAGGTTGTCACTGCGCACAGATTGTTGTTTGTTGTGAACTCAAATATCTCTCAGTTTTTAGGTAACAACTCGTTGCTGCATCTTTAGTTCCAATAGTTTATGTTCTACAAAGTTGTTAAGTGACTGAAGATATGTACCATCACAACACAACATAGATTACTTGAATGTATAAAGTTACACTACATTTTCTTAAAATATTATTATTTTGAACTTGTGCACAACAATGAGCTGATTTATTTTGAACTCATAATACTTTAGATTTATTTTGAACAAATATTATTTCTTGGATGACTGATTGATTTATGGTTTTGAGTCCTTGCTATTTGAATGAATCAATAATAAATATTAAGGCAAAGCACATAAAAAATAAATATTGTTATTTATTATTATTATTATTATTATTATTATTATTATTATTATTATTATTATTATTATTATTATTATTATTATTATTCATAATTTGGTTCACTAGCTCGCAGGGAATTCAATAGAAATTGAACAATGAATATTAATAAGTAGAGTCCATATTCTTACCGTAATTGGGACATTTTCAACCTTTTTATCCTTTCAATTCATGACTTGATGGGTGAAGAATTGAAATTTTGAACCATGAACGTAAGCATGTTAGATGTGAAATTTATTTAAATTTGAAGTTGATTGTAATGCCAAGTTATCAAGCATACCACATTTATTAATTTATTTGGAATCTTTTTATGTAATTAGACGTGTACATTCAAATAGAGTTGTGTGCAAACTAATTGGTAGATAGTGAATTTTCTGGATAATATACTATAGGTCTTACCAATTTCTTAGTTTAGAGAGCATAAATTTGTATAATATTTTTTTTTCATTGTTTGCTAATTCTTTATTTCTTTGTTTGTATATCCAAATGATTAGACTCTACAAGATACTTTGTTGGATTTGTTATCTCTTCAAAGGCTTAAATTATGCAAGTGAGTCTATTTTATATTTTATATATTTATAACGTATAGAATGTCATTTGGGTTTGGTTCTAATGATTTGCTTCTTCATTTGGAGAAGTATATTATTCTTTACTATTTATTGCTTATTTGTGACTAATAAGAACCTTTCACTAAATAGATGCGATCTTCATCTTAGCAGCACATGAACTCGATTTGAATATCCTTTCTTGCTAGCATGCTACTATATATTCAATATTGTCCTTATGTTGCCTTTGTTCTTATGCAGCCTAGATTTAAAATATCACTGGGATGTTGCTACTATAATAATCAATAACTTAATAAATAACATGTCAAATTAATTTATACATTGTTTGTATGTAGTCAAATTTATACATTGTTTGATTCTAGTAACATTTTCACTCACAATTGTGTATAATCTTATTACTTTCATTTTTGTCTTTGTTTAGCAATGCATTGTGTAACTCTACTCTAATTATGTTTTTTTTATTGTTGATACATGCAATGACTATAGGCTTTGGATTTGCATTTTTTTGGTATAGTTTGGTTGGGACTCATATATAGAACATTCTCTTTACGTACTCATAACTTTTGAATTCATCTGCCTATTAGTTTCCTTCTATACATATTTAAAAAGTTCTAGTTTGAAGTTCTCATTCTTTATGCTTGTTCTTATCATTTGTATTCCCTTAAATTATTATTGTTTAATACTATCCTCTTGTCCTTATTTTGATTTTAGAGTAAACACTATTTTATTTTTCTCGCAGTTGAAATGGTGAAAAACAATTTCAGTGGTGGTTCTCATAAGACGTTCTAATCAATCAAACTCTTTTGCTTCTTTTTGAATTTGACTATCTAAATATCAGGTTTAGTACATTCTCTGCGTATTTCTTGTTTCCTTTTTCTGTATTTTTAATGTTTATTCAGACTTGTTCTTCTTTATGGACATTTGGAAAAAACACTTACCACATCAAAATAAAAGTTTTTTTTTTATTGGTAAAAAAAATAATGAAAAGCTTTTTGTTCCTTTGATAAAAAAAAACACTCAAGAAGGTTGTATTTGTGTAATAATTGTACAAAAAATCTGAAACACTAGAGTTTGTATGACTGCTTTCATTGCTTATATTTGTAGAGATGCAACTCACCGTGTCCTTTCTTTCGTTTTTGATGTTTTCTATGATGGTAGGTAAGTAAGGCTTAATAGTGACTTTTTTTTAGATTAAATTTGTGTTCCATTATAATAGGGCCAGAAGTTTGTGCCTACATGTTTGATTGACGACGAGTTTTTGAAAATCGTGGTAGCTTTAATGTGTAACTTTTCTCAAAATCAATGTGATTCTGTCAAACTCAGTTTAGTGACACTTGTGGTGTGATGGAGAAGAAGTTATATGTTTATTAGTGACTACCAACTAATTCTTACCGATTTAAAAATCTTCTTTTAACTTGTTTAAGTAACCTGCAATTAGAAGATATGTACATATAGTGGACAATATGGAAACAATTTTCGTTGGAGTGATAGAACAACTTATAGTAGATTGCTTTATTTCATTCCTTATAATCATGTGACCAATTTATTTTCATTTCATATTGCTGCAAAATATGAACGTACAACTTGTTGATTCATTTTTCTGCATCTATCAAATTCGTTGTTGTTGATTCCTTTTTCTACATCCTTATCCTGATTTACAAAACCTAATTTGGTGTTCCTAGAATGATTTAATAAAAGCTAACATCAAAGTTCTGATTTTGTCTTCACCGGATTAATTTTTCTGCATCCTTAATTTGTTAAATCATTTTACTATTTTTTTTTAATTTATAATGGGTTGTTTAATAGATAAAGTAGTTAATGGAAGTTAATAGGTATTTTGCACATAAAAAATAGTGAGTTTGTATGTACATACTAAAAAAAATAGGAGAATGAAAATCATATGATGACGATTAGTGTGAAGGTGAAAGTCCAAAATCAATCTCTAAAGTTCATGTTAATTTTTTAAACAAATCATCAATTTAATCGATATTAAATTCTGGAAAAATCAAGACTTAACTCCAAAGCTATATAATAAATAAATAAATTTGTAAAATTATAGATATAAAGGATTCCTAAAACTATCAAAACACACTCACCTTATTGAATAAATAGTTAGTGTCGACGTCTTGTTCTACTTTCATTTAGAAATCGAGACCTAATATTAACTCTATGAATGGAAAAGGTGCGACGTTGTTTTGTATTTCTATACATTTATGTCAAATATTTTTTTTGTTATTTGTGTTGTTATTATCAATTATTAAATAATAAAATGTGCTTTCTCTAAAGTATTTTTGCGATTGTTTTGTGAATCTGCTTTATGACTCTTTTGCACGATTTCTTCCTTTATTCATAGTGAATCTATTCTGTTTTAAGGTTAATCTTTTTTCTTTACTAAATTGCATTATCTTCTTTGTGTGTCTTTGGTTCAAAATAACATATATTTATTCACTCTGGTACTACCAAAATGTATCAAGACCTTAAGCAGAAGTTCTGGTGGTCAAGAATGAAGAAACAGGTAGTAGAATATATGGCTTCGTGTTAGACTTGTCAGAAAGCCAAGGTAGAGCATCAAAAGTCAGGGGGATTGATAATGTCATTAGATATACCAATATGGAAATGGGATAGTATATCTATGGATTTCGTGGTAGCATTGCCTAAGACTCAATGGAAGTTTGACTCCATTTCGGTGATTGTTGACAGGTTGACCAATTTTGCCCATTTCATACTTGAAGATACATTGCCGAGATTGTTAGACTACATGGGGTACCCTCCAACATTGTGTTAGATAGAGATCCGAAGTTCATTTCTCATTTATAGGGAGCATTACATGAGGCGTTGGGTACTAAGTTGAGATTGAGTTATGCCTATCATCCTCAATTTGATGGACAAACAGAAAGGACTATTCATACCTTGGAAGATTTATTGAGAGCGTGTGTGTTGGATGAACGAGGAAGTTGGGATAATATGTTGCCTCATGTTTAGTTCACCTATAACAACAACTATCATGTGAGCATTAGGATGGCATCGTACAAGGATTTGTATGAACGTAAGTGTCAAACCCCATTGTGTTGGTATTAGGATGGTGAGAACCTAATTGTGGAGCCATAATTGGTACACCAAACCACAGATAAGGTCCGTTTGATCCAAGAAAGCATGAAGACATCATAAAGCAGACAAAAGAGATATGTCGACCAACGAAGGAGACCATTGGAGGATCAATAGGGTGAACATGTATTTTTGAGAGTGTCGCCTATTACTAGAGTTGGTATGGCATTGAAGTCTAAGAATCTCACTCCTAAATTCATTGGCCCATACAAGATTCTACGTGTAGGTCTTGTAGCTTATCAGATTGTCTTGCTTTCGAGTCTGGCCAAACTGCATGACATGTTCCACGTGTCACAACTAAGGATGTACATGGCAGATCATTCCCATATTATCATGCCAGATGATATCCAGTTGAAGGAGAACTTTTCCTTTGTGGTTCCACCACCGAGCGATAAAGATATGACTACTAAGAACCTAAGAGGCAAGGGGATCGCCTTGGTCAAGGTGATTTGGGACCAAATGACTAGAGATGCAATGTTGCAATTAGAGGAGAGATGAGAGAGCTCTACCCTGACCTTTTTATGAATAACTAGTTTCGATGACAAAACTATTTTTAAGGGAGTGAGTATTGTAACATCCTCTAAATTTATTATTTAAAATAATTAGGACCCATAAATATTTTTTTAGTATTAATTTATGTGTGATAATTATTTGTCTTGCTTGACTTATTGTAGTTGTGATAATTTATGTTTTATCTTTAGTGCAAAAAGAATTTGGGCTAGAGGTTTGTGGGTTGGTGTGATCCAACACATATGAATGAGTAGAAGATATTTTTGGTCCATCCACTTTAGGAATAATAATAATAATAATTAAGGGAAAGGGGGGGTGGGGAACAAACTTGTTTGGGATTCCATAAGATTTTATATTTATTTTATGAGGAAAACAAATTATTTCTTGAATGTTTTAACCAAATAAATTAGGAAGGAATCCTTCCTTCTTAACTCCTACCTCACGCCGTCTCTCTCCCTTATGCCTCATGTGTTACTAGATACATTAGCTTCCCCTACACACTTCTCTAGCAATTTAGTTCACTTGATTTCAATTTTTATGATCAAGGTTAACAAAAAAATTTGATATTTTTAAAGGTGCAAACACAAGAAGGGGGATGGGGGTTGAATTGTGTTTGTCTAAGTTAGATTTTTTTTAAATATTTATTCAAGAACTGTTTCGGATTTGGTGATTTTCTTAGAACAGAATTAGTAGCAATCAGACTTAAAGAAATCAAAGGCAGTAGTAAAGTAAAGAGTGCAAAAGTAAAGTGACACAAGCATATTTATCCAAATTCACCACCAATTTGGTAGCTACATAAAGTCTCCTCACTTAGAATGATTTAACCACTAATTCAAATCCTTTAATTACACAACACCCGATCCTACAAGTCACTCTTCTTAAAACAACCTGACACCTACAGACTTTTTGAGGCAAACAAACACCTTGACCCTACAACTCAAGTCTTCTCCACACAACCTGAAAACCACAACTTGTTGAAGGCAACTACACCTTGACCCTACAAGTCAAGTCTTCTCAATACAACCTAAAAACCACAAATTGCTTGAGGAACACTAAAGTCATTATCGGGCTGGGTTACATAAGTTTGGAATTGATTGTATTTTGCTTCTACTAAGAAGATTTTTACAATTGATTTCTTAAACTAAAATAATTAGAAAATATTTCTTTGAGCAAGTATTTATCTAGAACTTAAACCTTTGAACTTTGAATACTTTTAGGAAATTTGAGCTCTCAAAAGTTTTTCGGAATTGTATGGATTTATGAATTTATGAGTTCATGCCTTCTTCTTCAATCTTGAGTATCTATTTATATAATAGATTAGGGTTTCAATTTTGTCCTTGTAAAATCTGGATCATATCTTTCTTGTGTACAAATTCTGAATGTACCTTCTTGTTAATAATTATGAGTGATTCTGCTTGTGAATAAATTCTGATCATATCTTCTTGTGAACAAATTCTAATCATATCTTCTTGTGAACAATATTTTGCCAATATCTTCTTGTGAACAATATTTTGACCATATCTTCTTGTGATTAATATTTTGGCCATATCGTCTTGTGAACAATATTTTGACCATATCTTCTTGTGAACAATATTTTGATCATATCATCTTTTGAGCAATATTTTGGCCATATCTTCTTTTCACTTTGGTTAAATATTTCCTTCAATTATAATTTTGAATTGTATCTAATTTCAGATTGTGTTCAAAAACTTATTCACGCGAATCTTCCTTTATATTCTTGATTGATTGGAGCGGGAATGGATTCAGGCTTGTTCTTGAATATTCAGAAATTTTGATTCAGCTAAGTCTTTTCTTTAGAATGAATTGTTTTAATCAGAGCCGTTGACTTTCCATCACAACCATTGAATTTTATGTTGAAGTGAGATGTTGTGTTTCTTGGATAATAAAAGTTAGAGGTAGAATTGCATGACTTCGAATTTGTGGCATTAGAGGAAATATTTGGAGTGTGTTTCAACTTTTTGATTAGCGGAATATGAGCTTTGAATGCATGGCTTTAACAATCTTTTCATAGTTAATGATAGCTTGATTAGAACTCTTTAGAGGCATGCTTTCAGACCTAGTCTTTAGAGGCACTCTTCAGGCCTAATTATAAAGGGATTCTTCAGGCCCAAACATCATAGGCAATTTTCGTAACTTTCAGTGGCACGCTGCTTTCAGAGGCATATGTTCAGAGGCATACGCGTATGCTGTTGTGTTCCTCTAATCTCATCCTCTGGTGACTTTCTCTAGTGACTTTCTTTGGTCGCTTCTGTAAGGCCCTTAGTTTTAAATTCTAATTTATGCAATTTTAGTATTTTTTTTGTGTGTTGAATTATGAGGCTTTTAGCCAATTTTAATGGTATGTTGTGTGTTAAATGTCAATGATATTTTTATGAGACCCGTTTAAAATTATTTGGCGAGAAATAATTTAATTACGTTGCGGAAAATTTATTACTGGACTATTTTGTTAAAAATATCTCTAATTGCTAAAAATTTTACTTGTCAATTGAGTTGCAATGAAAATAGATATTTTTATCAAAATAGTTAGAGATGTGAGAGAAGTGATGTGTGTAAGAATATTTAGATATTTATTGATTTGGTTTAATTATAATATATATATATATATGTTAGTATATAATATATAAGTATATAGTATAAGTTAGTTATATATATATTATTATTAAATTAGTAAGTAATATATGTTAGTATAAGTTAGTTATATATATATATATATTATTATTATTAAAGTAGTAGTATATATATAGTAAAACGTGAGGTCAGGGAAAGAAAAAGGAAACAGAAAGGTTAGGGGAAGAAAACGGAATCAGAGAGAGAAAGCACAAGCCATGCCGCCATTTCTTTCTTCAGTTTTAGAAAAAAATTCAAAACCCATCAATTCAAAATCTCAATTTTCTTCTAGATCTAAGCTTCCATTCGAGAAGTGACAGAAGGGAAAGTTGTTCACCTCCATGCTGCGGTGCTAGTGAGCTAGTTTTCGAAGTGACGTGCGAACAAAATATTTTACCGGAATTTATCGCGGTACCGTAATCGGCTGTTAAAGCTATCATTAAGGTAATGGCTCCTTCCAAACTTTTAGTTTGCATTTAGGACATTATATGTGATTTTATGGAAAAGAAATTTGGTTTATTTGATGTGTAAAATGGTGAAAATGAATTTAATTCGTTTACGCGTGAATTAGCGGAATTTAAAATTGACGCGGTTGAGATGTAGTTTGATGTGATTTGTGTGCGATTTGCTGAGATTGAATTAATGTGATTAATGTGGTCGATTTTGTTAGTAATGGTTAACAAAAAAAAAAGAAATTAATTTTGAAGTGTTTGAGTTACGAAATGAGTTATTTTCCAATAAATGAGTTTGAACTAAAGTTGAAATTTTAAAAAGAAAAAGTTTAGAGTATTTTATTAACTCAAAATTTTGGTGCTTTACTAGTCGAGTGCACGTACGTGTGATTTGGACAATATTTGTTTTATTTAATTTTAAGTAAATAATGTAGATTATTTGGTTGTAAAAGTTTGGTGTGTGAAAAAGATATAATTTTAGAATTTTGTTGTGGTTGGATAAACTTTAGTTGTGAACAAATTGTTACAAATATTTATGTTTATGTAGTTAGCTCCTTGAGTCTCGAAAAGGAATCGAGGCTGTTGGCACCGAGTTAGCGGTGGAGAGAACTCTTAGATATTAATGTTGTTGTGGTGATTCATGTTTGGTGTGATTGATGTGTTCATAATTAATATTATGAATTTTGAGATGTATTTTATGTGTAGATTGGAGGAAAATGAATTTAATGTGTTTATGGGTGAAATTGTGGAAGTTGAATTTAATGTGTTTGAAATGTGGAGTTGTGAACACGGATGAGTCACAATTAAAATTGGCGTGAAATTTTGGAATTCGAATTGATTGAATTTGTCGTGTTTGATGTGTGGATTTGCAGAAAATGAATTTAAGGTGTTTTATGTGAAATTGTTTTGATGTGTTTGAGGAGTGATTTGAGGAAATAAATTTGGTGTAAATGCATGTTTACAATTATGGAAATTAATGGGTGTATTGTGGTTGAAATATGACGAGTTTTGAAAATGAGTAATTTGTAGTGATTTGGTGTGGATTTGTGGAATTTGGATTGTTGTATTTAATGTGGTTTGTAGATTGAATTTGATGTGAATTTGTTGGATTATGAATTAATATGTCTGAGTATGCTCTGTGAAAAGTTTTGAAAAATCATTAGTGTTAAATGAGTATTAAAAAAGGGGAATCTTTTAATAGCTGGATTTACTTAATGGTTGTGCTGAAAAGAGTTAGAGTATGCTCATGCATTTCATAGTACATGGTGACTGTGATGGGCCATAGTGATAGTGGTAACCGTGATGGGCCACGAGATGATGCCATGTGAATAGTTGGTTCATCTTATCCTTGCGGGGATTTTCGCGTCGTGCTGATCTGTGAGATATTGCACTCTTGTAAGTCGGGCTGATCTGTGAGTGATTGCACGCATAGAAAATTGTACTGGTCTGTGAGAGGTCGTACGATAGTAAATTGTGCTGATCCGTGAGAGCTTGCACCTTGATAATTAGTACTGGTCTGTGAGAGGCTGTACAATTATGAATTACGCCCTTCGAGGAGGGTTTTGGTTTGGAATTTCGGAATCATGTGCATTGGCATATACGCATTGCATTAGGGTGATTGGCATGCGAATCATGTTTGATATACTGTGATGGTTGTATATACATACTCGGTTGTTGTTTGTATTTGCTGTAATTGATGAGTGTGATTGATTGATTTTGTGTGGTAAGCGTTGAATGATTTCGAAATGTTTTCAAAACTGAAATTTTGCCATTTTCACAATTGTATTCGGATACAAGGATGTGGTATTCGAATACGACAGTGCAGTTTGTTAAAAATTCCATTTTTCAACCTTGATTATGCATGTTTGGCATATGAAAATCCTTTCTAGATATATGCTAAGTTGAAAGGTTATTTTGTGCATTTAAAATTTAAATGCTATGTGATATTTGTTAATTTCGGTTGATGACCTTTACAATTATTGTGGAAATCTGGGCTTTGCCCTCAGATGAGAGAATCAGGATCGTCCTACCAGTTAGTACTCTGGAGATGGGAACGGAGTTAGACTTACCTGACCACTGCTGTGTTAGAAGGATTTCTGCAGGGCGCGTGGAGATCACTTGGGTTATAGTTTTTTGTTATAGCATGATCAGATTAGATGGCTGTATAGGGGCTAGATGTCTATCGATTGTGGTTGTATTTATTTCATTCTGGAAGATTGTACCTATACCATATATTGTCAGCTTGACTTTTATTTTGATGGGTCCTTGGACCACTTTTTGATGTGACGTGGGGAAGTTAAAATTCTTGGGGCAGTGCTTTTGTACAGGTGTCTGCCGAGAATACCCCAGGGGTATGAGCTACGTTGGATAGGTCTCATAGCCCTGGTGTATTTTTTTGTTTTAAATATTTTGGATTTTCATTTCAAAATCGTTTCCGCTGTTTGTAATTATTGTTGTCTTTTGTCGTTGTGATACGACTTAAATATTTTATCCAAAGGTATTTCTCTCTTTATTATGAATTTATATTTGTTTTGAAAAAAAAAATCGGGCTGTTACAGCTTCCTCTGGTACCTTCCTCTGGTTTTCTTGTTCTAATTGCTATACACTTAATGAAGCCATTAGTCTGAGAAAATTGTTCTCATAAAATACATTTATTAACATCAAAACCATAAGCGGAAAACCAACTTGGTTCCAACAATCTCCCCTTTTTTGATGATGACAAAACTGTATTTTTTATAACAATTTGTTTGTCTTTATTACTTGACTCCTCATAACTTAAGGCTCCCCCTAAGTCTAAGTAGTTTTACATTTCTTTTCTCCCCACATGCATACAAAGTAATTGTATTCAAATATTTTTCTCCCCTATTGTCATAAAAAAAAAAAAAGACTTGGAAGTTGAATTATTTATTTATTTGTTTATTATTATTATTATTATTATTATTATTATTATTATTTTACTATTCCATTTTCTTAAGAAAATAAACAAAACTTAAAACACATAGGTGTAGCCATAAACAAAACATTCCTCTGCATGATTTCTTGTCAACTTTCTGGCTTGATCCATCTTTTTCCAGTGAGCAAGTAGGGTGCATTGGTGTAGACATAGGTTTGCAATCATTCATCTTAAACTTCTTGAGAAGCTCTTTTGTATACTTGGTTTGATGAATGTATATGCTCTTCTGACTTTTTGATGAATTTGTATCCTTAAGAAGAACTCCAATTCTCCCATCACGCTCATTTGAAATCCATGCTGCATCAACTTAGAAAATTATTGACAAAGAATGCCATTAGTAGATATAAAAATAATGTCATCAACATAAATTTGAATAATAAGAATGTCATCTCCTATTGATTTTCTAAATAGGGTGGTTTCTACTTGTCTTCTTTCAAAACTATTTTTAAGCAAGAAATTTCTAATCTATCATACCATGCCTTAGGAGCTTGTTTTAGATCATACAGTGATTTCCTAAGTTTAAACACATAGTTTGGAAATTCAGAGCTTTCCAAACCTAGGGGTTGCTTAACATAGACTTTTACACTTATATACCCATTTAGGAAGGAACTTTTAACATCCATTTGAAATAATGGAATGTTATTATAAGCAGCAAAAGGAAGTAGAATACGAATTGCCTTTAACCTGACCATTGGAGCAAATGTCTAAGTGTAATCAATACATTCTTGTTGACTGTAACCTTGTGCTACCAGTTTGACCTTGTTTCTAACAACATCTCCCTTTTCATTTAACTTATTCCTGAAAACTCACTTGGTTCGAATAACTTTTTTCTTTGGTATGGGTACTAGATCCCAAACATCATTCCTTTTAAATTCATTCAACTTTTCTTGCATTGCCCTTCCATCCATCATCTGTCAGTGATTCATCAACAAAGGTAGGTTCAATTGATGATAGTAGACCAAACAAGGTTGTGTCCTTTAGTGATGATCTTATCTTAAGAGGATCATTGTAATTTCCAACAATTAGAGTTTCAAGATGGGATGACTTGTACTTTCATGCAGTTCTAACTTCTGAGTTATTTTGACTGCTTCTAACTTGGTCATAATCATCTTTTGATGTTTTGTCATCTTCCTCTGATTTACTTGCTTCCTGTGATTGTTTGGTTTCTTCTGGCTTGTCTGCAGCTGCTTCCTCTGGTTCTAGTAAACCTGCAATATCCTTAACTTGCATTGACTTTTTAAGGTCAAGCTGTTTTTCATCAAATTTAACATGTATTGACTCCTCCACAATATGAGTTTCTCTATTGAACACTCTATAAGCTTTGGATCTTTCAAAGTATCCAAGGAAGGTACACTTTTGTGAGCGAGGATCAAACTTGCCAAAGTTGTCTTTAGTGTTTAAGGTATAACAAATACAACCAAATTTCTTAAAGTAAGAGATATTATGCTTTTTATCCTTCCATAACTCATATGGTGTTTTATTCAATATTGGCCTAATTAAAATTCTATTATGAATATAGTATGTAGTGTTAATTGCCTCTGCCCAGAAATGTTTTGCAACATCCATCTCATTTAACATTATTCTAGCCATTTCTTGAAGGGATCTACTCTATCTTTCTACAACTCCATTTTGTTGTATTCTAGGAGAGAAAAAGTTGTGTCAGATTCCATTCTCATCACAAAAACTTTCAAAAAACTTGTTTTCAACTTCTCCTCCATGATCTCTTTTGTAGATCCTTTGACGAAAGATCTGACAAAGAACATGATGTTGAAGACATTATTAGGGATGTGATACAAACTCATATCTAAATAATCACCAATGGTGGAAACGATCAACTCACACTTGAGTAACATCAAGTCTGGAGTTCAATGATGAAAGTACACTATTAGAGTGATTGAAGTACTTGACAATAGATACATTTCCAAAATTAAAGTACTTGAACCATAAAATAAAAGTGGTAGAATGAAGTCTCCTCTTAATGGACATATAACATATATTTGCTAGAATGTGTAATTATGAGTGCATTTCTGATATTGTCCACCTATATGAGAATGAAGTGGGCTGCTTGATAGAGTTCAAGGGCTTGACTCTTAAATTCTCATGAAAATGCTATGAGACATAGGGCTTTATCAAATGTGTCATCTTTATAATTCGATCAATGGTACCAAGATTTCATGTGTGAGTTATGCAAACTTGTTCTAATGAATGGTTGGTTCAAAGCTTGTCTACCATTCTATTCGGGGATGAGTGAAAGCATAATTTACTAAGTAATGGTTCAAATTGTAAGATACATTTATCTGAAATCATGAGATTTCTTGAATAACAAATTTATATATATTTTGAAAATGGTGGGGGATTGTGAGAGGAATTTCCAAAATATATTTGGAATTCTCTAATAGCTATATTAATGTAACAAAATTATATAACTTAATGTATCACTTAGTCAAGTGGTTGCAATGCTTGTGTTGAATGCATCTGTTAGCCATCAAACTAATGCATATGTTAAGTTACCGAGGATTACAAACTTTTCAAGAGTTGTTTTCTTTCACCAATTGGTATGAGTTTCTCTAAACATAGAGACACTTTAGAGGCAGAAAAAAGAACACGATTTTCATATTACGTGAGTCAAATTTTTGTCAAAAATATTTATGAGTCATTTCAAAGTAAATGAAGAAACTTTATTTTGTAAACTATCCTTGATCGATAGGCTTGATGTGAATGTACAATTCACCTCAAGGATTTCAAAGTATCCTAAAGGGGATTCGTCAGTTAATCTGTTTGCATCTAATATACATATATTGGTGGGGGCGAATCGAACCTAAAGCTTAGTGTGATACACACGCTTTGGAATTTATTGGTTCAACTTTCATCATCGTCAATTTCTGTTGTTTTTGAGTTTCGAAAAACTGTTTAAAATCACAATTTATGCCACCGAAGATATTACTGGGTTGAGTCGCGGACTAGGTCGCTCTCTTTAAGACGTTTCGCGGCACTGCCTAAATTGTGCAAGACAGACTATCAACCACGAAGTCCCCAGGATAAAATAGCCCAGATTCACTGTACCGGAGTTCCACTGCACTGTAGAAAACCGTTCTAGAATTACACCCTCAATATGGCAGTTAAAGCCACTCTCAATATGACGATAAAGTCACTCGCAATATGGTACTATGAACACTCATAAATCAAAAGAACTACGGCACAAAAACCGCTCTAAAAACAAAAGGACTACGGCATAACAACCGCTCTAAAACCGAAAGGACTGCAGCATAATAACCGCTCTAAATAGGAGAGTTTTTCAATGTGGGAGTTCAAAATAGGAGAGTTTTTCTAATCAATGTGGGAGTTCAAAATGGAAGCAAACTCACAATTGATTTCTAATCAATGTGGGACTTTAGCATACTCAAAATAGGACAGTTTTTCAATGTGGGAGTTCAAAAAAAATTTCTTTCCAATGTGGGACTTGAATTTAAAAAAAAACATGTTTCTTTCCACTTAAATTTTCAAAAACAAATTCTTTCCAATGTGGGACTTCAACATATTTTTAAATTCACACAATATGTTCCAACAATTTCATCTTCTTCTTGTTCAAAATATGCAGCATACCCCCAACAAAATGTGTTTATTACTTTTGTTATATGTTCTTATTGTCTTTTAGGAAACTAAAACTGTTTTTTTTATGCTCTTGATTATTTAGTACTATTATAGCATGATTGATAACATGTATAATGACTCCATGTATCACTATTATGCTCTTGATTATTTATTACTTTTGTACAATGACTCCATGTATCACAAACTCTAACTAAAATACCTAATAGGAGTACTTGATTTATAAAAAATATTAACTGATACTTGAAGACTTTATGTAGAGAATGATGTTAGTTTTGCCACAGGAAAAGACTATTAAGGAATAAAAAGATTTTACATTTGATCAATTTGAATGTATGTGTCTTTACAACAATAAATCGTGTTTCGAGACATGATGTGTGTTGATTAGTAACCTGTTATTGCAACAAAGCTCTGTACCAATTTCAAATTTTGTAACATGAGCAATGCAACAAGCATATGAATATTGTTTTGAAGTACTAACATGCTTTGCTTCAATATTTCGGTAGGAAAATATGTTCAATAGTGATTATCAATGATTCGTTATGAAAAATATAATCATTTAATTTTTTTTCAAAAATATACTCACACTCAAAACTTCTATGATTTGATTATTTTAATGCTTCGATTTGTAACTACTTTTTTTTATTGTTCTATTAATTACTCATCAAATTTTGTTCAAGTGTAATTGATATAATTTTTTTAATATATTATGTATTGATATTGTTTTAAAATTTTATAATATGTCTTGATTCGACATAATACTACACACAATTTATTTAATCTATTTTTGAAATATTTTTTTGATTGCAATGATTAATTCAATTTTGTGCTGCTACATTGACATAAATATAATTATAAACAAAAGAGTAAAAGTTCACTCGATTGTGATTAATATGATTTTATTTACCTTTTATGCATTGAAATTGTTTT
>JBBPBQ010000002.1:28309551-28324399 GCA_037974755.1 Cicer yamashitae
TTGAAATAGTTTTTCATGATAACATACGAAGCAAAAGCTTTATAAATTATATTTTATTTGAGTCGAAAACCAAAAAGTTAATAACCAAATGGTTAGTTATAATGTTTGATATTTAATGGGGAGGATCAATAAATTTAAATTAGTGTTGATTTAGTATAGATATTTACAAATTTTTTTTTGATATATATTTATTTTTCTCACACCATTATATAAAAAATGAAATGATAGTTAAATTATGTTAAAATAAACTATTTTGAAATTGATTAAAAAAATTTGAAATAGAAATTGTTCTTAAAAATTAAAGTGTATTGAAATTTTTTATCTAAGATTACGGTTTCCCAAATTGAACATTGTACACTTAAATAGGCAATAGAAAAGCTCAATTAAGAACATTAAATTATTAATATGGTGGTTAATTGGTTAAGAAACTAATTCTCCATGTAACAACATCTTGATTAAAAATTATTAATTTATTTTAAGATTTATTAAAAAACTAAATGATTGTCGTGACAAAGCTTGAGACTACTATATCGAAATTTTTGAAGTATTGCATTGAAGTATCGGATTTTTATCTTCTTCACTACTCTCTTTTAAAATTGGGAACACAAAATTTTGGTCGAAATCAATTTCTAAGTTAATTTTTTTTTTTTAATCATATTTCTAAATCCTTAAGAATATATAGATGCTATAAACACAGTGTGTAAAATAAAAGCAATGAAATGGAAAAGCATCCCTTTTCTATTATTATTTTTGTATTAGATAAAGAACACAACAAAAAAAACTGTTATTAATCCATTTTATCCACGTCCTGAAGCAAGAAACCTACTACACAAAATAAAGTATCAAATTATATACTACATAAATGTAACACAATATAATAAGTAACTTTTAATACAATTATGTAAAAAACATTTAATACCTTTTAATACCATTTAATACAATTATGTACAATTATGTAATAACTTTTACACTAACCGTGTGCAAAATTGGAAATCTTCACATAATAAGCTATAAAAAAGAAATTTAGTTTTTCCCAAGAATAAGCCGAGGGTAAACAAATAGTTAAGAAAATGAATATAAAATACTCATGAAAAGATGAAAAACTACCTTTGAAAAAAAGGTAACACAACACATAATCTTATTAGGAATTGTTGATCCATTTCTTTCCATCATAAAGCTACTAATTTTTTTATGAGAATAAAACTACTAACACAAAATAGAAAAATAAATTCAAAATACATTATCATGAATACAAATTAATAAATGAAGAGAACAACCTGAAAATGGTAATGACACTAATTTAATTACTTTAAACCAATTCTTCTATCATCTACAAAATCCCCAAAAATATAATTACTTCATATACACATTAGTCTTAAACCTTCTACACACAACAACAAAATAAAAGTTATAATAGTAGTATACTCTAACATATGGTAATTAGAGCAATAATCAAGGGATAGAATATAGATAGAAATCAACATTTTGAGATGAAAATTAAATATTAAATATTAAATAATTAAAATAAAAAAACTTGAAGAAAAAAAAACTAAATAGAGAGAATAAAAAGCATCAACTAATAGTCAAATAGAAAAGTAATCGGGTTGTGATCAATAAAAAAAAAATCAGACATATTTTTCTTTCTTGCACAAAAAAGTGTGATTTTGCAATTTATTGAAGAAACGGAAATCTAGTGAGCACAAAAACAAACAACTATTGGTATAATATACTTGAGATTTGCATCTCTCTCACTTCTAAAATATATTTATAATATATTAAAATATCCACTTCAAATCATTTCAAGCGACATCATCAATTTTTGTGCCAAATTATTGAGTTTGTGTCACTTCACCAAAAATCTAATGTGTCAATCTTTTTTTCTACTTTTCATTTTCCACCAAATTTATACAAATCTTTCAAATTAATCTCACATTATTAGTCAATGTTTTTTTTTTAATGAATTAATTAACTTCCCATTTTCAACTCTGCCAGTCCCTTGGAGATATAGTTCAGAGCATATATAATAAGTAAATGCCTAATAGAGGACCATATTGTTTGTGTTATGGGAACTATGTTGTTATCAACTCTTGCAGCAACCCTTGTAAGTTGTAATAATTTCTAAAAATATCATTGCATTTTTCCTTGCTAGTTTCTCATGACGTCATTTGAGGTCTCGCCGAAAAAGCATAGGACCTGCTTTTACTTAATTGCTAGCAATTGCATACATCTTTTCAGTAAAGATACGATATTTGACCTAATAACATGAGAAATTTCTTAATGCAAAAGACTTTGACAGTGAAGTGATTTTTAATACAACTTCTTTTGAATTAAGAGTACGTATGTCTTCCTTGATTAATGCTAAAATATGTTTCGATTATTTATACATGCCTTTTATTGTTGGATGTGTTTGCTAAGAACATTGGCAGAGAAATTGCCTTATTTTGTTTGGGTCAAAATCTTTTGAACTAATACACTAATAACATGTGTCTAAACAAAATACTAATTTATCAACATATGTTTTTGGTGACATTATCATTTCATTTTGAAGCATGTGCTCTTTTGAATGGGAATTCAACAATATACTTTTTTTGTTAAAAAAAATATAATACATTCTTTTGGTTTGTCAAAAGACATTTTAATTTGATGCACAAGTTCTTTACACTTTGTCACAATTTTATTTACTTGTGATTAGTTTTCACGTGTTTTATACTCAATTCAAAACTTTACAAACCATGTTTAAGAGATAGAAATTTCTTCATTTGAGAAGAAATATCATCTTTGTTGTAAATGCAAGTACATATAGAATTTTTATCGTATAAATGTCTCATACTTCTAAATATGTATTTTTCAATAATTAAAAATAATAACATCGTACTCTTATATTACAATTGATTAATAGAGTTAGCAATATGAGTTCTGCAAAACCTTTGTTATAACACTCATTTTTTTCAATAATGGAACATATCACAACTTAAAAGAATGATTGTAGGGATATCTATTTTTTTTTCAAAAGCAAATGTTATACACACATATATAAAAGAACTCCAAGCACAAGAGGTGCCAACATAGTACACATAAAATGAAAAAACAAAAGAAAAACCACTAGTTTCACCCCGTTGAATACAGTCGCAATTTCAAGCTATTGGTATCTTTAATTAGCTTCCCTGGAGATACATATTTTGTCATCTAATGTTACAACTGATAACTATTACCATAATTTCACCAATTACAAGAAGCACATTTGACTGTTTCATTCATGCACTTTGTTGAAAACATTATTCCAAATATTATTAGCATACACTAACCCCAATCAAGACTCCAAATGTGTTTTACTCACTATAAAAAATTTGTCTATTTTTAGTCCTAACCATTTTATAAAAATGGAGAATTTTTAGGGACTAAAACATATTTAACCATTAATTCTCAATTCTAAACAATACTCTAAAGATCAAGTTCTACAAGAGTATCAAATAGATAAAATTAATGTCATAAACACGTTTTGACATATACTGCAAATTCAGATGTAACTATTTCTTGGGACATATTGCGCTATTCATTATATAAATTCTAGAGATCATGATTTATTCCGACCTAACCAATACAAAAGATAACATTGTCCAATGAAGAGCTAACATCTTTCCCTCATATTAATTACATATATTTGAAAAGTTTAGATTTTACAAATTATGAATGTTTAAAATATCTTCTCCTTATATTTCTCAATTATTTTACTCAAAATAATTAACTTCACAATATACATAATAGATCACTTTAAAATATAAATTAATTAACAGCCGCACACCGTACTAGTCACAATCTAGTTCATTTTAGAATAAGAGATCGAAAAAAGTAATGCTATTATTATGCGGGTTTAATAATAACAATAGATCGAAAAAAGTAATGCTATTATTATGCGGGTTTAATAATAATAATAATAAATTAGAGGCTAAACGAGGGAGATTCAAAATTGTTTTAATACAATGATGACAATTATATAACTAGATAAATATATTCCATCAAGAAAAAGTCAATATTTATCCGAACAAGAAAATAACAAATTTCTTTAAAAAAAAATTGCTAAATATAACTTTATTTTTCCATCACTAAATAAAACGAAATTTTATGTTTGCTATAACTAAACAAAATAAATTAGACACTAATCAAACTATAAATTTACATGATGTGTAGTTTAATTTCCATCGCAAAGAAGATACATAAATTGTATCGGCTCAAGAAAGAACAAAATATCTATAGAATTTGTTGCTCCAACTACTCTCATCATGAAGCCATATTTTTTCTTTTGTTTACTTCTTCTTAGTATGGCTATGTTCAATCAGAATATATTAGTCGATGGAATTAGATCCGAAGGTTTACAGAAGTTGAAAACAGAAAATCTACCTCAAAATTATGCCAAAAATCAACAAAACAATTATTCAAGAGGTTGCTCTCCAATAAAAAAGTGTCGAGGTACATATGATTAAGTGGTTGGTACTTATGGTATCTTTCATTGTATCTCACAAAACATGTTTCCATAATAATATCACTACTAATTAATTGAAATATTTATGTAATTCCTTTTATTTACGTTTATGTAATATTTGGCATAAATCTTCCTTGGGTTGATCTCAAAATTCCACTTTTGTTTTAGTTGGACTTTTATTATATATACATAAAGAGAAAGAAAGAAAGAAAAACAAGTACCAATAGACACAATAAGAAACACGGTAATAATTTCAGAAAGGTGAAAATGTTGATTTTGTTTTCTGGGACTTAACAACAAGAATTGTTAGACAAATACATATTTATTGTCATTATTATTAATAGGTTTCGAAATAAAAAAAAAGGGAGAAAGTAAATAGGGTGTATCCCATAAGTACAAATTATATGGTAAATACAAGGATATTTGATATATTTGGTACGTGGGTTTAAACTTGAGATATTCCTCTTTTTTACATTATTTGTTATTGGGTTCTTACAAACAAAAAATAAGGGACACAAGATGATTGTGTGATTGTTAATAAACCATATAAATATACTATTTTTTAATTTTAAGATTTGAAAAATAATAGGTAAACAACTACTTTTGTCTTTAAGTATGTGAGACATTGTCATTATAGTTTAAATTATCAAAGTTACAACTCTTCTATTAGTTTATTTAGTCATAGAATATCTCTTCTGTTAGTTAATTTAGTCTATAAAATTATTAACAAAAGAAACCCTTGAGACATGTTTGTAGTTCCTGCACATTTAGGGTATGTTCGGGGAGATTGTGAGTTTCTGATTTTTAATGTTAAAAGTCAATTTCAAAATCAAAATTTATTCGGGTAAAATGAAATTGAGTTAGTTATATGTCGATTTCCTTATAGTGTCTCTCTCCTTGGCTTATTCATATACTATGTACTATCTCTGTCCAAATATAAACATTATTTATCAAAGTTTGACTCTAAATATAAGTCTCCTTTAAGATAATTAGACGCATTTATTTTTCGAAAACAATCCCCTTATTAAAATTATTAATTTATTTTGGAAGATGAAAAATCAAAATTGAACACTTTTATATTCAAAGAGTATTTTAGGAATATGTACACATAAAATAATCATACTAAATTTATTACCTACTTTTTCTAATACACGTGAGAAAGGTAACATGATCTCCTTATAGAAAGGATAGATGGAGTAAATGTTTAGGGTTTACAAAAAAAAAGGTTAATATTTCCGGAACAATAATAATACTTTGAGAAAGTTCGAAATTTTCGATAGACCATGCGTAACATTAAATTAGAATATATAGAAACATTAAATTAGAATATATATACATATATATATATATATATATATATATATATATATACCAGAGACGCCGCAAGATCAAAGGGTATATTTTGAGCGACATATTTCAAAATAAATGAATGAACAAGAGACGCAAAATTTATTTCTGATGCACAAGATCAACCGAAGTTGCAAGTGCAGAGCATACTTATGTTGATGAACAACAAAGAGGTGAAAAGAAAATTTTGATTTTATAATCAACAAGTAAACTTACAAATGGCTTTGGAAACGAAAAAAGTAAATATACAAGTTTTTGTGAGAATTCTGAGATACTGAATATTACAAGATTGTTAAAAACTCCCTATGTAAACTCTCCGTTTTCAAACTCTGATTTGTGATGAAGAAGAGCCTTCCTTAAATAGCGATCGAGCTGGGACAGGTGGCTTGTTTGGTGGAGGAAATGATGAGATTCTTTCTTACTTTTTGGCTAATGGTGTTGGTGGCGGACAAACTGGTAATTGGATTCTTCATCTTTTGACTTTGGTGGCAGATTAATGCCAATTTGTCTTCTGATGTTTTGTTTGCTAGTAATAAGTGGAATATTTCCTTTTTTATTAATGACTATTTTGCCCTTTGGTTTTTTTTTTTATATATATATATTAGGGCTAGGCCCAATTACATCATTTTGATATGGTCCGAAATTATTTTACAGGTGAGAAGATGCCAAAACAGTCATCCTCGTTTTCATCCTCCATGGTCATAGAAGCTTCTGAGGATGAGGGCTTCGAGGAATCAGTCTTGCTTTTGAGAAGCTGAGACATAATTTCAAAATATTCCGCTTCCGTTTTTGCAGCTGCCAATTGTGTTTGAGCAAAGGATTTTTGGGCCATGAACAGAGTTTGTTCAGGTTGTTGCTTCATTAATCCTTGTTTTTGTAGCCATGCGGAAACGACCGGGGTTTTAATGCTTGGTGGAATAGAGAACTTGGTCCACCATCTGACTTTGAATTTTCTGATAAGGACTGTTTGTGCTTCCTTATGTTCATTTTTGAAATACCATGCTAAAACCCATGGTAAGAAGAATTTTGTTGAGAACAACATGAGTGGGTGAAACATGCGTTCCTTTTCTGAAGGTTTATAATTGGTTTTAAAGAGTTGGAAGCTATTTTGGACTTCCGTGTGGAGGATTTCAGGGATTGAGCCATAGAGTTTCCACCAATGGGCGAACCACTGAGGGATTTTTGATGCTTCCATGGTGAGGTTAAAGAAAATCAGCCAAGTATGACTGTATTTCTTGTTTTTAATTAGGAAAACATTATACCAGGCTTGTTGGTAATCCCAGTAATTGAATGTTCTGTAGTGTTTGATTGTGGTTTTAAAGTCAATGGGGAATTGTTTTGAGGCGTATAGGTTTGGTCCCTATTCAGAAGGTGGGATGATCTTGTGAATTTTTGCAGTAGAGTAATCCACTGGGCCTTCTTTTGGGTTATCCTGAATTGTTACTGAACCAGTTAATTCAAGAATGGATTTGTAGTATGTTTGAGGTTTTAAGAGATCCCAAGGTTTGAAGAACCAACCTTCTGGGAAAATATTTGAGATGATCAATTGAGGATTTTTATTGAAGTATCCATCCTCTATTGTCCACACATTTTGGAAATCTTTTTTGATAAAATACTCAGATTTTGGTTTAAAATTGATCAAAGTCTGAGTCTCATTGGGTTTAAATTTCATTAAAGTGAAATCTAATTCCCTTTGAGGAGGTTTTGAAATGGTTTTACAGGATGGTCCATCCTGTGAAGGTTTTGAAACAATTTTTTGAGAAGAGGGTTTTGAAGGTTCTTCTCTTTCAAGTTTTGGTTGAAATGAAAGTTCCATTGAGAGATTCTCAATCTCTAATTGGAGCTCTCAAAGTTTTGCAGCTTTTTGAAGGTTAATGTTATCAGCCATTAGCCCTCTCAATTCTGCAAAGTTTTGAGGTGGTACAAGTTGTTGGCTAGAGAGCCATTTTTGAACTTGCTTGTTTTCTTCTTCCTCATCTTCAACTGCTTGTGCCCAAGACTTGATAGGCAATGCCGAAGAGATTGGTTTTGGTTTCAGTGGTTGGTCCTGTTGGCCCTCATTCTTCTTTTTTCTGGGTGGCATAACTTTTAAGTCCTGTTTTGAAGAAATTCTCTGGTTAGAAAATCTGGAATTGAGTTTTGATCTCCTTTAATAAATTCAATGTCAAAATCGAAAATACTAAGGATGGCTTGCCATCTGGCAAAAATTTGTTTTGATGCAATGTTTTGAACATCTTTTTGTAAAACTTCTTTTGTCGATTTGCAATCAATGCGAAGTAACAATTTTTGATTTAATAAATCGCTTTGAAATTTTGTAATGCACATGACAATGGAAATAATTTCCTTCTTAATGGTGGAATAATTCTTTTGACAATCATTCCAATGTGCAGAAGTAAATTGAACAACGTATTCTTTAGAATTTGATTTTTGTTTAAGAATCCCCCCATAGCCTATATCAGAAGCATCTGTTTCTACAATTTTGGGTGCCGAAGGATCTGCTAAGTTTAGGCAAGGAATTTCTTTGACTTGTTTTTTGATGAGTTGGACAGTTCTAGTGTGGACCTCAGACCAAGCGACAGGGTTTTTCTTCAACCTATCATGGAGAGGTTTTGCAACTCTGTTGATATTTGGACAGAAATCTAAGACATAGTTTAAACTTCCTAAGAACCTCTGTAACTGGGTTTTATCTAGAATTTTGTCTGGGTTTTATGGTTCCCTGAGAATTGTAGTGCCCTAAAAATCGGATTTTTGTTTGAAAAAGCGAAAGCTTTGATTTTGAAACAACTAAACCATTTTTCTTAATAATCATAAAGAAAGTTTTTAAGTGTTTAAAATGGTCGTCAATTGTTTGAGAAAAAATTAATACATCATCAATATAGACAATGCAGAATTTTGAAAAAGGATTGAAAATATCGTTCATAATTCTTTGGAATTCTGAAGGAGCATTCTTTAGTCCGAAAGGCATAACCGTCCATTCGTATTGGCCAAATGGAACCGTGAATTTTGTTTTGTAACGATCTTTTGGGTCGATTTGTATTTGCCAAAAACATGATTTCATGTCAAATTTTGAAAATACAGATGAAGAGTGAAGTTTTTGCAAAAGATCTTTTTTGTTTGGAATAGGATAACGAATCCATCTTAGAGCTGTGTTTAAAGGTTTGTAGTTGATAACCAACCTAGGTGTTCCTCTTTCTATTTATGAGTTTTTGTTTACATAGAAAGCGGCGCAACTCTAGGGCGATCTGGATTTGGTAATCAAACATTTTTGTTCCAAATCACGAATTTCATTTTTGCAGTGTTGTTCTAATTCATAATTCATTTGGATAAGCCTTGCTTTGGTTGGGATTTGCTTATCAGAAAAATCATTTTCATATGGCAAATCTACCATATGTTGTTTTCTGTCCCAAAATGCATTTGGCATATTTGAACAAATTTCGTTTTCGATCATTTTCTGCAAATCAGAAATTTTGTTTTTAACAAAAGTTTTTTGCAATTGTTGTTCGACTCTCAGAAAGGAAACATCTTGTTGTAGAAAACATAAATGTTTTTCTTTTCCTTAAATTAAACAGTTTAGTTCATTTTTATAAACAGAACAAGCCTTTAAAAGGTTTAAATTTTTTGTTTTGGGCTTTGAAATAAAAGGAAAAACAATTTTGGTTTCTTTTGTTTTGCAGGAAATACTATTATGATTGACAGAATAGGGAGTTATCATGTTAATGAAAGGAGTCCCTAAAACGATAGCATAAGATATGTTTTCTAATAAAGCAAAAGGGGTTTTGATGGAAATACTACCACTTCTAATGGAGGCTTCAGTTTTGCTAGTTATAACCATATTAGAATTGTTTGCAGCAACAAGCCTTTCATTAGTTTTTTGTTGAAATCTTTGTGGAACAATGCTATGTTTAATATAGTTTAAATCTGCACCTATATCAAAAAGTGCAATCATGTTCATTTTGAAATCATCAGAAAAAACTAACTCGATTTTGATTAAGTATTTGCGCGTAGTAATAGAACGCAAAACACATAAAAAGTCTTCTGGAATATCTTCCAGATTTCGAACGTTGGATGGTAAAGGAAGAGATAGATCTTCATCTGGTTCTTCATCTTGTTCAGGGTCAGAAAGGTTCTGGTTATGGATTTGGGAAAGAAGATTCTGAAGAATACTGGAATCAACTTCTTGTTTTTGTTTGAGGGATTTGAGTTCATACTTGACTAGCTTAATCTCTTCTTGAAGAGATTGGATAGTAGCAGGGTTTTGGAGTTTTCGTTTGGTACCTAAGATGTTAGTCAGATCATAGGTAGTTGTGGGAAGGAGTTTAGAAGAAGAGGTTGAAGGCTTGCTTTGTTTAGACTCAAAAGTGTCTAAAAGTTTGCCTATTATCTCTTTCTGTAAACTGTAATCACCAACCTGTTTAACAATATCAAGAATTAATTCTTGATCTTTTGTTAACACGTTGATAGATTTTGAACCAGAATCAGAACTAGTGGTTTCGGAGGTTCCTAGTAGTTCATCAAACTGTATGGGTTTGTTATCTTCTGAAGATCCTGTTTCATATTCTGAAATGTTTTCTTCATCGGAGGTTTCTAAAAGGATAGCTTCAATCTTTTGCATTAACTGTTCCTCAATTTGCAATTCATGAAGCCTTTTGGTTTTGTTGCAATATCTGGAAATGTGTCCTGCTTGGCCACATTTAAAACAAGTTATTGGCTTAGAGGTTTGGGGTTCGAATTTCTTATGGAAAGGTTTTTTCTTGTGGAAGTTAGGTTTTCTATGGTTATAGGAATTCTGAGGTTTAGAATTTCTATAAAAATCTTGTTTGGGAAAAGGTTTTCTGTGAGGTTTTCTAATGGTTTTGGAACAAGATCCTGCATAATCTTTTGAAGCATTTGTAGTTGGAATTTCAAATTGTTTACAAAAAGAACCTAGTTCTTGTCTAGTTCTTTTCATTTCCCACTTCAAATGTTTCTGAAGTTTTAAATCTTGGGAGATCTTTAATCCTTCTTTTTGGGTGAAGCTAACTAATTCTCCATAGGTTAACTGACTATAAGGAATTTGGTTTGTTCCAAAAATCTCTTTGATTTTGTTTCTAACTTTTTCTCCTAAAAGGGTAGGGGGTCCTACAAGGAACTTCTCCTTCCAGAAAGATTGGTTTGAGTCTTCCCTAAGCATCACTCTGATTAGGAAAGTGTTTTTGTAGTGCTGGAAATCGCTCAGTTTTTTACACCTAAGGTTTGAGAGGAGTTCAGCATTTTTATCCTTTAGGTGGGACGGGTCTCCAATGAAGTGCAAACTAATCGTGTGGATTAGAGTTGCAACTGCATCAGGTACTGGGTTACCTAATTCGTCTAGGATGGGAATTCCTTCTTCTGTGGTTTGGATTGCATTCAGGATTTCTAAGTGCTGGGCGGAGGTGAGATGGTAATCCCACCATCCTTTGAGTTGGCCAGAAAATCTTGCTATTAGGAGTTCTGCTATGGCTTTGTCAAGTGTGTTGGTTTGTGTTCTATAAGCATTAGATGCCATGGTCATTTGTTGGAGGAGGCTGAGTATGTTATACTCAGACATACCATCTATGTTCCATTCATAGACAGTACTAGCATTGAACTTTGATTGAGAAAGGACGTTGGGTCTATTCTCTATTCCAAGGTCAGGTGCTGACACCATGGTCAAAGGTTGACCCTTTTGCCAATGGAGTTTACACAGGTTTTGTTTCTCAGTTTCAGAGACTTGTTCAATGGTTGTGATGGTTTTATCTAGAGTGTCCTTGGCAACTAAAGGTGAAGAGGTAGAGGATTGTTCTACTCTACTTAGTTGTTCTCTTAAGGCTTGGGTAAACTCAGACCTACCATCCTTGAAGAGTTTTTGGCTAGTTCTAGAAACCTGGAAAGGTTTGAAAACTGGGTTTTTTAACTTTAACCCTGTTGTCTCATCAGAAGAGACAACTGTAGTCAGTTGGTTTTCTTCCATCTTGGTCAAATGTTTTGCTATGGTGTTGAGATGGGTATTGGTGAAGTTGTTTTGAATAATGATATTTTTGATATCTTTATCAGAATTTTCACTTGGGTTTTTGTAAGGTGCCGCCTCTATAACCTGGTCATAATGGGTGATTTGGATCTGTCTTAAGGGAGGATGATCAGATTGGATTTTCCTACCGTTGCACATTTCCCATTCTGGAGTTTTGTTTCTAACAGTTATAGGGTTTATAGAAGTTTTGTCATGGTTGAAAGGATAAGAAATTTGGTTCTGAGACGCATAAATTTCAAACCAGTCAAAGAAGAAAATATTTGCTCTGTTTTGTTTAACAAATTCATAGAAGTCATTTTGGATTTCTTTCCTTTGTTGTAAAAAGTTTTTGAAAAACCAAGTTCTTTTTTCTAAATTTTTTGAAGAATAAAATTCTTTATGAAGAATGGTTTTGTCCACTTCAAAATCTTTATCAAGAACATTTAATTCATTAATAATGTTTTCAGTTATCGCAGAAAAAGAAGGTGAAGAAGGTGGAGAAATTTGATGTTCTTCATTTGTGCTCTGAGGAGCTGTATAAATTTGATGTGGAATATTTGTTGAATAATCGACGTTTTGAAAGGAAGCATTTGGAATGCTCGAACACGAAAAACGTGGTTTTGCAAGTTTGGAGGAACCAGCATCAGAAAATCTGGCACTGGAAGTTCTAGTAAAACTTAGTTTTACTTTACCATCATTGTATTGCAAAACTTCCTTTAATTTGTTGTTAGGTTTTGACTGTTCAGGAGACTGTTGTTGAACAGCTCCTTCCAGAATCCATTCTTCAGGAAGATCAATTTCTTTCCAAAGTATGGTTCTTGGAATAACAGTATTTGATTTTGTTAAATCAGTTTGTAAAAATAGGGTTTCACCCTTTTTGTTATCGATATTTTTTGTTGCTGTAAAAGCAGAAAACATCGCTTTGTAATGAACACGATAAATGATTGCTACAGGAATGGAACCTGATAACATTTTGTAATTGTGGGTTTTGATTTGTAAGACAAGGGATTTAACGATGTATGGATCTTTTAAAGATAAAGAAAATCCTGGATAACATTCAAACCAGATTGGTCCTTGACACAGCCTAGATTCAATAGTACTAATTATTGAATCTTGAAAGTTTAAGAACCTTGCATCCCTTAAGACACTAAGGATTGAAGTGTTTAGACCTTCTCTAGTTAAGGGTTTGATACCGACCTGGACAAGACCTATGTGTATGAAATTATAGTTCCTATCTCGGTGTTTTTGTAAAGTCTTTTCAGAAAGAAGATTTATGGTTTCGAAAGGATTGGTTAGGGGAACATCTCGTTCCACTGTTTTGATGATGAAATCGGTTTTGAGTAAATTTTTGAAAAAACCAGATTCATATACCTGATCTCTTTTAATTTTTGGAATACGCCAGTTGTTTATGCATGTTTGAAAATCTTCAATAGTGATTTCTTCACTATTGATTATATCCTTTTTACTATTGGAGTTTTGGGTAGAAGAACTGGAAATGGAAGAAGTTCTACAAAATAAATTGTTCATAATTAAAATATTGATTTTGTTATTTAAGCTTGAAAAAACTTCCAAAGGATTCACTGCCCTTGCGCCTGTTCGTCGGCTAAGCGGGGTTTACTACCCAGGAACTATCATTTCTCAGACTTAAATTGTAAAATAATATTTTAATTTTGAAAAATTTATTTGAATATAACTTATATATATGATAAGGATCTCAAGAGCATGAAGATGATCCATATTTTTAATAAATTAGGATGAACTTTATTTATTTTCATTTGGTTTGTAATAATTATTAGTTTGCTTTAATTTGGAATTCTAATATTTTTAATATAGACTTAGTTGATGTTATATGTAAGTGAATATACTTTGCTTCCTTACATTTTTTTTTTTATATGATCCTATTTGTAATGAGTCACTTTAAGGATCGTTCTAGGTTGGAAACTTACAGATTGGAACGAAAATCGCGTATTGCTGGAGAACGCAATAAACAGAGCTACGAAACTCCGAATCGGCCGATTCCAAAACGAGGTGAAAGATGACGTTCCGAAACGCAAGTTAGGATGTTGAATCGCCGAAAACAAGTTTGTAGAACTCGAGATATGATTGCAGGTTATTGAACACGAAAATTGGCACAATTTGTGAATTAGGGTTTGATGTAAAGGAAACCGAAAATTATAAAGAAACAAAATATGGATTAGGTTGAGAAGATGAAGAAGGCGCCACAATCAAGGATGATTGATAAGCCAATGAAGAATCGCCACAATGGTAAGGAAGCCATTGATAAGACTCAAACAAGTTCTAATCCAAGAACTCAAAGAGGAGACCTAACTCACTCACAAATCTCATAAGAGAAATTTTTAATTCATTCCAAAAAATATTTTCTTCATTGAGGTTACAAAATCATAGTTATAGTAAAATTATCTCTAAACCTAAATGGGTCATAAGTGACACCATTCTCTAGGCCCAAATTGGGCTTACATCATTTTTTTTTTTTATAAAAATAAACTAAATGTAAGGAAGCAAAGTATATTCACTTACATATAACATCAACTAAGTCTATATTAAAAATATTAGAATTCCAAATTAAAGCAAACTAATAATTATTACAAACCAAATGAAAATAAATAAAGTTCATCCTAATTTATTAAAAATATGGATCATCTTCATGCTCTTGAGATCCTTATCACTTATTCTAATCCAATTAGGGTTTTTAACCAATCTTGTGCATCCAATATGTGATTTTGTTTCATTTTGTGTCATTGGTTGAACATTTAGGTCATTTTCGTCCTCCCTAGACTTATTCTAATCCAATTAGGGTGTTTAACCAATCTTGTGCTTCCAATATGTGAATTTGTGTCATTATGTGTCATTGGTTGAAAATTTAGGTCATTTTCGTCCTCCCTAGGCTTATTCTAATCCAATTAGGGTTTTTAACCAATCTTGTGCATCCAATATGTGATTTTGTGTCATTTTGTGTCATTGGTTGAACATTTAGGTCATTTTCGTCCTCCCTAGGC
>JBBPBQ010000002.1:28324899-28337408 GCA_037974755.1 Cicer yamashitae
TCCTCCCTAGGCTTATTCTAATCCAATTAGGGTTTTTAACCACTCTTGTGCATCCAATATGTGATTTTGTGTCATTGGTTGAACATTTAGGTCATTTTCGTCCTCCCTAGGCTTATTGTAATCCAATTAGTGTTTTTAACCAATCTTGTGCATCCAATATGCGATTTTTTGTCATTTTGTGTCATTGGTTGAACATTTAGGTGATTTTCGTCCTCCCTAGGCTTATTCTAATCCAATTAGGGTTTTTAACCACTCTTGTGCATCCAATGTGTGATTTTGTGTCATTTTGTGTCCTTGGTTGAACATTTAGGTCATTTTCGTCCTCCCTAGGCTTATTCTAATCCAATTAGGGTTTTTAACCAATCTTGTGCATCCAATATGTGATTTTGTGTCATTGGTTGCACATTTAGGTCATTTTCGTCCTCCCTAGGCTTATTCTAATCCAATTAGGGTTTTTAACCAATCTTGTGCATCCAATATGTGATTTTGTGTCATTTTGTATCATTGGTTTAACATTTAGGTCATTTTCGTCCTCCCTAGGCTTATTCTAATCCAATTAGGGTTTTTAACCAATCTTGTGCATATAATAAGTGTTTTTATGTCATTGGTAGTTCAATTAGGTCATTTTCGTCCTCACTAGGCTTATTCTAATCCAATTAGGGTTTTTAACCAATCTTGTGCATCCAATATGTGATTTTGTGTCATTTTGTGTCATTGGTTGAACATTTTGGTCATTTTCGTCCTCCCGAGGCTTATTCTAATCCATTTAGGGTTTTTAACCAATCTTGTGCATCCAATATGTGATTTTGTGTCATTGGTTGATCATTTAGGTCATTTTCGTCCTCCCTAGGCTTATTCTAATCCAATTAGGGTTTTTAACCAATCTTGTGCATATAATAACTGATGTTGTGTCATTGGTAATCCAATTATGTCATTTTCGTCCTCGTTAGGCTTATTCTAATCCAATTAGGGTTTTTAACCAATCTTGTGCATCCAATATGTGATTTTGTGTCATTTTGTATCATTGGTTGAACATTTAGGTCATTTTCGTCCTCCCTAGGCTTATTCTAATCCAATTAGGGTTTTTAACCAATCTTGTGCATATAATAAGTGATTTTGTGTCATTGGTAATCCAATTAGGTCATTTTCGTCCTCACTAGGCTTATTCTAATCCAATTAGGGTTTTTAACCAATCTTGTGCATCCAATATGTGATTTTGTGTCATTGGTTGCACATTTAGGTCATTTTCGTCCTCCCTAGGCTTATTCTAATCCAATTAGGGTTTTTAACCAATCTTGTGCATCCAATTTGTGATTTTGTGTCATTTTCTGTCATTGGTTGAACATTTAGGTCATTTTCGTCCTCCCTAGGCTTATTCTAATCCAATTAGGGTTTTTAACCAAACTTGTGCATCCAATATGTGATTTTGTGTCATTGGTTGAACATTTAGGTCATTTTCGTCCTCCCTAGGCTTATTCTAATCCAATTAGGGTTTTTAGCCTATCTTGTGCATCCAATATGTGATTTTGTGTCATGTTGTGTCATTGGTTGAACATTTAGGTCATTTTCGTCCTCCCTAGGCTTATTCTAATCCAATTAGGGTTTTTAACCAATCTTGTGCATCCAATATGTGATTTTGTGTCATTGGTTGCACATTTAGGTCATTTTCGTCCTCCCTAGGCTTATTCTAATCCAATTAGGGTCTTTAACCAATCTTGTGCATATAATAAGTGATTTTCTGTCATTGGTAATCCAATAAGTTCATTTTCGTCCTCGATAGACTTATTCTAATCCAATTAGGGTTTTTAACCAATCTAGTGCATCCAATATGTGACTTTGTGTCATTGGTTGAACATTTTGGTCATTTTGGTCCTCCCTAGACTTATTCTAATCCAATTAGGGTTTTTAACCAATCTTGTGCATCCAATATGTGATTTTGTGTCATTGTTTCCACATTTAGGTAATTTTCGTCCTCCCTAGTCTTATTCTAATCCAATTAGGGTTTTTAACCAATCTTGTGCATCCAATATGTGATTTTGTGTCATTGGTTGATCATTTAGGTCATTTTCGTCCTCCCCAGGCTTATTCTAATCCAATTAGTATTTTAATCCAATGTTGTGCATGCCATATGCGATTTTGTGTCAATTTGTGTCATTGGTTGAACATTTAGGTCATTTTCGTCCTCCCTAGGCTTATTCTAATCCAATTAGGGTTTTTAACCAATCTTGTGCATCCAATATGTGATTTTGTGTCATTGGTTGCACATTTAGGTCATTTTCGTCCTCCCTAGGCTTATTCTAATCCAATTAGGGTTTTTAACCAATCTTGTGCATATAATAAGTGATTTTATGTCATTGGTAATCCAATTAGGTCATTTTCGTCCTCGCTAGGCTTATGCTAATCCAAGTAGAATTTTTAACCAATCTTATGCATCCAATATGTGATTTTGTGTCATTTTGTGTTATTGGTTGAACATTTAGGCCATTTTCGTCCTCCCTAGGCTTATTCTAATCTAATTAGGGTTTTTAACCAATCTTATGCATCCAATATGTGATTTTGTGTCATTGGTTGCACATTGACGTCATTTTCGTCCTCCCTAGGCTTATTCTAATCCAATTAGGGTTTTTAACCAATCTTGTGCATCCAATATGTGATTTTGTGTCATTGGTTGCACATTTAGGTCATTTTCGTCCTCCCTAGGCTTATTCTAATCCAATTAGGGTTTTTAACCAATCTTGTGCATATAATAAGTGATTTTGTGTCATTGGTTGCACATTTAGGTCATTTTCGTCCTCCCTATGCTTATTCTAATCCAATTAGGGTTTTTAACCAATCTTGTGCATCCAATATGTGATTTTGTGTCATTGGTTGCACATTTAGGTCATTTTCGTCCTCCCTAGGCTTATTCTAATCCAATTAGGGTTTTTAACCAATCTTGTGCTTATAATAAGTCATTTTGTGTCATTGGTAATCCAATTAGGTCATTTTCGTCCTCGCTAGGCTTATTCTAATCCAATTAGGGTTTTTAACCAAAATTTTGCATCCAATATGTGATTTTGTGTCATTTTGTGTCATTGGTAATCCAATTAGGTCATTTTCGTCCTCGCTAGGCTTATTGTAATCCAATTAGGGTTTTTAACCAATCTTGTGCATCCAATATGTGATTTTGTGTCATTGGTTGAACATTTAGGTCATTTTCGTCCTCCCTAGGCTTATTCTAATCCAATTAGGGTTTTTAACCAATCTTGTGTATCCAAAATGTGATTTTGTGTCATTGGTTGAACATTTAGGTCATTTTTGTCCTCCCTAGGCTTATTCTAATCCAATTAGGGTTTTTAACCAATCTTGTGCATCCAATATGTGATTTTGTGTCATTGGTTGAACATTTTGGTCATTTTCGTCCTCCCTAGGCTTATTCTAATCCAATTAGAGTTTTTAACCAATCTTGTGCATCCAATATGCGATTTTGTGTCATTTTGTGTCATTGGTTGAACATTTAGATCATTTTCGTCCTCCCTAGGCTTATTCTAATCCAATTAGGGTTTTTGACCAAACTTGTGCATCCAATATGTGATTTTGTGTCATTGGTTGAACATTTAGGTCATTTTCGTCGTTCCTAGGCTTATTCTAATCCAATTAGGGTTTTTAACCTATCTTGTGCATATAATAAGTGATTTTATTTCATTGGTAACCCAATTAGGTCATTTTTGTCCTCGCTAGGCTTATTCTAATCCAATTAGGGTTTTTAACCAAACTTGTGCATCCAATATGTGATTTTGTGTCATTTTGTTTCATTTGTTGAACATTTAGGTCATTTTCGTCCTCCCTAGGCTTATTCTAATCCAATTAGGATTTTTAACCACTCTTGTGCATCCAATGTGTGATTTTGTGTAATTTTGTGTCATTGGTTGAACATTTAGGTCATTTTCGTCCTCCCTAGGCTTATTCTAATCCAATTAGGGTTTTTAACCAATCTTGTGCATCCAATATGTGATTTTGTGTCATTGGTTGCACATTTAGGTCATTTTCATCATCTTTAGGCTTATTCTAATCCAATTATGATTTTTAACCAATCTTGTGCATCCAATATGTGATTTTGTGTCATTTTGTGTCATTGGTTAAACATTTAGGTTATTTTCGTCCTCCCTAGGCTTATTCTAATCCAATTAGGGTTTTTAACCAATCTTGTGCATCCAATATGTGATTTTGTGTCATTTTGTGTCATTGGTTGAACATTTAGGTCATTTTCGTCCTCCCAAGGCTTATTCTAATCCAATTAGGGTTTTAAACCAATCTTCTACATCCAATATGTGATTTTGTGTCATTGGTTGAACATTTAGGTCATTTTCGTCCTCCCTAGGCTTATTCTAATCCAATTAGGGTTTTTAACCAATCTTGTGCATCCAATATGTGATTTTGTGTCATTGGTTGCACATTTAGGTCATTTTCGTCCTCCCTAGGCTTATTCTAATCCAATTAGGGTTTTTAACCAATCTTGTGCATATAATAAGTGATTTTATTTCATTGGTAACCCAATTAGGTCATTTTCGTCCTCGCTAGGCTTATTCTAATCCAATTAGGGTTTTTAACCAATCTTGTGCATCCAATATGTGATTTTGTGGCATTTTGTTTCATTGGTTGAACATTTAGGTCATTTTCGTCCTCCCTAGACTTATTCTAATCCAATTAGGGTTTTTAACCAATCTTCTACATCCAATATGTGATTTTGTGTCATTGGTTGAACATTTAGGTCATTTTCGTCCTCCCTAGGCTTATTCTAATCCAATTAGGGTTTTTAACCAATCTTCTACATCCAATATGTGATTTTGTGTCATTCGTCGAACATTTAGGTCATTTTCGTCCTCCCTAGGCTTATTCTAATCCAATTAGGGTTTTTAACCAATCTTGTGCATCCAATATGTGATTTTGTGTCATTGGTTGCACATTTAGGTCATTTTCGTCCTCCCTAGGCTTATTCTAATCCAATTAGGGTTTTTAACCAATCTTGTCCATATAATAAGTGATTTTATTTCATTGGTAACCCAATTAGGTCATTTTCGTCCTCGCTAGGCTTATTCTTATTCAATTAGGGTTTTTAACCAATCTTGTGCATCCAATATGTGATTTTGTGTCATTTTGTGTCATTGGTTGAACATTTAGGTCATTTTCGTCCTCCCTAGGCTTATTCTAATCCAATTAGGGTTTTTAACCAATCTTTGCATCCAATATGTGATTTTGTTTCATTGGTTGAACATTTAGGTCATTTTTGTCCTCCCTAGGCTTATTCTAATCCAATTAGGGTTTTTAACCAATCTTGTGCATCCAATATGTGATTTTGTGTCATTGGTTGAACATTTAGGTCATTTTCGTCCTCCTTAGGCTTATTCTAATCCAATTAGGGTTTTTAACCAAACTTGTGCATCCAATATGTGATTTTGTGTCATTTTGTGTCATTGGTTGAACATTTAGGTCATTTTCGTCCTCCCTAGGCTTATTCTAATCCAATTAGGGTTTTTAACCAATCTTGTGCATCCAATTTGTGATTTTGTGTCATGTTCTGTCATTGGTTGAACATTTAGGTCATTTTCGTCCTTCCTAGGCTTATTCTAATCCAATTAGGGTTTTTAACCAAACTTGTGCATCCAATATGTGATTTTGTGTCATTGGTTGAACATTTAGGTCATTTTCGTCCTCCCTAGGCTTATTCTAATCCAATTAGGGTTTTTAACCAAACTTGTGCATCCAATATGTGATTTTGTGTCATTGGTTGAACATTTAGGTCATTTTCGTCCTCCCTAGCCTTATTCTAATCCGATTAGGGTTTATAACTAATCTTGTGCATCCAATATGTGATTTTGTGTCATTGGTTGAACATTTAGGTCATTTTCGTCCTCCCTAGGCTTATTCTAATCCAATTAGGGTTTTTAACCAATCTTGTGCATCCAATATGTGATTTTGTGTCATTGGTTCAACATTTTGGTCATTTTCGTCCTCCCTAGGCTTATTCTAATCCAATTAGGGTTTTTAACCAATCTTTTGCATCCAATATGTGATTTTGTGTCATTTTGTGTCATTGGTTGTACATTTAGGTCATTTTCGTCCTCCCTAGGCTTATTCTAATCCAATTAGGGTTTTTAACCAAACTTGTGCATCCAATATGTGATTTTGTGTCATTTTGTGTCATTGGTTGAACATTTAGGTCATTTTCGTCCTCCCTAGGCTTATTCTAATCCGATTAGGGTTTTTAACTAATCTTGTGCATCCAATATGTGATTTTGTGTCATTGGTTGTCATTTAGGTCATTTTCGTCCTCCCTAGGATTTTTCTAATCCAATTAGGGTTTTTAACCAATCTTGTGCATCCAATATGTGATTTTGTGTCATTGGTTCGACATTTTGGTCATTTTCGTCCTCCCTAGGCTTATTATAATCCAATTAGGGTTTTTAACCAATCTTGTGCATCCAATATGTGATTTTGTGTCGTTTTGTGTCATTGGTTGAACATTTAGGTCATTTTCGTCCTCCCTAGGCTTATTCTAATCCAATTAGGGTTTTTAACCACTCTTGTGCATCCAATGTGTGATTTTGTGTCATTTTGTGTCATTTGTTGAACATTTAGGTCATTTTCGTCCTCCCTAGGCTTATTCTAATCCAATTAGGGTTTTTAACCAATCTTGTGCATCCAATATGTGATTTTGTGTCATTGGTTGCACATTTAGGTCATTTTCGTCCTCCCTAGGCTTATTCTAATCCAATTAGGGTTTTTAACCAATCTTGTGCATCCAATATGTGATTTTGTGTCATTTTGTATCATTGGTTTAACATTTAGGTCATTTTCGTCCTCCCTAGGCTTATTCTAATCCAATTAGGGTTTTTAACCAATCTTGTGCATATAATAAGTGTTTTTATGTCATTGGTAGTTCAATTAGGTCATTTTCGTCCTCACTAGGCTTATTCTAATCCAATTAGGGTTTTTAACCAATCTTGTGCATCCAATATGTGATTTTGTGTCATTTTGTGTCATTGGTTGAACATTTTGGTCATTTTCGTCCTCCCGAGGCTTATTCTAATCCATTTAGGGTTTTTAACCAATCTTGTGCATCCAATATGTGATTTTGTGTCATTGGTTGATCATTTAGGTCATTTTCGTCCTCCCTAGGCTTATTCTAATCCAATTAGGGTTTTTAACCAATCTTGTGCATATAATAACTGATGTTGTGTCATTGGTAATCCAATTATGTCATTTTCGTCCTCGTTAGGCTTATTCTAATCCAATTAGGGTTTTTAACCAATCTTGTGCATCCAATATGTGATTTTGTGTCATTTTGTATCATTGGTTGAACATTTAGGTCATTTTCGTCCTCCCTAGGCTTATTCTAATCCAATTAGGGTTTTTAACCAATCTTGTGCATATAATAAGTGATTTTGTGTCATTGGTAATCCAATTAGGTCATTTTCGTCCTCACTAGGCTTATTCTAATCCAATTAGGGTTTTTAACCAATCTTGTGCATCCAATATGTGATTTTGTGTCATTGGTTGCACATTTAGGTCATTTTCGTCCTCCCTAGGCTTATTCTAATCCAATTAGGGTTTTTAACCAATCTTGTGCATCCAATTTGTGATTTTGTGTCATTTTCTGTCATTGGTTGAACATTTAGGTCATTTTCGTCCTCCCTAGGCTTATTCTAATCCAATTAGGGTTTTTAACCAAACTTGTGCATCCAATATGTGATTTTGTGTCATTGGTTGAACATTTAGGTCATTTTCGTCCTCCCTAGGCTTATTCTAATCCGATTAGGGTTTATAACTAATCTTGTGCATCCAATATGTGATTTTGTGTCATTGGTTGAACATTTAGGTCATTTTCGTCCTCCCTAGGCTTATTCTAATCCAATTATGGTTTTTAACCAATCTTGTGCATCCAATATGTGATTTTGTGTCATTGGTTCGACATTTAGGTCATTTTCGTCCTCCCTAGGCTTATTCTAATCCAATTAGGGTTTTTAACCAATCTTGTGCATCCAATATGTGATTTTGTGTCATTTTGTGTCATTGGTTGAACATTTAGGTCATTTTCGTCCTCCGAAGGCTTATTCTCATCCAATTAGGGTTTTTAAACAATTTTGTGCATCGAATATGTGATTTTGTGTCATTGGTTGCGCATTTAGTTCATTTTCGTCCTCCCTAGGCTTATTCTAATCCAATTAGGGTTTTTAACCAATCTTGTGCATCCAATATGTGATTTGGTGTCATTTTGTGTCATTGGTTGAACATTTAGGTCATTTTCGTCCTCCCTAGGCTTATTCTAATCCAATTAGGGTTTTTAACCAATCTTGTGCATCCAATATGTGATTTTGTGTCATTGGTTGCACATTTAGGTCATTTTCGTCCTCCCTAGGCTTATTCTAATCCAATTAGGGTTTTTAACCAATCTTGTGCATCCAATATGTGATTTTGTGTCATTTTATGTCATTGGTTGAACATTTAGGTCGTTTTCGTCCTCCCTTGGCCTATTCTAATCCAATTAGGGTTTTTAACCATTCTTGTGCCTCCAATATGTGATTTTGTGTCATTTTGTGTCATTGGTTGAACATTTAGGTCATTTTCGTCCTCCCTTGGCTTATTCTAATCCAATTAGGGTTTTTAACCAATCTTGTGCATCCAATATGTGATTTTGTGTCATTGGTTGCACATTTAGGTCATTTTCGTCCTCCCTAGGCTTATTCTAATCCAATTAGGGTTTTTAACCAATCTTGTGCGTCCAATATGTGAGTTTGTGTCATTTTGGGTCACTGGTTGAACATTTAGGTAATTTTCGTCCTCCTTAGGCTTATTTTAATCCAATTAGGGTTTTTAACCAATCTTGTGCATCCAATATGTGATTTTGTATCATTTAGTGTCATTGGTTGAACATTTAGGTCATTTTTGTCCTCCCTAGGCTTATTCTAATCCAATTAGGGTTTTTAACCAATCTTGTGCATCCAATATGTGATTTTGTGTCATTGGTTGCACATTTAGGTCATTTTCGTCCTCCCTAGGCTTATTCTAATCCAATTAGGGTTTTTAACCAATCTTGTGCATCCAATATGTGATTTTGTGTCATTGGTTGAACATTTAGGTTATTTTCGTCGTCCCCAGGCTTATTCTAATCCAATTAGGATTTTAATCCAATGTTGTGCATCCCATATGCGATTTTGTGTCATTGGTTGAACATTTAGGTCATTTTCGTCCTCCCTAGGCTTATTCTAATCCAATTAGGGTTTTTAACCAATCTTGTGCATCCAATATGTGATTTTGTGTCATTGGTTGCACATTTAGGTCATTTTTGTCCTCCCTAGGCTTATTCTAATCCAATTAGGGTTTTTAACCAATCTTGTGCATATAATAAGTGATTTTGTGTCATTGGTTGCACATTTAGGTCATTTTTGCCTCCCTAGGCTTATACTAATCCAATTAGGGTTTTTAACCAATCTTGTGCATATAATAAGTGATTTTGTGTCATTGGTTGCACATTTAGGTCATTTTCGTCCTCCCTATGCTTATTCTAATCCAATTAGGGTTTTTAACCAATCTTGTGCATCCAATATTTGATTGTGTCATTGGTTGAACATTTAGGTCATTTTCGTCCTCCCTAGGCTTATTCTAATCCAATTAGGGTTTTTAACCAATCTTGTGCATCCAATATGTGATTTTGTGTCATTGGTTGCACATTTAGGTCATTTTCGTCCTCCCTAGGCTTATTCTAATCCAATTAGGGTTTTTAACCAATCTTGTGCATCGAATATGTGACTTAGTGTCATTGGTTGCACATTTAGGTCATTTTCGTCCTCCTTGGCTTATTCTAATCCAATTAGGGTTTTTAACCAATCTTGTGCATCCAATATGTGATTTTGTGTCATTGGTTGCACATTTAGGTCATTTTCGTCCTCCCTAGGCTTATTCTAATCCAATTAGGGTTTTTAACCAATCTTGTGCATCCAATTTGTGATTTTGTGTCATTGGTTGCACATTTAGGTCATTTTTGTCCTCCCTAGGCTTATTCTAATCCAATTAGGGTTTTTAACCAATCTTGTGCATCCAATATGTGATTTTGTGTCATTTTGTGTCATTGGTTGAATATTTAGGTCATTTTCGTCCTCCCTAGGCTTGTTCTAATCCAATTAGGGTTTTTAACCAATCTTGGGCATCCAATATGAGATTGTGTCATTGGTTGCACATTTAGGTCATTTTCATCCTCCCTAGTTTTATTCTAATCCAATTAGGGTTTTTAACCAATCTTGTGCATATAATAAGTGATTTTGTGTCATTGGTAATCCAATTAGGTCATTTTCGACCTCCCTAGGCTTATTCTAATCCAATTAGGGATTTTAACCAATCTTGTGCATCCAATATGTGATTTTGTGTCATTTTTTGTCATTGGTTGAACATTTAGGTCATTTTCGTCCTCCCTAGGCTTATTCTAATCCAATTAGGGTTTTTAACCAATCTTGTGCATCCAATATGTGATTTTGTGTCATTGGTTGCACATTTAGGTCATTTTCGTCCTCCCTAGGCTTATTCTAATCCAATTAGGGTTTTTAACCAGTATTGTGCATCCAATATGTGATTTTGTGTGATTGGTTGAACATTTGTGTCATTTTCGTCCTCCCTAGGCTTATTCTAATCCAATTAAGGTTTTTAACCAATATTGTGCATCCAATATGTGATTTTGTGTGATTGGTTGAACATTTGTGTCATTTTCGTCCTCCCTAGGCTTATTCTAATCCAATTAGGGTTTTTAACCAATCTTGTGCATCCAATAAGTGATTTTGTGTCATTGGTTGAACATTTAGGTCATTTTCGTCCTCTCTAGGCTTATTCTAATCCAATTAGGGTTTTTAACCAATCTTGTGCATCCAATATGTGATTTTGTGTCATTGGTTGCACATTTAGGTCATTTTCGTCCTCCCTAGGCTTATTCTAATCCAATTAGGGTTTTTAACCAATCTTGTGCATCCAATTTGTGATTTTGTGTCATTTTCTGTCATTGGTTGAACATTTAGGTCATTTTCGTCCTCCCTAGGCTTATTCTAATCCAATTAGGGTTTTTAACCAAACTTGTGCATCCAATATGTGATTTTGTGTCATTGGTTGAACATTTAGGTCATTTTCGTCCTCCCTAGGCTTATTCTAATCCGATTAGGGTTTATAACTAATCTTGTGCATCCAATATGTGATTTTGTGTCATTGGTTGAACATTTAGGTCATTTTCGTCCTCCCTAGGCTTATTCTAATCCAATTATGGTTTTTAACCAATCTTGTGCATCCAATATGTGATTTTGTGTCATTGGTTCGACATTTAGGTCATTTTCGTCCTCCCTAGGCTTATTCTAATCCAATTAGGGTTTTTAACCAATCTTGTGCATCCAATATGTGATTTTGTGTCATTTTGTGTCATTGGTTGAACATTTAGGTCATTTTCGTCCACCCTAGGCTTATTCTAATCCAATTAGGGTTTTGAACCAATCTTGTGCATCCAATATGTGATTTTGTGTCATTGGTTGAACATTTAGGTCATTTTCGTCCTCCCTTGGCTTATTCTAATCCAATTAGGGTTTTTAACCAATCTTGTGCATCCAATATGTGATTTTGTGTCATTGGTTGCACATTTAGGTCATTTTCGTCCTCCCTAGGCTTATTCTAATCCAATTAGGGTTTTTAACCAATCTTGTGCATACAATATGTGATTTTGTGTCATTGGTTGAACATTTAGGTCATTTTCATCCTCCCTAGGATTATTCTAATCCAACTAGGGTTTTTAACCAATCTTGTGCATCCAATATGTGATTTTGTGTCATTGGTTGAATATTTAGGTCATTTTCGTTCTCCCTAGGCTTATTCTACTCCAATTAGGGATTTAACCAATCTTGTGCATCCAATATGTGATTTTGTGTCATTGGTTGAATATTTAGGTCATTTTCGTCCTTCCTAGGCTTACTCTAATCCAATTAGGGTTTTTAACCAATCTTGTGCATCCAATATGTGATTTTGTGTCATTTTGTGTCATTGGTTGAACATTTCGGTCATTTTCGTCCTCCCTAGGCTTATTCTATACCAATTAGGGTTTTTAACCAATCTTGTGCATCCAATATGTGATTTTGTGTCATTTTGTGTCATTGGTTGAACATTTAGGTCATTTTCGTCCTCCCTAGGCTTATTCTAATCCAACTAGGGTTTTTAACCAATCTTGTACATCCAATATGTGGTTTTGTGTCATTGGTTGAACATTTAGATCATTTTCGTCCTCCCTAGGCTTATTCTAATCCAATTAGGGTTTTCAACCAATCTTGTGCATCAAATATGTGATTTTGTGTCATTTTGTGTCATTGGTTGAACATTTCGGTCATTTTCGTCCTCCCTAGGCTTATTCTAATCCAATTAGGGTTTTTAACCAATCTTGTGCATCCAATAAGTGATTTTGTGTCATTGGTTGAACATTTAGGTCATTTTCGTCCTCCCTAGGCTTATTC
>JBBPBQ010000002.1:28346756-28363593 GCA_037974755.1 Cicer yamashitae
TTAGGGTTTTTAACCAATCTTGTGCATCCAATATGTGATTTTGTGTCATTGGTTGCACATTTAGGTCATTTTCGTCCTCCCTAGGCTTATTCTAATCCAATTAGGGTTTTTAACCAGTATTGTGCATCCAATATGTGATTTTGTGTGATTGGTTGAACATTTGTGTCATTTTCGTCCTCCCTAGGCTTATTCTAATCCAATTACGGTTTTTAACCAATCTTGTGCATCCAATATGTGATTTTGTGTGATTGGTTGAACATTTGTGTCATTTTCATCCTCCATAGGCTTATTCTAATCCAATTAGGGTTTTTAACCAATCTTGTACATCCAATATGTGGTTTTGTTTCATTGGTTGAACATTTAGCTCATTTTCGTCCTCCCTAGGCTTATTCTAATCCAATTAGGGTTTTTAACCAATCTTGTGCATCCTATATGTGATTTTTTGTCATTGGTTGAACATTTAGGTCATTTTCGTCCTCCCTAGGCTTATTCTAATCCAATTAGGGTTTTTAACCAATCTTGTGCATCCAGTATGTGATTTTGTGTCATTGGTTGCACATTTAGGTCATTTTCGTCCTCCCTAGGCTTATTCTAATCCAATTAGGGTTTTTAACCAATCTTGTGCATCCAATAAGTGATTTTGTGTCATTCGTTGGACATTTAGGTCATTTTCGTCCTCCCTAGGCTTATTCTAATCCAATTAGGGTTTTTAACCAATCTTGTGCATCCAATATGTGATTTTGTGTCATTGGTTGCACATTTAGGTCATTTTCGTCCTCCCTAGGCTTATTCTAATCCAATTAGGGTTTTTAACCAATCTTGTGCATCCAATTTGTGATTTTGTGTCATTTTCTTTCATTGGTTGAACATTTAGGTCATTTTCGTCCTCCCTAGGCTTATTCTAATCCAATTAGGGTTTTTAACCAAACTTGTGCATCCAATATGTGATTTTGTGTCATTGGTTGAACATTTAGGTCATTTTCGTCCTCCCTAGGCTTATTCTAATCCGATTAGGGTTTATAACTAATCTTGTGCATCCAATATGTGATTTTGTGTCATTGGTTGAACATTTAGGTCATTTTCGTCCTCCCTAGGCTTATTCTAATCCAATTATGGTTTTTAACCAATCTTGTGCATCCAATATGTGATTTTGTGTCATTGGTTGAACATTTAGGTCATTTTCGTCCTCCCTTGGCTTATTCTAATCCAATTAGGGTTTTTAACCAATCTTGTGCAACCAATATGTGATTTTGTGGCATTTTGTGTCATTGGTTGAACATTTAGGTCATTTTCGTCCTCCCTAGGCTTATTCTAATCCAATTTGGGTTTTTAACCAATCTTGTGCATCCAATATGTGATTTTGTGTCATTGGTTGAACATTTAGGTCATTTTCGTCCTTCCTAGGCTTATTCTAATCCAATTAGGGTTTTTAACCAATCTTGTGCATCCAATTTATGATTTTGTGTCATTGGTTGAACATTTAGGTCATTTTCGTCCACCCTAGGCTTATTCTAATCCAATTAGGGTTTTTAACCAATCTTGTGCATCCAATATGTGATTTTGTGTCATTGGTTGAACATTTAGGTCATTTTCGTCCTTGCTATGCTTATTCTAATCCAATTAGGGTTTTTAACCAATCTTGTGCATCCAATATGTGATTTTGTGTCATTTTGTGTCATTGGTTGAACATTTAGGTCATTTTCGTCCTCCCTAGGCTTATTCTAATCCAATTAGGGTTTTTAACCAATTTTGTGCATCCAATATGTGATTTTGTTACATTGGTTGAACATTTAGGTCATTTTCGTCCTCCCTAGGCTTATTCTAATCCAATTAGGGTTTTTAACCAATCTTGTGCATCCAATATGTGATTTTGTGTCATTGGTTGCACATTTAGGTCATTTTCGTCCTCCCTAGGCTTATTCTAATCCAATTAGGGTTTTTAACCAATCTTGTGCATCCAATATGTGACTTTGTGTCATTGGTTGCACATTTAGGTCATTTTCGTCCTCCCTAGGCTTATTCTAATCCAATTAGGGTTTTTAACCAATCTTGTGCATATAATAAGTGATTTTATGTCATTGGTAATCCAATTAGGTCATTTTCGTCCTCGCTAGGCTTATTCTAATCCAATTTGAATTTTTAACCAATCTAATGCATCCAATATGTGATTTTGTGTCATTTTGTGTTATTGGTTGAACATTTAGGTCATTTTCGTCCTCCCTAGGCTTATTCTAATCCAATTAGGGTTTTTAACCAATCTTGTGCATCCAATATGTGATTTTGTGTCATTGGTTGCACATTTAGGTCATTTTCGTCCTCCCTAGGCTTATTCTAATCCAATTAGGGTTTTTAACCAATCTTGTGCATATAATAAGTGATTTTATGTCATTGGTAATCCAATTAGGTCATTTTCGTCCTCGTTAGGCTTATTCTAATCCAATTAGGGTTTTTAACCAATCTTATGCATCCAATATGTGATTTTGTGTCATTTTGTGTCATTGGTTGAACATTTAGGTCATTCTCTTCCTCGCTAGGCTTATTCTAATCCAATTAGAGTTTTTGACCAATCTTATGCATCCAATATGTGATTTTGTGTCATTTTGTGTCATTGGTTGAACATTTAGGTCATTTTCGTCCTCCCTATGCTTATTTTAAACCAATTTGGGTTTTTAACCAATCTTGTGCATCCAATATGTGATTTTGGGTCATTTTGTGTCATTGGTTGAACATTTAGGTCATTTTCGTCCTCCCTAGGCTTATTCTAATCCAATTAGGGTTTTTAACCAATCTTATGCATCCAATATGTGATTTTGTGTCATTGGTTGCACATTTAGGTCATTTTCGTCCTCCCTAGGCTTATTCTAATCCAATTTGGGTTTTTAACCAATCTTGTGCATATAATAAGTGATTTTTTGTCATTGGTAATCCAATTAGGTCATTTTCGTCCTCGATAGGCTTATTCTAATCAAATTAGGGTTTTTAACCAATCTTGTGCATCCAATATGTGATTTTGTGTCATTTTGTGTCATTGGTTGAAAATTTAGGTCATTTCGTCCTCCCTAGGCTTATTCTAATCCAATTAGGGTTTTTAACCAATCTTATGCATCCAATATGTGATTTTGTTTCATTGGTTGCACATTTACGTCATTTTCGTCCTCCCTAGGCTTATTCTAATCCAATTAGGGTTTTTAACCAATCTTGTGAATATAATAAGTGATTTTTCGTCATTGGTAATCCAATTAGGTCATTTTCGTCCTCCCTAGGCTTATTCTAATCCAATTAGGGTTTTTAACCAATCTTGTGCATCCAATATGTGATTTTGTGTCATTGGTTGCACATTTAGGTCATTTTCGTCCTCCCTAGGCTTATTCTAATCCAATTTGGGTTTTTAACCAATCTTGTGCATATAATAAGTGATTTTATGTCATTGGTAATCCAATTAGGTCATTTTCGTCCTCGCTAGGCTTATTCTAATCCAATTAGGGTTTTTAACCAATCTTGTGCATCCAATATGTGATTTTGTGTCATTGGTTGAACGTTTAGGTCATTTTCGTCCTCCCTAGGCTTATTCTAATCCAATTAGGGTTTTTAACCAAACTTGTGCATCCAATATGTGATTTTGTGTCATTTTGTGTCATTGGTTGAACATTTAGGTCATTTTCGTCCTCCCTAGGCTTAATCTAATCCGATTAGGGTTTTTAACTAATCTTGTGGATCCAATATGTGATTTTGTGTCATTGGTTGAACATTTAGGTCATTTTCGTCCTCCCAAGGCTTATTCTAATCCAATTATGGTTTTTAACCAATCTTGTGCATCCAATATGTGATTTTGTGTCGTTTTGTGTCATTGGTTGAACATTTAGGTCATTTTCGTCCTCCCTAGGCTTATTCTAATCCAATTAGGGTTTTTAACCACTCTTGTGCATCCAATGTGTGATTTTGTGTCATTTTGTGTCATTTGTTGAACATTTAGGTCATTTTCGTCCTCCCTAGGCTTATTCTAATCCAATTAGGGTTTTTAACCAATCTTGTGCATCCAATATGTGATTTTGTGTCATTGGTTGCACATTTAGGTCATTTTCGTCCTCCCTAGGCTTATTCTAATCCAATTAGGGTTTTTAACCAATCTTGTGCATCCAATATGTGATTTTGTGTCATTTTGTATCATTGGTTTAACATTTAGGTCATTTTCGTCCTCCCTAGGCTTATTCTAATCCAATTAGGGTTTTTAACCAATCTTGTGCATATAATAAGTGTTTTTATGTCATTGGTAGTTCAATTAGGTCATTTTCGTCCTCACTAGGCTTATTCTAATCCAATTAGGGTTTTTAACCAATCTTGTGCATCCAATATGTGATTTTGTGTCATTTTGTGTCATTGGTTGAACATTTTGGTCATTTTCGTCCTCCCGAGGCTTATTCTAATCCATTTAGGGTTTTTAACCAATCTTATGCATCCAATATGTGATTTTGTGTCATTTTGTGTCATTGGTTGCACATTTAGGTCATTTTCGTCCTCCCTAGGCTTATTCTAATCCAATTAGGGTTTTTAACCAATCTTGTGCACATAATAAGTGATTTTATTTCATTGGTAACCCAATTAGGTCATTTTCGTCCTCGCTAGGCTTATTCTAATGCAATTAGGGTTTTTAACCAATCTTGTGCATCAAATATGTGATTTTGTGTCATTTTGTGTCATTGGTTGAACATTTAAGTTATTTTCGTCCTCCCTAGGCTTATTCTAATCCAATTAGGGTTTTTAACCAATCTTGTGCATCCAATATGTGATTTTGTGTCATTGGTTGCACATTTAGGTCATTTTCGTCCTCCCTAGGCTTATTCTAATCCAATTAGGGTTTTTAACCAATCTTGTGCATCCAATTTGTGATTTTGTGTCATTTTCTGTCATTGGTTGAACATTTAGGTCATTTTCGTCCTCCCTAGGCTTATTCTAATCCAATTAGGGTTTTTAACCAAACTTGTGCATCCAATATGTGATTTTGTGTCATTGGTTGAACATTTAGGTCATTTTCGTCCTCCCTAGGCTTATTCTAATCCGATTAGGGTTTATAACTAATCTTGTGCATCCAATATGTGATTTTGTGTCATTGGTTGAACATTTAGGTCATTTTCGTCCTCCCTAGGCTTATTCTAATCCAATTATGGTTTTTAACCAATCTTGTGCATCCAATATGTGATTTTGTGTCATTGGTTGAACATTTAGGTCATTTTCGTCCTTCCTAGGCTTATTCTAATCCAATTAGGGTTTTTAACCAAACTTGTGCATCCAATATGTGATTATGTGTGATTTTGAGTCATTGGTTGAACATTTAGGTCATTTTCGTCCTCCCTAGGCTTATTCTAATCCAATTAGTGTTTTTAACCAATCTTGTGCATCCAATATGCGATTTTGTGTCATTTTGTGTCATTGGTTGAACATTTAGATCATTTTCGTCCTCCCTAGGCTTATTCTAATCCAATTAGGGTTTTTGACCAAACTTGTGCATCCAATATGTGATTTTGTGTCATTGGTTGAACATTTAGGTCATTTTCGTCGTTCCTAGGCTTATTCTAATCCAATTAGGGTTTTTAACCTATCTTGTGCATATAATAAGTGATTTTATTTCATTGGTAACCCAATAAGGTCATTTTTGTCCTCGCTAGGCTTATTCTAATCCAATTAGGGTTTTTAACCAAACTTGTGCATCCAATATGTGATTTTGTGTCATTTTGTGTCATTTGTTGAACATTTAGGTCATTTTCGTCCTCCCTAGGCTTATTCTAATCCAAATAGGATTTTTAACCACTCTTGTGCATCCAATATGTGATTTTGTGTCATTGGTTAAACATTTAGGTCATTTTTGTCGTCCCTAGGCTTATTCTAATCCAATTAGGGTTTTTAACCACTCTTGTGCATCCAATGTGTGATTTTGTGTCATTGGTTGAACATTTAGGTCATTTTCGTCCTCCCTAGGCTTATTCTAATCCAATTAGGGTTTTTAACCAATCTTGTGCATCCAATATGTGATTTTGTGTCATTGGTTGCACATTTAGGTCATTTTCGTCCTCCCTAGGCTTATTCTAATCCAATTAGGGTTTTTAACCAATCTTGTGCATCCAATATGTGACTTTGTGTTATTGGTTGAACATTTAGGTCATTTTGGTCCTCCCTAGGCTTATTCTAATCCAATTAGGGTTTTTAACCAATCTTCTGCATCCAATATGTGATTTTGTGTCATTGGTTGCACATTTAGGTCATTTTCGTCCTCCCTAGGCTTATTCTAATCCAATTAGGGTTTTTAACCAATCTTGTGCATCCAATATGTGATTTTGTGTCATTGGTTGAACATTTAGGCAAATTTCGTCCTCGCTAGGCTTATTCTAATCCAATTAAGATTTTTAACCAATCTTATGCATCCAATATGTGATTTTGTGTCATTGGTTGCACATTTAGGTCATTCTCGTCCTCCCTAGGCTTATTCTAATCCAATTAGGGTTTTTAACCAATCTTGTGCATCCAATATGTGATTTTGTGTCATTGGTTGCACATTTAGGTCATTTTCGTCCTCCCTAGGCTTATTCTAATCCAATTAGGGTTTTTAACCAATCTTGTGCATCCAATATGTGTTTTTGTGTCATTGGTTGCACATTTAGGTCATTTTCGTCCTCCCTAGGCTTATTCTAATCCAATTAGGGTTTTTAACCAATCTTGTGCATCCAATATGTGATTTTGTGTCATTGGTTGCACATTTAGGTCATTTTCGTCCTCCCTAGGCTTATTCTAATCCAATTAGGGTTTTTAACCAATCTTGTGCATCCTATATGTGATTTTGTGTCATTGGTTGAACATTTAGGTCATTTTCGTCCTCCCTAGGCTTATTCTAATCCAATTAGGGTTTTTAACCAATCTTGTGCATCCGATATGTGATTTTGTGTCATTGGTTGAACATTTAGGTCATTTTCATCTTGCTAGGCTTATTCTAATCCAATTAGGGTTTTTAACCAATCTTGTGCATCCAATATGTGATTTTGTGTCATTTTGTGTCATTGGTTGAACATTTAGGTCATTTTCGTCCTCCCTAGGCTTATTCTAATCCAATTAGGGTTTTTAACAAAACTTGTGCATCCAATATGTGATTTTGTGTCATTTTGTGTCATTGGCTGAACATTTAGGTCATTTTCGAACTCCCTAGGCTTATTCTAATCCAATTATGGTTTTTAACCAATCTTGTGCATCCAATATGTGATTTTGTGTCATTGGTTGAACATTTAGGTCATTTTCGTCGTTCCTAGGCTTATTCTAATCCAATTATGGTTTTTAACCAATCTTGTGCATCCAATATGTGATTTTGTGTCATTGGTTCGACATTTAGGTCATTTTCGTCCTCCCTAGGCTTATTCTAATCCAATTAGGGTTTTTAACCAATCTTGTGCATCCAATATGTGATTTTGTGTCATTTTGTGTCATTGGTTGAACATTTAGGTCATTTTCGTCCTCCCTAGGCTTATTCTAATCCAATTAGGGTTTTTAACCAATCTTGTGCATATGATAAGTGATTTTATGTCATTGGTAATCCAATTAGGTCATTTTCGTCCTCCCTAGGCTTATTACAATCCAATTAGGGTTTTTAACCAATCTTGTGCATCCAATATGTGATTTTGTGTCATTTTGTGTCATTGGTTGAACATTTAGGTCATTTTCGTCCTCCCTAGGCTTATTCTAATCCAATTAGGGTTTTTAACCAATCTTGTGCATCCAATATGTTATTTTGTGTAATTTTGTGTCATTGGTTGAACATTTAGGTCATTTCCGTCGTCCCTAGGCTTATTCTAATCCAATTAGGGTTTTTAACCAATCTTGTGCATCCAATATGATATTTTGTGTCATTTTGTGTCATTGGTTGAACATTTAGGTCATTTTCGTCCTCCCTTGGCTTATTCGAATCCAATTAGGGTTTTTAAATAATCTTGTGCATCCAATATGTGATTTTATGTCATTTTGTGTCATTGGTTGAACATTTAGGTCATTTTCGTCCTCCCTAGGCTTATTCTAATCCAATTAGGGTTTTTAACCAATCTTGTGCATCCAATATGTGATTTTATGTCATTGGTTGAACATTTAGGTCATTTTCGTCCTCCCTAGGCTTATTCTAATCCAATTAGGGTTTTTAACCAATCTTGTGCATGCAATATGTGATATTGTGTCATTGGTTGAACATTTAGGTCATTTTCGTCCTCCCTAGGCTTATTCTAATCCAATTAGGGTTTTTAACCAATCTTGTGCATCCAATATGTGATTTTGTGTCATTGGTTGCACATTTAGGTCATTTTCGTCCTCCCTAGGCTTATTCTAATCCAATTAGGGTTTTTAACCAATCTTGTGCATCCAATATGTGATTTTGTGTCATTTTGTGTCATTGGTTGAACATTTAGGTCATTTTCGTCCTCCCTAGGCATATTGTAATACAATTACGGTTTTTAACCAATCTTGTGCATCCAATATGTGATTTTGTGTCATTGGTTGAACATTTAGGTCATTTTCGTCCTCCCTAGGCTTATTCTAATCCAATTAGGGTTTTTAACCAATCTTGTGCATCCAATATGTGATCTTGTGTCATTTTGTGTCATTGGTTGAACATTTAGGTCATTTTCGTCCTCCCTAGGCTTATTCTAATCCAATTAGGGTTTTTAACCACTCTTGTGCATCTAATATGTGATTTTGTGTCGTTAGTTGAACACTTAGGTCATTTTCGTCCTCCCTAGGCTTATTCTAATCCAATTAGGGTTTTTAACCAATCTTGTGCATCCAATATGTGATTTTGTGTCATTGGTTGAACATTTAGGTCATTTTCATCCTCCCTAGGCTTATTCTAATCCAATTAGGGTTTTTAACCAAACTTGTGCATCCAATATGTGATTTTGTGTCATTTTGTGTCATTGGTTGAACATTTAGGTCATTTTCGTCCTCCCTAGGCTTATTCTAATCCAATTAGGGTTTTTAACCAAACTTGTGCATCCAATATGTGATTTTGTGTCGTTTTGTGTCATTGGTTGAACATTTAGGTCATTTTCGTCCTCCCTAGGCTTATTCTAATCCAATTAGGGTTTTTAACCAAACTTGTGCATCCAATATGTGATTTTGTGTCATTGGTTGAACATTTAGGTCATTTTCGTCCTCCCTAACCTTATTCTAATCCGATTAGGGTTTATAACTAATCTTGTGCATCCAATATGTGATTTTGTGTCATTGGTTGAATATTTAGGTCATTTTTGTCCTCCCTAGGCTTATTCTAATCCAATTAGGGTTTTTAACCAATCTTGTGCATCCAATATGTGATTTTGTGTCATTGGTTCGACATTTTGGTCATATTCGTCCTCCCTAGGATTATTCTAATCCAATTAGGGTTTTTAACCAATCTTTTGCATCCAATATGTGATTTTGTGTCATTTTGTGTCATTGGTTGAACATTTAGGTCATTTTCGTCCTCCCTAGGCCTATTCTAATCCAATTAGGGTTTTTAACCAAACTTGTGCATCCAATATGTGATTTTGTGTCATTTTGTGTCATTGGTTGAACATTTAGGTCATTTTCGTCCTCCCTAGGCTTATTCTAATCCGATTAGGGTTTTTAACTAATCTTGTGCATCCAATATGTGATTTTGTGTCATTGGTTGAAAATTTAGGTCATTTTCGTCCTCCCTAGGCTTATTCTAATCCAATTAGGGTTTTTAACCAATCTTGTGCATCCAATATGTGATTTTGTGTCATTGGTTCGACATTTTGGTCATTTTCGTCCTCCCTAGGCTTATTCTAATCCAATTAGGGTTTTTAACCAATCTTGTGCATCCAATATGTGATTTTGTGTCGTTTTGTGTCATTGGTTGAACATTTAGGTCATTTTCGTCCTCCCTAGGCTTATTCTAATCCAATTAGGGTTTTTAACCACTCTTGTGCATCCAATGTGTGATTTTGTGTCATTTTGTGTCATTTGTTGAACATTTAGGTCATTTTCGTCCTCCCTAGGCTTATTCTAATCCAATTAGGGTTTTTAACCAATCTTGTGCATCCAATATGTGATTTTGTGTCATTGGTTGAACATTTAGGTCATTTTCATCCTCCCTAGGCTTATTCTAATCCAATTAGGGTTTTTAACCAATCTTGTGCATCCAATATGTGATTTTATGTCATTGGTTGAACATTTAGGTCATTTTCGTCCTCCCTAGGCTTATTCTAATCCAATTAGGGTTTTTAACCAATCTTGTGCATCCAATATGTGATTTTGTGTCATTGGTTGCACATTTAGGTCATTTTCGTCCTCCCTAGGCTTATTCTAATCCAATTAGGGTTTTTAACCAATCTTGTGCATCGAATATGTGACTTAGTGTCATTGGTTGCACATTTAGGTCATTTTCGTCCTCCTTGGCTTATTCTAATCCAATTAGGGTTTTTAACCAATCTTGTGCATCCAATATGTGATTTTGTGTCATTGGTTGCACATTTAGGTCATTTTCGTCCTCCCTAGGCTTATTCTAATCCAATTAGGGTTTTTAACCAATCTTGTGCATCCAATATGTAATTTTTTGTCATTGGTTGCACATTTAGGTCATTTTCGTCCTCCCCAGACTTATTCTAATCCTATTAGGGTTTTTAACCAATCTTGTGCATCCAATATGTGATTTTGTGTCATTGGTTGCACATTTAGGTCATTTTCGTCCTCCCTAGGCTTATTCTAATCCAATTAGGGTTTTTAACCAATCTTGTGCATCCAATATGTTATTTTGTGTCATTTTGTGTCATTGGTTGAACATTTAGGTCATTTTCGTCCTCCCTAGGCTTCTGCTAATCCAATTAGGGTTTTTAACCAATCTTGTGCATCCAATATGTGATTTTTTGTCATTGGTTGCACATTTAGGTCATTTTCGTCCTCCCTAGGCTTATTCTAATCCAATTAGGGTTTTTAACCAATCTTGTGCATCCAATATGTGATTTTGTGTCATTGGTTGCACATTTAGGTCATTTTCGTCCTCCCTAGGCTTATTCTAATCCAATTAGGGTTTTTAACCAATCTTGTGCATCCAATTTGTGATTTTGTGTCATTTTCTTTCATTGGTTGAACATTTAGGTCATTTTCGTCCTCCCTAGGCTTATTCTAATCCAATTAGGGTTTTTAACCAAACTTGTGCATCCAATATGTGATTTTGTGTCATTGGTTGAACATTTAGGTCATTTTCGTCCTCCCTAGGCTTATTCTAATCCGATTAGGGTTTATAACTAATCTTGTGCATCCAATATGTGATTTTGTGTCATTGGTTGAACATTTAGGTCATTTTCGTCCTCCCTAGGCTTATTCTAATCCAATTATGGTTTTTAACCAATCTTGTGCATCCAATATGTGATTTTGTGTCATTGGTTGAACATTTAGGTCATTTTCGTCCTTCCTAGGCTTATTCTAATCCAATTAGGGTTTTTAACCAAACTTGTGCATCCAATATGTGATTATGTGTGATTTTGAGTCATTGGTTGAACATTTAGGTCATTTTCGTCCTCCCTAGGCTTATTCTAATCCAATTAGTGTTTTTAACCAATCTTGTGCATCCAATATGCGATTTTGTGTCATTTTGTGTCATTGGTTGAACATTTAGGTCATTTTCGTCGTCCCTAGGCTTATTCTAATCCAATTAGGGTTTTAAACCACTCTTGTGCATCCAATGTGTGATTTTGTGTCATTTTGTGTCATTGGTTGAACATTAAGGTCATTTTCGTCCTCCCTAGGCTTATTCTAATCCAATTAGGGTTTTTAACCAATCTTGTGCATCCAATATGTGATTTTGTGTCATTGGTTGCACATTTAGGTCATTTTCGTCCTCCCTAGGATTATTCTAATCCAATTAGGGTTTTTGACCAAACTTGTGCATCCAATATGTGATTTTGTGTCATTGGTTGAACATTTAGGTCATTTTCGTCGTTCCTAGGCTTATTCTAATCCAATTAGGGTTTTTAACCTATCTTGTGCATATAATAAGTGATTTTATTTCATTGGTAACCCAATTAGGTCATTTTTGTCCTCGCTAGGCTTATTCTAATCCAATTAGGGTTTTTAACCAAACTTGTGCATCCAATATGTGATTTTGTGTCATTTGTTGAACATTTAGGTCATTTTCATCCTCCCTAGGCTTATTCTAATCCAATTAGGGTTTTTAACCAAACTTGTGCATCCAATATGTGATTTGTGTGATTTTGTGTGATTTTGAGTCATTGGTTGAACATTTAGGTCATTTTCGTCCTCCCTAGGCTTATTCTAATCCAATTAGGGTTTTTAACCAATCTTGTGCATCCAATATGTGATTTTGTGTCATTGGTTGAACATTTAGGTCATTTTCGTCCTACCTAGGCTTATTCTAATCCAATTAGGGTTTTTAACCAATCTTGTGCAACCAATATGTGATTTTGTGTCATTGGTTGAACATTTAGGTCATTTTCGTCCTCCCTAGGCTTATTCTAATCCAATTAGGGTTTTTAACCAATCTTGTGCATCCAATATGTGATTTTGTGTCATTGGTTGAACATTTAGGTCATTTTCGTCATCGCTAGGCTTATTCTAATCCAATTAGGGTTTTTAACCAATCTTGTGCATCCAATATGTGATTTTGTGTCATTGGTTGCACATTTAGGTCATTTTCGTCCTCCCTAGGCTTATTCTAATCCAATTAGGGTTTTTAACCAATCTTGTGCATCCAATATGTGATTTTGTGTCATTGGTTGCTCATTTAGGTCATATTCGTCCACCCTAGGCTTATTCTAATCCAATTTGGGTTTTTAACCAATCTTGTGCATATAATAAGTGATTTTTTGTCATTGGTAATCCAATAAGTTCATTTTCTTCCTCGCTATACTTATTCTAATCCAATTAGGGTTTTTAACCAATCTTGTGCATCCAATATGTGATTTTGTGTCATTGGTTGCACATTTAGGTCATTTTCGTCCTCCCTAGGCTTATTCTAATCCAATTAGGGTTTTTAACCAATCTTGTGCATCCAATATGTGATTTTGTGTCATTTTGTGTCATTGGTTGAACATTTAGGTCATTTTCGTCCTCCCTAGGCTTAATCTAATCCAATTAGGGTTTTTAACCAATCTTGTGCATCCAATATGTGATTTTGTGTCATATGTTGAACATTTAGGTCATTTTGGTCCTCCTTAGGCTTATTCTAATCCAATTAGGGTTTTTAACCAATCTTGTTCATATAATAAGTTATCTTGTGTCATTTGTAATCCAATTAGGTCATTTTCGTCCTCGCTAAACTTATTCTAATCCAATTAGGGTTTTTAACCAATCATGTGCATCCAATATGTGATTCTGTGTCATTGGTTAAACATTTAGGTCATTTTGGTCCTCCCTATGCTTATTCTAATCCAATTAGGGTTTTTAACCAATCTTGTGCATATAATAAGTGATTTTGTGTTATTGGTAATCCAATTAGGTCATTTTCGTCATCGCTAGGCTTATTCTAATCCAATTAGGTTTTTTTACCAATCTTGTGCATCCAATATGTGATTTTGTGTCATTGGTTGAACATTTAGGTCATTTTGGTCGTCCCTATGCTTATTCTAATCCAATTAGGGTTTTTAACCAATCTTGTGCATCCAATATGTGATTTTGTGTCATTGGTTGCACATTTAGGTCATTTTCGTCCTCCCTAGGCTTATTCTAATCCAATTAGGGTTTTTAACCAATCTTGTGCATCCAATATGTGATTTTGTGTCATTGGTTGCACATTTAAGTCATTTTCATCCTCCCTAGGCTTATTCTAATCCAATTAGGGTTTTTAACCAATCTTGTGCATATAATAAGTGATTTTATGTCATTGGTAAACCAATTAGGTCATTTTCGTCCTCGCTAGGCTTATTCTAATCCAATTAGAATTTTTAACCAATCTTATGCATCCAATATGTGATTTTGTGTCATTTTGTGTTATTGGTTGAACATTTATGTCATTTTCGTCCTCCCTAGGCTTATTCTAATCCAATTAGGGTTTTTAACCAATCTTGTGCATCCAATATGTGATTTTGTGTCATTGGTTGCTCATTTAGGTCATATTCGTCCACCCTAGGCTTATTCTAATCCAATTTGGGTTTTTAACCAATCTTGTGCATATAATAACTGATTTTTTGTCATTGGTAATCCAATAAGTTCATTTTCTTCCTCGCTATACTTATTCTAATCCAATTAGGGTTTTTAACCAATCTTGTGCATCCAATATGTGACTTTGTGTCATTGGTTGAACATTTAGGTCATTTTCGTCATCGCTAGGCTTATTCTAATCCAATTAGGGTTTTTAACCAATCTTGTGCATCCAATATGTGATTTTGTGTCATTGGTTGCACATTTAGGTCATTTTCGTCCTCCCTAGGCTTATTCTAATCCAATTAGGGTTTTTAACCAATCTTGTGCATCCAATATGTGATTTTGTGTCATTTTGTGTCATTGGTTGAACATTTAGGTCATTTTCGTCCAACCTAGGCTTATTCTAATCCAATTAGGGTTTTTAACCAATCTTGTGCATCCAATATGTGATCTTGTGTCATTTTGTGTCATTGGTTGAACATTTAGGTCATTTCCGTCCTCCCTAGGCTTATTCTAATCCAATTAGGGTTTTTAACCACTCTTGTGCATCTAATATGTGATTTTGTGTCGTTAGTTGAACACTTAGGTCATTTTCGTCCTCCCTAGGCTTATTCTAATCCAATTAGGGTTTTTAACCAATCTTGTGCATCCAATATGTGATTTTGTGTCATTGGTTGAACATTTAGGTCATTTTCATCCTCCCTAGGCTTATTCTAATCCAATTAGGGTTTTTAACCAAACTTGTGCATCCAATATGTGATTTTGTGTGATTTTGAGTCATTGGTTGAACATTTAGGTCATTTTCGTCCTCCCTAGGCTTATTTTAATCCAATTAGTGTTTTTAACCAATCTTGTGCATCCAATATGCGATTTTGTGTCATTTTGTGTCATTGGTTGAACATTTAGATCATTTTCGTCCTCCCTAGGCTTATTCTAATCCAATTAGGGTTTTTGACCAAACTTGTGCATCCAATATGTGATTTTGTGTCATTGGTTGAACATTTAGGTCATTTTCGTCGTTCCTAGGCTTATTCTAATCCAATTAGGGTTTTTAACCTATCTTGTGCATATAATAAGTGATTTTATTTCATTGGTAACCCAAAAAGGTCATTTTTGTCCTCGCTAGGCTTATTCTAATCCAATTAGGGTTTTTAACCAAACTTGTGCATCCAATATGTGATTTTGTGTCATTTTGTGTCATTTGTTGAACATTTAGGTCATTTTCGTCCTCCCTAGGCTTATTCTAATCCAAATAGGATTTTTAACCACTCTTGTGCATCCAATATGTGATTTTGTGTCATTGGTTAAACATTTAGGTCATTTTTGTCGTCCCTAGGCTTATTCTAATCCAATTAGGGTTTTTAACCACTCTTGTGCATCCAATGTGTGATTTTGTGTCATTGGTTGAACATTTAGGTCATTTTCGTCCTCCCTAGGCTTATTCTAATCCAATTAGGGTTTTTAACCAATCTTGTGCATCCAATATGTGATTTTGTGTCATTGGTTGCACATTTAGGTCATTTTCGTCCTCCCTAGTATTATTCTAATCCAATTATGGTTTTTAACCAATCTTGTGCATCCAATATGTGATTTTGTGTCATTTTGTGTCATTGGTTGAACATTTAGGTCATTTTCGTCCTCCCTAGGCTTATTCTAATCCAATTAGGGTTTTTAACCAAACTTGTGCATCCAATATGTGATTTAGTGTGATTTTGAGTCATTGGTTGAACATTTAGGTCATTTTCGTCCTCCCTAGGCTTATTCTAATCCAATTAGTGTTTTTAACCAATCTTGTGCATCCAATATGCGATTTTGTGTCATTTTGTGTCATTGGTTGAACATTTAGGTCATTTTCGTCGTCCCTAGGCTTATTCTAATCCAATTAGGGTTTTAAACCACTCTTGTGCATCCAATGTGTGATTTTGTGTCATTTTGTGTCATTGGTTGAACATTTAGGTCATTTTCGTCCTCCCTAGGCTTATTCTAATCCAATTAGGATTTTTAACCACTCTTGTGCATCCAATGTGTGATTTTGTGTAATTTTGTGTCATTGGTTGAACATTTAGGTCATTTTCGTCCTCCCAAGGCTTATTCTAATCCAATTATGGTTTTTAACCAATCTTGTGCATCCAATATGTGATTTTGTGTCGTTGGTTGAACATTTAGGTCATTTTCGTCCTCCCTAGGCTTATTCTAATCCAATTAGGGTTTTTAACCAAACTTGTGCATCCAATATGTGATTATGTGTGATTTTGAGTCATTGGTTGAACATTTAGGTCATTTTCGTCCTCCCTAGGCTTATTCTAATCCAATTAGTGTTTTTAACCAATCTTGTGCATCCAATATGCGATTTTGTGTCATTTTGTGTCATTGGTTGAACATTTAGATCATTTTCGTTCTCCCTAGGCTTATTCTAATCTAATTAGGGTTTTTGACCAAACTTGTGCATCCAATATGTGATTTTGTGTCATTTTGTGTCATTGGTTGAACATTTAGGTCATTTTCGTCGTCCCTAGGCTTATTCTAATCCAATTAGGGTTTTTAACCAAACTTGTGCATCCAATATGTGATTTTGTGTGATTTTGAGTCATTGGTTGAACATTTAGGTCATTTTCGTCCTCCCTAGGCTTATTTTAATCCAATTAGTGTTTTTAACCAATCTTGTGCATCCAATATGCGATTTTGTGTCATTTTGTGTCATTGGTTGAACATT
>JBBPBQ010000002.1:28365605-28398923 GCA_037974755.1 Cicer yamashitae
TGTCATTTTGTGTCATTGGTTGAACATTTAGGTCATTTTCGTCCTCCCTAGGCTTATTCTAATCCAATTAGGGTTTTTAACCAATCTTGTGCATCCAATATGTGATTTTGTGTCATTTTGTGTCATTGGTTGAACATTTAGGGCATTTTTGTCGTCCCTAGGCTTATTCTAATCCAATTAGTGTTTTTAACCAATCTTGTGCATCCAATATGCGATTTTGTGTCATTGGTTGAACATTTAGGTCTTTTTCGTCCTTCCTAGGCTTATTCTAATCCAATTAGGGTTTTTAACCAAACTTGTGCATCCAAAATGTGATTTTGTGTCATTGGTTGAACATTTATGTCATTTTCGTCGTCCTTAGGCTTATTCTAATCCAATTAGTGTTTTTAACCAATCTTGTGCATCCAATATGCGATTTTGTGTCATTTTGTGTCATTGGTTGATCATTTAGGTCATTTTCGTCCTCGCTAGACTTATTATAATCCAATTAGGGTTTTTAACCAATCTTGTGCATCCAATATGTGATTTTGTGTCGTTGGTTGCACATTTAGGTCATTTTCGTCCTCCCTAGGCTTATTCTAATCCAATTAGGGTTTTTAACCAAACTTGTGCATCCAATATGTGATTTTGTGTCATTTTGTGTCATTGGTTGAACATTTAGGTCATTTTCGTCCTCCCTAGGCTTATTCTAATCCAATTAGTGTTTTTAACCAATCTTGTGCATCCAATATGCGATTTTGTGTCATTTTGTGTCATTGGTTGAACATTTAGGTCATTTTCGTCCTCCATAGGCTTATTCTAATCCAATTAGGGTTTTTAACCAATCTTGTGCATCCCATATGCGATTTTGTGTCATTTTGTGTCATTGGTTGAACATTTAGGTCATTTTCGTCCTCCCTAGGCTTATTCAAATCCAATAAGGCTTTTTAACCAATCTTGTGCATCCAATATGTAATTTTGTGTCATTTTGTTTCATTGGTTGAACATTTAGGTCATTTTCGTCCGCCCTAGGCTTATTCTAATCCAATTACGGTTTTTAACCAATCTTGTGCATCCAATATGTGATTTTGTGTCATTGGTTGAACATTTAGGTCATTTTCGTCCTCCCTAGGCTTATTCTAATCCAATTAAGGTTTTTAACCAATCTTGTGCATCCAATATGTGATTTTGTGTCATTGGTTGAACATTTAGGTCATTTTCGTCCACCCTAGGCTTATTCTAATCCAATTAGGGTTTTTAAACAATCTTGTGCATCCAATATGTGATTTTGTGTCATTGGTTGAACATTTAGGTCATTTTCGTCCTCCCTAGGCTTATTCTAATCCAATTAGGGTTTTTAACCAATCTTGTGCATCCAATATGTGATTTTGTGTCATTTTGTGTCATCGGTTGAACATTTAGGTCATTTTCATCCTCCCTAGGATTATTCTAATCCAATTAGGGTTTTCAACCAATCTTGTGCATCCAATATGTGATTTTCTGTCATTGGTTGAACATTTAGGTCATTTTCATCCTCCCTAGGCTTATTCTAATCCAATTAGGGTTTTTAACCAATCTTGTGCGTCCAATATGTGATTTTTTGTCGTCTTGTGTCATTGGTTGAACATTATGTCATTTTCGTCCTCCCAAGGCTTATTCTAATCCATTTAGGGTTTTTAACCAATCTTGTGCATCCAATATGTGATTTTGTGTCATTGGTTGAACATTTAGGTCATTTTCGTCCTCCTTAGGCTTATTCTAATCCAATTAGGGTTTCTAACCAATCTTGTGCATCCAATATGTGATTTTCTGTCATTTTATGTCAATGGTTGAACATTTACGTCATTTTCGTCCTCACTAGGCTTATTATAATCCAATTAGGGTTTTTAACCAATCTTGTGCATCCAATATGTGATTTTGTGTCATTGGTTGAACATTTAGGTCATTTTCGTCCTCCCTAGGCTTATTCTAATCCAATTAGGGTTTTTAACCAATCTTGTGCATCCAATATGTGATTTTGTGTCATTTTGTGTCATTGGTTGAACATTTAGGTCATTTTCGTCGTCCCTAGGCTTAATCTAACCCAATTAGGGTTTTTAACCAATCTTGTGCATCCAATTTGTGATTTTGTGTCATTTTGTGTCATTGGTTGAACATTTAGGTCATTTTCGTCCTCCCTAGGCTTATTCTAATCCAATTAGGGTTTTTAACCAAACTTGTGCATCCAATATGTGATTTTCTGTCATTTTGTGTCATTGGTTGAACATTTAGGTCATTTTCGTCCTCCCTAGGCTTATTCTAATCCAATTAGGGTTTTTAACCAATCTTGTGCATCCAATATGTGATTTTGTGTCATTTTGTGTCATAAGTTGAACATTTAGGTCATTTTCGTCCTCCCTAGGCTTATTTTAATCCAATTAGGGTTTTTCACCAATCTTGTGCATCCAATATGTGATTTTGTGTCATTGGTTGAACATTTAGGTCATTTTCATCCACCCTAGGCTTATTCTAATCGAATTAGGGTTTTTAACCAATCTTGTGCATTAAATATGTGATTTTGTGTCATTGGTTGAACATTTAGGTCATTTACGTCCTCCCTAGGCTTATTCTTATCCAATTAGGGTTATTAACATATCTTGTGCATCCAATTTGTGATTTTGTGTCATTTGATGTGATTGGTTTAACATTTAGGTCATTTTCGTCCTTCTTAGGCTTATTCTAATCCAATTAGGGTTTTTAACCAATCTTGTGCATCCAATACGTGATTTTGTGTCATTTTGTGTCATTGGTTGAACATTTAGGTCATTTTCGTCCTCCCTAGGCTTATTCTAATCCAATTAGGGTTTTTAACCAATCTTGTGCATCCAATATGTGATTTTGTGTCATTGGTTGAACATTTAGGAAATTTTTGTCCTCCCTAAGCTTTTTCTAATCCAATTAGGGTTTTTAACCAATCTTGTGCATCCAATATGTGATTTTGTGTCATTTTGTGTCATTGGTTGAACATTTAGGTCATTTTCGTCCTCCCTAGGCTTATTCTAATCCAATTAGGGTTTTTAACCAATCTTGTGCATCCAATATGTGATTTTGTGTCATTATGTGTCATTGGTTGAACATTTAGGTCATTTTGGTCCTCCCTAGGCATATTCTAATCCAATTAGGGTTTTTAACCAATCTTGTGCATCCAATATGTGATTTTGTGTCATTTTGTGTCATTGGTTGAACATTTAGGTCATTTTCGTCCTCCCTAGGCTTATTCTAATCCAATTAGGGTTTTTAACCAATCTTGTGCATCCAATATGGGATTTTGTGTCACTTTGTGTCATTGGTTGAACATTTAGGTCATTTTCGTCCTCCCTAGACTTATTCCAATGCAATTAGGGTTTTTAACCAATCCTGTGCATCCAATATGTGATTTTGTGTCATTTTGTGTCATTGGTTGAACATTTAGGTCATTTTCGTCCTCCCTAGGCTTATTCTAATCCAATTAAGGTTTTTAACCAATCTTGTGCATCCAATATGTGATTTTGTGTCATTGGTTGAACATTTAGGTCATTTTCGTCCTCCCTTGGGTTATTCTTATCCAATTAGGGTTTTTAACAAATCTTGTGCATCCAATATGTGATTTTGTGTCATTTTGTATCATTGGTTGAACATTTAGGTCATTTTCGTCCTCCCTAGGCTTATTCTAATCCAATTAAGGTTTTTAACCAATCTTGTGCATCCAATATGTGATTTTGTGTCATTTTGTGTCATTGGTTGAACATTTAGGTCATTTTCATCCTCCCTAGGCTTATTCTAATCCAATTAGGGTTTTTAACCAATCTTGTGCATATAATAAGTGATTTTGTGTCATTGGTTGAACATTTAGGTCATTTTTGTCCTCCCTAGGCTTATTCCAATCCAATTAGGGTTTTTAACCAATCTTGTGCATCCAATATGTGATTTTGTGTCATTTTGTGTCATTGGTTGAACATTTAGGTCATTTTCGTCCTCCCTAGGCTTATTCTAATCCAATTAGGGTTTTTAACCAATCTTGTGCATCCAATATGTGATTTTGTGTCATTGGTTGAACATTTCGGTCATTTTTGTCCTCCCTAGGCTTATTCTAATCCAATTAAGGTTTTTAACCAATCTTGTGCATCCAATATGTGATTTTGTGTCATTGGTTGAACATTTAGGTCATTTTCGTCCTCCCTAGGCTTATTCTAATCCAATTAGGGTTTTTAACCAATCTTGTGCATCAAATATGTGATTTTGTGTTATTGGTTGAACATTTAGGTTATTTTTGTCCTCCCTAGGCTTATTCTAATCCAATTGGGGTTTTTAACCAATCTTGTGCATCCAATATGTGATTTTGTGTCATTTTGTGTCATTGGTTGAACATTTAGGTCATTTTCGTCCTCCCTAGGCTTATTCTAATCCAATTAGGGTTTTTAACCAATCTTGTGCATCCTATATGTGATTTTGTGTCATTGGTTGAACATTTAGGTCATTTTTGTCCTCCATAGGCTTATTCTAATCCAATTACGGTTTTTAACCAATCTTGTGCATCCAATATGTGATTTTGTGTCATTTTGTGTCATTGGTTGAACATTTAGGTCATTTTCGTCCTCCCTAGGCTTATTCTAATCCAATTAGGGTTTTTAACCAATCTTGTGCATCCAATATCTGATTTTGTGTCATTTTGTGCCATTGGTTGAACATTTAGGTCATTTTCGTCCTCCCTAGGCTTATTCTTTTCAATTTAGGTTTTTTAACCAATCTTGTGCATCCAATATGTGATTTTGTGTCATTTTGTGTCATTGGTTGAACATTTAGGTCATTTTCGTCCTCCCTAGGCTTATTCTAATCCAATTACGGTTTTTAACCAATCTTGTGCATCCAATATGTGAGTTTGTGTCAATGGTTGAACATTTAGGTCATTTTCGTCCTCCCTAGGCTTATTCTAATCCAATTAGGGTTTTTAACCATCTTGTGCATCCAATATGTGATTTTGTGTCATTTTGTGTCATTGGTTAAACATTTAGGTCATTTTCGTCCTCCTTAGGCTTATTCTAATCCAATTACGGTTTTTAACCATTCTTGTGCATCCAATATGTGATTTTGTGTCATTGGTTGAACATTTAGGTCATTTTCGTCCTCCCTAGGCTTATTCTAATCCAATTAGGGTTTTTAACCAATCTTGTGCATCCAATATGTGATTTTGTGTCATTTTGTGTCATTGGTTGAACATTTAGGTCATTTTCGTCCTCCCTAGGCTTATTCTAATCCAATTAGAGTTTTTAACCAATCTTGTGCATCCAATACGTGATTTTGTGTCATTTGTTGAACATTTAGGTCATTTTCGTCATCGCTATGCTTATTCTAATCCAATTAGGGTTTTTAACCAATCTTGTGCATCCAATATGTGATTTTGTGTCATTTTGTGTCATTGGTTGAACATTTAGGTCATTTTCGTCCTCCCTAGGCTTATTCTAATCCAATTAGGGTTTTTAACCAATCTTGTGCATCCAATATGTGATTTTGTGTCATTTTGTGTCATTGGTTGAACATTTAGGGCATTTTTGTCGTCCCTAGGCTTATTCTAATCCAATTAGTGTTTTTAACCAATCTTGTGCATCCAATATGCGATTTTGTGTCATTGGTTGAACATTTAGGTCTTTTTCGTCCTTCCTAGGCTTATTCTAATCCAATTAGGGTTTTTAACCAAACTTGTGCATCCAAAATGTGATTTTGTGTCATTGGTTGAACATTTATGTCATTTTCGTCGTCCTTAGGCTTATTCTAATCCAATTAGTGTTTTTAACCAATCTTGTGCATCCAATATGCGATTTTGTGTCATTTTTTGTCATTGGTTGATCATTTAGGTCATTTTCGTCCTCGCTAGACTTATTCTAATCCAATTAGGGTTTTTAACCAATCTTGTGCATCCAATATGTGATTTTGTGTCATTTTGTGTCATTGGTTGAACATTTAGGGCATTTTTGTCGTCCCTAGGCTTATTCTAATCCAATTAGTGTTTTTAACCAATCTTGTGCATCCAATATGCGATTTTGTGTCATTGGTTGAACATTTAGGTCTTTTTCGTCCTTCCTAGGCTTATTCTAATCCAATTAGGGTTTTTAACCAAACTTGTGCATCCAAAATGTGATTTTGTGTCATTTTGTGTCATTGGTTGAACATTTAAATCATTTTCGTCGTCCCTAGGCTTATTCTAATCCAATTAGGGTTTTTAACCACTCTTGTGCATCCAATGTGTGATTTTGTGTCATTTTGTGTCATTGGTTGAACATTTAGGTCATTTTCGTCCTCGCTAGGCTTATTCTAATCCAATTAGGGTTTTTAACCAATCTTGTGCATCCAATATGTGATTTTGTGTCATTGGTTGCACATTTAGGTCATTTTCGTCCTCCCTAGGCTTATTCTAATCCAATTAGGGTTTTTAACGAATCTTGTGCATCGAATTTGTGATTTTGTGTCATTTTGTGTCATTAGTTGAACATTTAGGTCATTTTCGTCCTCCCTAGGCTTATTCTAATCCAATTAGGGTTTTTAACAAAACTTGTGCATCCAATATGTGATTTTCTGTCATTTTGTGTCATTGGTTGAACATTTAGGTCATTTTCGTCCTCCCGAGGCTTATTCTAATCCAATTAGGGTTCTTAACCAATCTTGTGCATCCAATATGTGATTTTGTGTCATTGGTTGAACATTTAGGTCATTTTCGTCCTCCCTAGGCTTATTCTAATCCAATTAGGGTTTTTAACCAATCTTGTGCATCCAATATGTGATTTTGTGTCATTTTGCGTCATTGGTTGAACATTTAGGTCATTTTCGTCCTCCCTAGGCTTATTCTAATCCAATTAGGGTTTTTAACCAATCTTGTGCATCCAATATGTGATTTTGTGTCATTGGTTGCACATTTAGGTCATTTTCGTCCTCCCAAGGCTTATTCTAATCCAATTAGGGTTTTTAACCAATCTTGTGCATCCAATATGTGACTTTGTGTCATTGGTTGAACATTTAGGTCATTTTGGTGCTCCCTAGACTTATTCTAATCCAATTAGGGTTTTTAACCAATCTTGTGCATCCAATATGTGATTTCGTGTCATTTTGTGTCATTGGTTGAACATTTAGGTCATTTTTGTCCTCCCTAGGCTTATTCTAATCCAATTAAGGTTTTTAACCAATCTTGTGCATCCAATATGTGATTTTGTGTCATTGGTTGAACATTTAGGTCATTTTCGTCCTCCCTAGGCTTATTCTAATCCAATTAGGGTTTTTAACCAATCTTGTACATCTAATATGCGATTTTGTGTCATTGTGTCATTGGTTGAACATTTAGGTCACTTTCGTCCTCCTAAGGCTTATCCTAACCAATTAGGGTTTTTAACCAATCTTGTGCATCCAATATGTGATTTTTTGTAATTGGTTGAACATTTAGGTCATTTTCGTCCTCCCTAGGCTTATTCTAATCCAATTAGGGTTTTTAACCAATCTTGTGCATCCAATATGTGATTTCGTGTCATTTTGTGTCATTGGTTGAACATTTAGGTCATTTTCGTCCTGCATAGGCTTATTCTAATCCAATTAAGGTTTTTAACCAATCTTGTGCATCCAATATGTGATTTCGTGTCATTTTGTGTCATTTGTTGAACATTTAGGTCATTTTCGTCCTCCCTAGGCTTATTCTAATCCAATTAGGGTTTTTAACCAATCTTGTGCATCCAATATGTGATTTTGTGTCATTTTGTGTCATTGATTGAACATTTAGGTCATTTTCGTTCTCCCTAGGCTTATTCTAATCCAATTAGGGTTTTTAACCAATCTTGTGCATCCAATATGTGATTTTGTGTCATTTTGTGTCATTGGTTGAACATTTAGGTCATTTTCGTTCTCCCTAGGCTTATTCTAATCAAATTAGGGTTTTTAACCAATCTTGTGCATCCAATATGTGATTTTGTGTCATTGGTTGAACATTTAGGTCATTTTAGTCCTCCCTAGGCTTATTCTAATCCAATTAGGGTTTTTAACCAAACTTGTGCATCCAATATGTGATTTTGTGTCATTGGTTGAATATTTAGGTCATTTTCTTCCTCCCTAGGCTTATTCTAATCCAATTAGGGTTTTTAACCAATCTTGTGCATCCAATATGTGATGTTGTGTCATTTTGTGTCATTGGTTGATCATTTAGGTCATTTTCGTCCTCCCTAGGCTTATTCTAATCCAATTAGGGTTTTTAACCAATCTTGTGCATCCAATATGTGATTTTGTGTCATTTTGTGTCATTGGTTGATCATTTAGGTCATTTTCGTCCTCGCTAGACTTATTCTAATCCAATTAGGGTTTTTAACCAATCTTGTGCATCCAATATGTGATTTTGTGTCGTTGGTTGCACATTTAGGTCATTTTCGTCCTCCCTAGGCTTATTCTAATCCAATTAGGGTTTTTAACCAATCTTGTGCATCCAATATGTGATTTTGTGTCATTTTGTGTCATTGGTTGAACATTTAGGTCATTTTCGTCCTTCCCAGGCTTATTCTAATCCAATTAAGGTTTTTAACCAATCTTGTGCATCCAATGTGTGATTTTGTGTGATTTTGTGTCATTGGTTGAACAATTAAGTCATTTTGTCCTCCCTAGGCTTATTTTAATCAAATTAAGGTTTTTAACCAATCTTGTGCATCCAATATGTGATTTTGTGTCATTTTGTGTCATTGGTTGAACATTTAGGTCATTTTCGTCCTCCCTAGGCTTATTCTAATCCAATTAGGGTTTTTAACCAATCTTGTGCATCCAATATGTGATTTTGTGTCATTTTGTGTCATTGGTTGACCATTTAGGTCATTTTCGTTCTCCCTAGGCTCTTTTTAATCCAATTAAGGTTTTTAACCAATCTTGTGCATCCAATATGTGATTTTGTGTCATTGGTTGAACATTTAGGTCATTTTCGTCCTCCCTAGGCTTATTCTAATCCAATTAGGGTTTTTAACCAATCTTGTGCATCCAATATGTGATTTTGTGTCATTTTGTGTCATTGGTTGAACATTTAGGTCATTTTCGTTCTCCCTAGGCTTATTCTAATCCAATTAGGGTTTTTAACCAAACTAGTGCACCCAATACGTCATTTTGTGTCATTGGTTGAACATTTAGGTCATTTTCGTCCTCCCTAGGCTTATTCTAATCCAATTAGGGTTTTTAACCAATCTTGTGCATCCAATATGTGATTTTGTGTCATTTTGTGTCATTGGTTGAACATTTAGGTCATTTTCGTCCTCCCTAGGCTTATTCTAATCCAATTAGGGTTTTTAACCAATCTTGTGCATCCAATATGTGATTTTGTGTCATTTTGTGTCATTGGTTGAACATTTAGGTCATTGTCGTCCTCCCTAGACTTATTCTAATCCAATTAGGGTTTTGACCAATCTTGTGCATCCAATATGTGATTTTGTGTCATTGGTTGAACATTTAGGTCATTTTCGTCCTCCCTAGGCTTATTCTAATCCCATTAGGGTTTTTAACCAATCTTGTGTATCCAATATGTGATTTTGTGTCATTAGTTGAACATTTAGGTCGTTTTCGTCCTCCCTAGGCTTATTCTAATCCAATTAGGGTTTTTAACCAATCTTGTGCATCCAATATGTGATTTTGTGTCATTTTGTGTCATTGGTTGAACATTTAGGTCATTTTCGTCCTCCCTAGGCTTATTCTAATCCAATTAGGGTTTTTAACCAATCTTGTGCATCCAATATGTGATTTTGTGTCATTTTGTGTCATTGGTTGAACATTTAGGTCTTTTTTGTCCTCCCTAGGTTTATTCTAATCCAATTAGGGTTTTTAACCAATCTTGTGCATCCAATATGTGATTTTGTGTCATTGGTTGAACATTTAGGTCATTTTCGTCCTCCCTAGGCTTATTCTAATCCAATTAGGGTTTTTAACAAAACTTGTGCATCCAATATGTGATTTTGTGTCATTGGTTGAACATTTAGGTCATTTTCGTCCTCCCTAGGCTTATTCTAATCCAATTAGGGTTTTTAACCAATCTTGTGCATCCAATATGTGATTTTGTGTCATTGGTTGAACATTTAGGTCATTTTCGTCCTCCCTAGGCTTATTCTCATCCAATTAGGGTTTTTAACCATTCTTGTGCATCCAATATGTGATTTTGTGTCATTTTGTGTCATTGGTTGAACATTTAGGTCATTTTCGTCCTCCCTAGGCTTATTCTAATCCAATTAGGGTTTTTAACCAATCTTGTGCATCCAATATGTGATTTTGTGTCATTGGTTGAACATTTCGGTCATTTTTGTCCTCCCTAGGCTTATTCTAATCCAATTAAGGTTTTTAACCAATCTTGTGCATCCAATATGTGATTTTGTGTCATTGGTTGAACATTTAGGTCATTTTCGTCCTCCCTAGGCTTATTCTAATCCAATTAGGGTTTTTAACCAATCTTGTGCATCAAATATGTGATTTTGTGTCATTTTGTGTCATTGGTTGAACGTTTAGGTAATTTTGGTCCTCCCTAGGCTTATTCTAATCCAATTAGGGTTTTTAACCAATCTTGTGCATCCAATATGTGATTTTGTGTCATTTTGTGTCATTGGTTGAACATTTAGGTCATTTTCGTCCTCCCTAGGCTTATTCTAATCCAATTAGGGTTTTTAACCAATCTTGTGCATCCAATATGTGATTTTGTGTCATTGGTTGAACATTTAGTTCATTTTCGTCCTCCCTAGGCTTATTCTATTCCATTTAGGGTTTTTAACCAATCTTCTGCATCCAATATGTGATTTTGTGTCATTTTGTGTCATTGGTTCAACATTTAGGTCATTTTCGTCCTCCCTAGGGTTATTTTAATCCAATTAGGATTTTTAACCAATCTTGTGCATCCAATATGTGATTTTGTGTCATTTTGTGTCATTGGTTGAACATTTAGGTCATTTTCGTCCTCCCTAGGCTTATTCTAATCCAATTAGGGTTTTTAACCAATCTTGTGCATCCAATATGTGATTTTGTGTCATTTTGTGTCATTGGTTGAACATTTAGGTCATTTTCGTCGTCCCTAGGCTTAATCTAACCCAATTAGGGTTTTTAACCAATCTTGTGCATCCAATTTGTGATTTTGTGTCATTTTGTGTCATTGGTTGAACATTTAGGTCATTTTCGTCCTCCCTAGGCTTATTCTAATCCAATTAGGGTTTTTAACCAAACTTGTGCATCCAATATGTGATTTTCTGTCATTTTGTGTCATTGGTTGAACATTTAGGTCATTTTCGTCCTCCCTAGGCTTATTCTAATCCAATTAGGGTTTTTAACCAATCTTGTGCATCCAATATGTGATTTTGTGTCATTTTGTGTCATTTGATGAAAATTTAGGTCATTTTCGTCCTCCCTAGGCTTATTCTAATCCAATTAGCGTTTTTAACCAATCTCATGCATCCAATATGTGATTTTGTGTCATTCTGTGTCATTGGTTGAACATTTAGGTCATTTTCATCCTCCCTAGGCTTATTCTAATCCAATTAGGGTTTTTAACCAATCTTGTGCATCCAATATGTGATTTTGTGTCATTTTGTGTCATTGGTTGAACATTTAAGTCATTTTCGTCCTCCCTAAGCTTATTCTAATACAATTAAGGTTTTTAACCAATCTTGTGCAACCAATATGTGATTTTGTGTCATTGGTTGAACATTTAGGTCATTTTCGTCCTCCCTTGGCTTATTCTAATATAATTAGGGTTTTTAAACAATCTTGTGCATCCAACATGTGATTTTGTGTCATTGGTTTAACATTTAGGTCATTTTCGTCCTCCCTAGGCTTATTCTAATCCAATTAGGGTTTTTAACCAATCTTGTGCATCCAATATATGATTTTGTGTCATTGGTTGAACATTTAGGTCATTTTCGTCCTCCCTAGGCTTATTCTAATCCAATTAGGGTTTTAAACCAATCTTGTGCATCCAATATGTGATTTTGTGTCATTTTGTGTCATTGGTTGAACATTTAGGTAATTTTCGTCCTCCCTAGGCTTATTCTAATCCAATTAGGGTTTTTAACCAATCTTGTGCATCCAATAAGTGATTTTGTGTCATTTTGTGTCATTGGTTCAACATTTTTGTCATTTTCGTCCTCCCTAGGCTTATTCTAATCCAATTAGGGTTTTTAACCAATCTTGTGCATCCAATATGTGATTTTGTGTCATTTTGTGTCATTGGTTGAACATTTAGGTCATTTTCGTCCTCCCTAGGCTTATTCTAATCCAATTAGGGTTTTTAACCAATCTTGTGCATCCAATATGTGATTTTGTGTCATTGGTTGAACATTTAGGTCATTTTCATCCTCCCTAGGCTTATTCTAATCCAATTAGTATTTTTAACCAATCTTGTGCATCCAATATGTGATTTTGTGTCATTTTGTGTCATTGGTTGAACATTTAGGTCATTTTCGTCCTCCCTAGGCTTATTCTAATCCAATTAGGGTTTTTAACCAATCTTGTGCATCCAATATGTGACTTTGTGTCATTGGTTGAACATTTAGGTCACTTTCGTCCTCCCTAGGCTTATTCTAATCCAATTACGGTTTTTAACCAATCTTGTGCATCCAATATGGGATTTTGTGTCATTGGTTGAACATCTAGGTCAATTTCATCCTCCTTAGGCTTATTCTAATCCAATTAGGGGTTTTAACCTATCTTGTGCATCCAATATGTGATTTTGTGTCATTTTGTGTCATTGGTTGAACATTTAGGTCATTTTCGTCCTCCCTAGGCTTATTCTAATCCAATTAGGGTTTTTAACCAATCTTGTGCGTCCAATATGTGATTTTGTGTCATTTTGTGTCATTGGTTGAACATTTAGGTCATTTTCGTCCTCCCTAGGCTTATTCTAATCCAATTACGGTTTTTAACCAATCTTGTGCATCCAAATGTGATTTTGTGTCATTTTGTGTCATTGGTTGAACATTTAGGTCATTTTCGTCCTCCCTAGGCTTATTCTAATCCAATTAAGGTTTTTAACCAATCTTGTGCATCCAATATGTGATTTTGTGTCATTGGTTGAACATTTAGGTCATTTTCGTCCTCCCTAGGCTTATTCTAATCCAATTAGGGTTTTTAACCAATCTTGTGCATCCAATATGTGATTTTGTGTAATTTGTTGCACATTTAGGTCATTTTCGTCCTCCCTAGGCTTATTCGAATCCAATTAGGGTTTTTAACCAATCTTGTGCATCCAATATGTGATTTTGTGTCATTGGTTGAACATTTAGGTCATTTTCGTCCTCCCTAGGCTTATTCTAATCCAATTAGTGTTTTTAACCAATCTTGTGCATCCAATATGCGATTTTGTGTCATTTTGTGTCATTGGTTGAACATTTAGGTCATTTTCGTCCTCCCTAGGCTTATTCTAATCCAATTAGGGTTTTTAACCAAACTTGTGCATCCAAAATGTTATTTTGTGTCATTTTGTGTCATTGGTTGAACATTTAGGTCATTTTCGTCGTCCCTAGGCTTATTCTAATCCAATTAGGGTTTTTAACCACTCTTGTGCATCCAATGTGTGATTTTGTGTCATTTTGTGTCATTGGTTTAACATTTAGGTCATTTTCGTCCTCGCTAGGCTTATTCTAATCCAATTAGGGTTTTTAACGAAACTTGTGCATCCAATATGTGATTTTGTGTAATTTTGTGTCATTGGTTGAACATTTAGGTCATTTTCGTCCTCCCTAGGCTTATTCTAATCCGATTAGGGTTTTTAACTAATCTTGTGCATCCAATATGTGATTTTGTGTCATTGGTTGAACATTTAGGTCATTTTCGTTCTCCCTAGGCTTATTCTAATCCAATTATGGTTTTTAACCAATCTTGTGCATCCAATATGTGATTTTGTGTCATTTTGTGTCATTGGTTGAACATTTAGGTCATTTTCGTCGTCCCTAGGCTTAATCTAATCCAATTAGGGTTTTTAACCAATCTTGTGCATCCAATTTGTGATTTTGTGTCATTTTATGTCATTGGTTGAACATTTAGGTCATTTTCGTCCTCCCTAGGCTTATTCTAATCCAATTAGGGTTTTTAACCAAACTTGTGCATCCAATATGTGATTTTCTGTCATTTTGTGTCATTGGTTGAACATTTAGGTCATTTTGGTCCTCCCTAGGCTTATTCAAATCCAATAAGGCTTTTTAACCAATCTTGTGCATCCAATATGTAATTTTGTGTCATTTTGTTTCATTGGTTGAACATTTAGGTCATTTTCGTCCGCCCTAGGCTTATTCTAATCCAATTACGGTTTTTAACCAATCTTGTGCATCCAATATGTGATTTTGTGTCATTGGTTGAACATTTAGGTCATTTTCGTCCTCCCTAGGCTTATTCTAATCCAATTAAGGTTTTTAACCAATCTTGTGCATCCAATATGTGATTTTGTGTCATTGGTTGAACATTTAGGTCATTTTCGTCCTCCCTAGGCTTATTCTAATCCAATTAGGGTTTTTAACCAATCTTGTGCATCCAATATGTGATTTTGTATAATTTTGTGACATTGGTTGAGCATTTAGGTCATTTTCGTCCTCCCTAGGCTTATTCTAATCCAATTAGGGTTTTTAACCAATCTTGTGCATCCAATATGTGATTTTGTGCCATTTTGTGTCATTGGTTGAACATTTAGGTCATTTTCGTCTTCCCTAGGCTTATTCTAATCCAATTAGGGTTTTTAACCAATCTTTGCATCCAAAATTTGATTTTGTGTCATTGGTTGAACATTTAGGTCATTTTCGTCCTCCCTAGGCTTATTCTAATCCAATTAGCGTTTTTAACCAATCTTCTGCATCCAATATGTGATTGTGTCATTGGTTGAACATTTAGGTCATTTTCGTCCTCCCTAGGCTTATTCTAATCCAATTAGGGTTTTTAACCAATCTTTGCATCCAAAATGTGATTTTGTGTCATTGGTTGAACATTTAGGTCATTTTCGTCCTCCTTAGGCTTATTCTAATCCAATTAGCGTTTTTAACCAATCTTCTGCATCCAATATGTGATTGTGCCATTGGTTGAACATTTAGGTCATTTTCGTCCTCCCTAGGCTTATTCTAATCCAATTAGGGTTTTTAACCAATCTTGTGCATCCAACATGTGATTTTGTGTCATTTTGTGTCATTGGTTGAACATTTAGGTCATTTCCGTCCTCCCTTGGCTTATTCTAAACCAATTAGGGTTTTTAATCAATCTTGTGCATCCAATATGTGATTTTGTGTCATTTTGTGTCATTGGTTGAACATTTAGGTCATTTTCGTCCTCCCTAGGCTTAGTCTAATCCAATTAGGGTTTTAAACCAATCTTGTGCATTCAATATGTGATTTTGTGTCATTTTGTGTCAATGGTTCAACATTTAGGTCATTTTCGTCCTCCCTAGACTTATTCTAATCCAATTAGGGGTTTTAACCAATCATGTGCATCCAATATGTGATTTTGTGTCATTTTGTGTCATTGGTTGAACATTTGGGTCATTTTCGTCCTCCCTAGACTTATTCTAATCCAATTAGGGTTTTTCACCAATCTTGTGCATCCAATATGTGATTTTGTGTCATTTTGTGTTATTGGTTGAACATTTAGGTCATTTTCGTCCTCCCTAGGCTTATTCTAATCCAATTAGGGTTTTTAACCAATCTTGTGCATCCAATATGTGATTTTGTGTCATTTTGTGTCATTAGTTGAACATTTAGGTCGTTTTCGTCCTCCCTAGGCTTATTCTGATCCAATTAGGGTTTTTAACCAATCTTGTGCATCCAATATGTGATTTTGTGTCATTTTGTGTCATTGGTTGAACATTTAGGTCATTTTCGTCCTCCCTAGGCTTATTCTAATCCAATTAGGGTTTTTAACCAATCTTGTGCATCCAATATGTGATTTTGTGTCATTATGTGTCATTGGTTGAACATTTAGGTCATTTTGGTCCTCCCTAGGCATATTCTAATCCAATTAGGGTTTTTAACCAATCTTGTGCATCCAATATGTGATTTTGTGTCATTTTGTGTCATTGGTTGAACATTTAGGTCATTTTCGTCCTCCCTAGGCTTATTCTAATCCAATTAGGGTTTTTAACCAATCTTGTGCATCCAATATATAATTTTGTGTCATTGGTTGAACATTTAGGTCATTTTCGTCCTCCCTAGGCTTATTCTAATCCAATTAGGGTTTTTAACCAATCTTGTGCATCCAATATGTGATTTTGTGTCATTTTGTGTCATTGGTTGAACATTTAGGTCATTTTCGTCCTCCCTAGGCTTATTCTAATCCAATTAGGGTTTTTAACCAATCTTGTGCATCCAATATATAATTTTGTGTCATTGGTTAAACATTTAGGTCATTTTCGTCCTCTCTAGGCTTATTCTAATCCAATTAGGGTTTTTAACCAATCTTGTGCATCCAATATGTGATTTTGTGTCATTTTGTGTCATTGGTTGAACATTTAGGTCATTTTCGTCCTCCCTAGGCTTATTCTAATCCAATTAGGGTTTTTAACCAATCTTGTGCATCCAGTATGTGATTTTGTGTCATTTTCTATCATTGGTTGAACATTTAGGTCATTTTCGTCCTCCCTAGGCTTATTATAATCCAATTAGGGTTTTTAACCAATGTTGTGCATCCAATATGTGTTTTTGTGTCATTTTTGTCCTCCCTAGGCTTATTCTAATCCAACTAGGGTTTTTAACCAATCTTGTGCATCCAATATGTGATTTTGTGTCATTTTGTGTCATTGGTTGAACATTTAGGTCATTTTCGTCCTCCCTAGGATTATTCTAATCCAATTAGGGTTTTTAACCAATCTTGTGCATCCAATATGTGATTTTGTGTCATTTTGTGTCATTGGTTGAACATTTAGATCATTTTCGTCCTTCCTATGCTTGTTCTAATCCAATTACGGTTTTTAACCAATCTTGTGCATCCAATATGTGATTTTGTGTCATTTTGTGTCATTGGTTGAACATTTAGGTCATTTTCGTCCTCCCTAGGCTTATTCTAATCCAATTAGGGTTTTTAACCAATCTTGTGCATCCAATATGTGATTTTGTGTCATTTTGTGTCATTGGTTGAACATTTAGGTCATTTTCGTCCTTCCCAGGCTTATTCTAATCCAATTAAGGTTTTTAACCAATCTTGTGCATCCAATGTGTGATTTTGTGTGATTTTGTGTCATTGGTTGAACAATTAAGTCATTTTGTCCTCCCTAGGCTTATTTTAATCAAATTAAGGTTTTTAACCAATCTTGTGCATCCAATATGTGATTTTGTGTCATTTTGTGTCATTGGTTGAACATTTAGGTCATTTTCGTCCTCCCTAGGCTTATTCTAATCCAATTAGGGTTTTTAACCAATCTTGTGCATCCAATATGTGATTTTGTGTCATTTTGTGTCATTGGTTGAACATTTAGGTCATATTCGTCCTCCCTAGGCTTATTCTAATCCAATTAAGGTTTTTAACCAATCTTGTGCATCCAATATGTGATTTTGTGTCATTTTGTGTCATTGGTTGAACATTTAGGTCATTTTCGTCCTCCCTAGGCTTATTCTAATCCAATTAGGGTTTTTAACCAATCTTGTGCATCCAATATGTGATTTTGTGTCATTTTGTGTCATTGGTTGAACATTTAGGTCATTTCGTCCTCCCTAGGCTTATTCTAAAACAATTAGGGTTTTTAACCAATCTTGTGCATCCAATATGTGATTTTGTGTCATTTTGTGTCATTGGTTGAACATTTAGGTCATTTTCGTCCTCCCTAGGCTTATTCTAATCCAATTAGGGTTTTTAACCAATCTTGTGCATCCAATATGTGATTTTGTGTCATTGGTTGAACATTTAGGTCATTTTCATCCTCCCTAGGCTTATTCTAATCCAATTAGTATTTTTAACCAATCTTGTGCATCCAATATGTGATTTTGTGTCATTTTGTGTCATTGGTTGAACATTTAGGTCATTTTCGTCCTCCCTAGGCTTATTCTAATCCAATTAGGGTTTTTAACCAATCTTGTGCATCCAATATGTGACTTTGTGTCATTGGTTGAACATTTAGGTCACTTTCGTCCTCCCTAGGCTTATTCTAATCCAATTACGGTTTTTAACCAATCTTGTGCATCCAATATGGGATTTTGTGTCATTGGTTGAACATCTAGGTCAATTTCATCCTCCTTAGGCTTATTCTAATCCAATTAGGGGTTTTAACCTATCTTGTGCATCCAATATGTGATTTTGTGTCATTTTGTGTCATTGGTTGAACATTTAGGTCATTTTCGTCCTCCCTAGGCTTATTCTAATCCAATTAGGGTTTTTAACCAATCTTGTGCGTCCAATATGTGATTTTGTGTCATTTTGTGTCATTGGTTGAACATTTAGGTCATTTTCGTCCTCCCTAGGCTTATTCTAATCCAATTACGGTTTTTAACCAATCTTGTGCATCCAAATGTGATTTTGTGTCATTTTGTGTCATTGGTTGAACATTTAGGTCATTTTCGTCCTCCCTAGGCTTATTCTAATCCAATTAAGGTTTTTAACCAATCTTGTGCATCCAATATGTGATTTTGTGTCATTGGTTGAACATTTAGGTCATTTTCGTCCTCCCTAGGCTTATTCTAATCCAATTAGGGTTTTTAACCAATCTTGTGCATCCAATATGTGATTTTGTGTAATTTGTTGCACATTTAGGTCATTTTCGTCCTCCCTAGGCTTATTCGAATCCAATTAGGGTTTTTAACCAATCTTGTGCATCCAATATGTGATTTTGTGTCATTGGTTGAACATTTAGGTCATTTTCGTCCTCCCTAGGCTTATTCTAATCCAATTAGTGTTTTTAACCAATCTTGTGCATCCAATATGCGATTTTGTGTCATTTTGTGTCATTGGTTGAACATTTAGGTCATTTTCGTCCTCCATAGGCTTATTCTAATCAAATTAGGGTTTTTAACCAATCTTGTGCATCCCATATGCGATTTTGTGTCATTTTGTGTCATTGGTTGAACATTTAGGTCATTTTCGTCCTCCCTAGGCTTATTCAAATCCAATAAGGCTTTTTAACCAATCTTGTGCATCCAATATGTAATTTTGTGTCATTTTGTTTCATTGGTTGAACATTTAGGTCATTTTCGTCCGCCCTAGGCTTATTCTAATCCAATTACGGTTTTTAACCAATCTTGTGCATCCAATATGTGATTTTGTGTCATTGGTTGAACATTTAGGTCATTTTCGTCCTCCCTAGGCTTATTCTAATCCAATTAAGGTTTTTAACCAATCTTGTGCATCCAATATGTGATTTTGTGTCATTTGGTTGAACATTTAGGTCATTTTCGTCCTCCCTAGACTTATTCTAATCCAATTAGGGTTTTTAACCAATCTTGTGCATCCAATATGTGATTTTGTGTCATTGGTTGAACATTTAGGTCATTTTCGTCCTCCCTAGGCTTGTTCTAATCAAATTAGGATTTTTATCCAATCTTGTGCATCCCATATGTGATTTTGTGTCAATTTGTGTCATTGGGTGAACATTTTGGTCATTTTCGTTCTCCCTAGGCTTATTCTAATCCAATTAGGGTTTTTAACCAATCTTGTGCATCCAATATGTGATTTTGTGTCATTGGTTGCACATTTAGGTCATTTTCGTCCTCCCTAGGCTTATTCTAATCCAATTAGGGTTTTTAACCAATCTTGTGCATCCAATATGTGATTAGGTGTCATTGGTTGCACATTTAGGTCATTTTCGTCCTCCGTAGGCTTATTCTAATCCAATTAGGGTTTTTAACCAATCTTGTGCATCCAATATGTGATTTTGTGTCATTGGTTGCACATTTAGGTCATTTTCGTCCTCCCTAGGCTTATTCTAATCCAATTAGGGTTTTTAACCAATCTTGTGCATATAATAAGTCATTTTGTGTCATTGGTAATCCAATTAGGTCATTTTTGTCCTCGCTAGGCTTATTCTAATCCAATTAGGGTTTTTAACCAATCTTATGCATCCAATATGTGATTTTGTGTCATTTTGTGTCATTGGTAATCCAATTAGGTCATTTTCATCCTCGCTAGGCTTATTGTAATCCAATTAGGGTTTTTAACCAATCTTGTGCATCCAATATGTGATTTTGTGTCATTGGTTGCACATTTAGGTCATTTTCGTCCTCCCTAGGCTTATTCTAATCCAATTAGGGTTTTTAACCAATCTTGTGCATCCAATATGTGATTTTGTGTCATTGGTTGCACATTTAGGTCATTTTCGTCCTCCCTAGGCTTATTCTAATCCAATTAGGGTTTTTAACCAATCTTATGCATATAATAAGTGATTTTGTGTCATTGGTAATCCAATTAGGTCATTTTCGTCCTCGCTAGGCTTATTCTAATCCAATTAGGGTTTTTGACCAATCTTATGCATCCAATATGTGATTTTGTGTCATTTTGTGTCATTGGTGATCCAATTATGTCATATTCGTCCTCGCTAGGCTTATTGTAATCCAATTAGGGTTTTTAACCAATCTTGTGCATCCAATATGTGATTTTGTGTCATTGGTTGCACATTTAGGTCATTTTCGTCCTCCCTAGGCTTATTCTAATCCAATTAGGGTTTTTAACCAATCTTGTGCATCCAATTTGTGATTTTGTGTCATTTTGTGTCATTAGTTGAACATTTAGGTCATTTTCGTCCTCCCTAGGCTTATTCTAATCCAATTAGGGTTTTTAACCAAACTTGTGCATCCAATATGTGATTTTCTGTCATTTTGTGTCATTGGTTGAACATTTAGGTCATTTTCGTCCTCTCGAGGCTTATTCTAATCCGATTAGGGTTCTTAACCAATCTTGTGCATCCAATATGTGATTTTGTGTCATTTTGTGTCATTGGTTGATCATTTAGGTCATTTTCGTCCTCGCTAGACTTATTCTAATCCAATTAGGGTTTTTAACCAATCTTGTGCATCCAATATGTGATTTTGTGTCGTTGGTTGCACATTTAGGTCATTTTCGTCCTCCCTAGGCTTATTCTAATCCAATTAGGGTTTTTAACCAAACTTGTGCATCCAATATGTGATTTTGTGTCATTTTGTGTCATTGGTTGAACATTTATGTCATTTTTGTCCTCCTTAGGCTTATTCTAATCCAATTAGTGTTTTTAACCAATCTTGTGCATCCAATATGCGATTTTGTGTCATTTTGTGTCATTGGTTGAACATTTAGGTCATTTTCGTCCTCCCTAGGCTTATTCTAATCCAATTAGGGTTTTTAACCAAACTTGTGCATCCAATATGTGATTTTGTGTCATTGGTTGAACATTTAGGTCATTTTCGTCGTCCCTAGGCTTATTCTAATCCAATTAGGGTTTTTAACCAATCTTGTGCATCCAATATGTGATTTTGTGTCATTGGTTGATCATTTAGGTCATTTTCGTCCTCCCTAGGCTTATTCTAATCCAATTAGGGTTTTTAACCAATCTTGTGCATCCAATATGTGATTTTGTGTCATTGGTTGCACATTTAGGTCATTTTCGTCCTCCCTAGGCTTATTCTAATCCAATTAGGGTTTTTAACCAACCTTGTGCATATAATAAGTGATTTTATTTAATTGGTAACCCAATTAGGTCATTTTCGTCCTCGCTAGGCTTATTCTAATCCAATTAGAGTTTTTAACCAATCTTGTGCATCCAATATGTGATTTTGTGTCATTTTGTGTCATTGGTTGAACATTTAGGTCATTTTCGTCCTCCCTAGGCTTATTCTAATCCAATTAGGATTTTTAACCAATCTTGTGCGTCCAATATGTGATTTTGTGTCATTTTGTGTCATTGGTTGAACATTTAGTTCATTTTCGTTCTCCCTAGGCTTATTCTAATCCAATTAGGGTTTTTAACCAATCTTGAGCATCCAATATGTGATTTTGTGTCATTTTGTGTCATTGGTTGAACATTTAGGTCATTTTCGTCCTCCCTAGGCTTATTCTAATCGAATTAGGGTTTTTAACCAATCTTGTGCATCCAATATGTGATTTTGTGTCATTGGTTGAACATTTAGGTCAGTTTCGTCCTCCCTAGGCTTATTCTAATCCAATTAGGGTTTTTAACCAATCTTGTGCATCCAATATGTGATTTTGTGTCATTTTGTGTCATTGGTTGAACATTTAGGTCTTTTTTGTCCTCCCTAGGCTTATTCTAATCCAATTAGGGTTTTTACCCAATCTTGTGCATCCAATATGTGATTTTGTGTCATTGGTTGAACATTTAGGTCATTTTCGTCCTCCCTAGGCTTATTCTAATCCAATTAGGGTTTTTAACCAATCTTGTGCATCCAATTTGTGATTTTGTGTCATTTTGTGTCATTGGTTGAACATTTAGGTCATTTTTGTCCTCCCTAGGCTTATTCTAATCCAATTAGGGTTTTTAACCAAACTTGTGCATCCAGTATGTGATTTTGTGTCATTTTGTGTCATTGGTTGAACATTTAGGTCATTTTCGTCCTCCCTAGGCTTATTCTAATCCAATTAGTGTTTTTAGCCAATCTTGTGCATCCAATATGCGATTTTGTGTCATTTTGTGTCATTGGTTGAACATTTAGGTCATTTTCGTCCTCCCTAGGCTTATTCTAATCCAATTAGGGTTTTTAACCAAACTTGTGCATCCAATATGTGATTTTGTGTCATTGGTTGAACATTTAGGTCATTTTCGTCGTCCCTAGGCTTAATCTAATCCAATTAGGGTTTTTAACCACTCTTGTGCATCCAATGTGTGATTTTGTGTCATTTTGTGTCATTGGTTGAACATTTAGGTCATTTTCGTCCTCGCTAGGCTTATTCTAATCCAATTAGGGTTTTTAACCAATCTTGTGCATCCAATATGTGATTTTGTGTCATTGGTTGCACATTTAGGTCATTTTCGTCCTCCCTAGGCTTATTCTAATCCAATTAGGGTTTTTAACGAATCTTGTGCATCGAATTTGTGATTTTGTGTCATTTTGTGTCATTAGTTGAACATTTAGGTCATTTTCGTCCTCCCTAGGCTTATTCTAATCCAATTAGGGTTTTTAACAAAACTTGTGCATCCAATATGTGATTTTCTGTCATTTTGTGTCATTGGTTGAACATTTAGGTCATTTTCGTCCTCCCGAGGCTTATTCTAATCCAATTAGGGTTCTTAACCAATCTTGTGCATCCAATATGTGATTTTGTGTCATTGGTTGAACATTTAGGTCATTTTCGTCCTCCCTAGGCTTATTCTAATCCAATTAGGGTTTTTAACCAATCTTGTGCATCCAATATGTGATTTTGTTTCATTTTGTGTCATTGGTTGAACATTTAGATCATTTTCGTCCTCCCTAGGCTTATTCTAATCCAATTAAGGTTTTTAACCAATCTTGTGCATCCAATATGTGATTTTGTGTCATTGGTTGAACATTTAGGTCATTTTCGTCCTCCCTAGGCTTATTCTAATCCAATTAGGGTTTTTAAACAATCTTGTGCATCCAATATGTGATTTTGTGTCATTGGTTGCACATTTAGGTCATTTTCGTCCTCCCTAGGCTTATTCTAATCCAATTAGGGTTTTTAACCAATCTTGTGCATCCAATATGTGATTTTGTATCATTTTGTGTCATTGGTTGAACATTTAGGTCATTTTCATCCTCCCTAGGCTTATGCTAATCCAATTAGGGTTTTTAACCAATCTTGTGCATCCAATATGTGATTTTGTGTCATTGGTTGCACATTTAGGTCATTTTCGTCCTCCCTAGGCTAATTCTAATCCAATTAGGGTTTTTAACCAATCTTGTGCATCCAATATGTGATTTTGTGTCATTTTGTGTCATTGGTTGAATATTTAGGTCATTTTTGTCCTCCCTAGGCTTGTTCTAATCCAGTTAGGGTTTTTAACCAATCTTGGGCATCCAATATGAGATTGTGTCATTGGTTGCACATTTAGGTCATTTTCGTCCTCCCTAGTTTTATTCTAATCCAATTAGGGTTTTTAACCAATCTTGTGCATATAATGAGTGATTTTGTGTCATTGGTAATCCAATTAGGTCATTTTCGTCCTCGCTAGGCTTATTCTAATCTAATTAGGGTTTGTAACCAATCTTATGCATCCAATATGTGATTTTGTGTCATTTTGTTCCATTGGTAATCCAATTAGGTCATTTTCGTCCTCGCTAGGCTTATTCTAATCCAATTAGGGTTTTTAACCAATCTTGTGCATCCAATATGTGATTTTGTGTCATTTTGTGTCATTGGTTGAATATTTAGGTCATTTTCGTCCCCCCTAGGCTTGTTCTAATCCAATTAGGGTTTTTAACCAATCTTGGGCATCCAATATGAGATTGTGTCATTGGTTGCACATTTAGGTCATTTTCGTCCTCCCTAGTTTTATTCTAATCCAATTAGGGTTTTTAACCAATCTTGTGCATATAATGAGTGATTTTGTGTCATTGGTAATCCAATTAGGTCATTTTTGTCCTCGCTAGGCTTATTCTAATCCAATTAGGGTTTTTAACCAATCTTGTGCATCCAATATGTGATTTTGTGTCAATGGTTGCACATTTAGGTCATTTTCGTCCTCCCTAGGCTTATTCTAATCCAATTAGGGTTTTTAACCAATCTTGTGCATATAATAAGTGATTTTGTGTCATTGGTAATCCAATTAGGTCATTTTCGTCCTCGCTAGGCTTATTTTAATCCAATTAGGGTTTTTAACCAATCTTGTGCATCCAATATGTGATTTTGTGTCATTTTGTGTCATTGGTTGAACATTTAGGTCATTTTCGTCCTCCCTAGGCTTATTCTAATCCAATTAGGGTTTTTAAACAATCTTGTGCATCCAATATGTGATATTGTGTCATTGGTTGATCATTTAGGTCATTTTCGTCCTCCCTAGGCTTATTCTAATCCAATTAAGGTTTTTAACCAATCTTATGCATCCAATATGTGATTTTGTGTAATCTTGTGTCATTGGTTGAACATTTAGGTCATTTTCTTCCTCCCTAGGCTTATTCTAATCCAAATAGGGTTTTTAACCAATCTTGTGCATCCAATATGTGATTTTGTGTCATTCTGTGTCATTGGTTGAACATTTAGATCATTTTCGTCCTCCCTAGGCTTATTCTAATCCAATTATGGTTTTTAACCAATCTTGTGCATCCAATATGTGATTTTGTGTCATTGGTTGACATTTAGGTCATTTTCGTCCTCCCTAGGCTTATTCTAATCCAATTAAGGTTTTTAACCAATCTTGTGCATCCAATATGTGATTTTGTGTCATTGGTTGAACATTTAGGTCATTTTCGTCCTCCCTAGGCTTATTCTAATCCAATTAGGGTTTTTAACCAATCTTGTGCATCCAATATGTGATTTTGTGTCATTGGTTTAACATTTAGGTCATTTTCGTCCTCCCTAGAGCTATTCTAATCCAATTAGTGTTTTTAACCAATCTTGTGCATCCAATATGTGATTTTGTGTCATTGGTTGATCATTTAGGTCATTTTCGTCATCCCTAGGCTTATTCTAATCCAATTAGGGTTTTTAACCAATCTTGTGCATCCAATATGTGATTTTGTGTCATTTTGTGTCATTGGTTGAACATTTAGGTCATTTTCGTCCTCCCTAGGCTTATTCTAATCCAATTAAGGTTTTTAACCAATCTTGTGCATCCAATATGTGATTTTGTGTCATTGGTTGAACATTTAGGTCATTTTCGTCCTCCCTAGGCTTATTCTAATCCAATTAGGGTTTTTAACCAATCTTGTGCATATAATAAGTGATTTTGTGTCATTGGTAATCCAATTAGGTCATTTTCGTCCTCGCTAGGCTTATTCTAATCCAATTAGGGTTTTTAACCAATCTTGTGCATCCAATATGTGATTTTGTGTCATTTTGTTTCATTGGTTGAACATTTAGGTCATTTTCATCCTCCCTAGGCTTATTCTAATCCAATTAGGGTTTTTAACCAATCTTGTGCATCCAATATGTGATTTTGTGTCATTGGTTGAACATTTAGGTCATTTTTGTCCTCCCTAGGCTTATTCTAATCCAATTATGGTTTTTAACCAATCTTGTGCATCCAATATGTGATTTTGTGTCATTGGTTGCACATTTAGGTCATTTTCGTCCTCCCTAGGCTTATTCTAATCCAATTAGGGTTTTTAACCAATCTTGTGCATCCAATTTGTGATTTTGTGTCATTTTGTGTCATTAGTTGAACATTTAGGTCATTTTCGTCCTCCCTAGGCTTATTCTAATCCAATTAGGGTTTTTAACCAAACTTGTGCATCCAATATGTGATTTTCTGTCATTTTGTGTCATTGGTTGAACATTTAGGTCATTTTCGTCCTCTCGAGGCTTATTCTAATCCGATTAGGGTTCTTAACCAATCTTGTGCATCCAATATGTGATTTTGTGTCATTTTGTGTCATTGGTTGATCATTTAGGTCATTTTCGTCCTCGCTAGACTTATTCTAATCCAATTAGGGTTTTTAACCAATCTTGTGCATCCAATATGTGATTTTGTGTCGTTGGTTGCACATTTAGGTCATTTTCGTCCTCCCTAGGCTTATTCTAATCCAATTAGGGTTTTTAACCAAACTTGTGCATCCAATATGTGATTTTGTGTCATTTTGTGTCATTGGTTGAACATTTATGTCATTTTTGTCCTCCTTAGGCTTATTCTAATCCAATTAGTGTTTTTAACCAATCTTGTGCATCCAATATGCGATTTTGTGTCATTTTGTGTCATTGGTTGAACATTTAGGTCATTTTCGTCCTCCCTAGGCTTATTCTAATCCAATTAGGGTTTTTAACCAAACTTGTGCATCCAATATGTGATTTTGTGTCATTGGTTGAGCATTTAGGTCATTTTCGTCGTCCCTAGGCTTAATCTAATCCAATTAGGGTTTTTAACCACTCTTGTGCATCCAATGTGTGATTTTGTGTCATTTTGTGTCATTGGTTGAACATTTAGGTCATTTTCGTCCTCGCTAGGCTTATTCTAATCCAATTAGGGTTTTTAACCAATCTTGTGCATCCAATATGTGATTTTGTGTCATTGGTTGCACATTTAGGTCATTTTCGTCCTCCCTAGGCTTATTCTAATCCAATTAGGGTTTTTAACGAATCTTGTGCATCGAATTTGTGATTTTGTGTCATTTTGTGTCATTAGTTGAACATTTAGGTCATTTTGGTCCTCCCTAGGCTTATTCTAATCCAATTAGGGTTTTTAACAAAACTTGTGCATCCAATATGTGATTTTCTGTCATTTTGTGTCATTGGTTGAACATTTAGGTCATTTTCGTCCTCCCGAGGCTTATTCTAATCCAATTAGGGTTCTTAACCAATCTTGTGCATCCAATATGTGATTTTGTGTCATTGGTTGAACATTTAGGTCATTTTCGTCCTCCCTAGGCTTATTCTAATCCAATTAGGGTTTTTAACCAATCTTGTGCATCCAATATGTGATTTTGTTTCATTTTGTGTCATTGGTTGAACATTTAGATCATTTTCGTCCTCCCTAGGCTTATTCTAATCCAATTAAGGTTTTTAACCAATCTTGTGCATCCAATATGTGATTTTGTGTCATTGGTTGAACATTTAGGTCATTTTCGTCCTCCCTAGGCTTATTCTAATCCAATTAGGGTTTTTAAACAATCTTGTGCATCCAATATGTGATTTTGTGTCATTGGTTGAACATTTAGGTCATTTTCGTCCTCCCTAGGCCTATTCTAATCCAATTAGGGTTTTTAACCAATCTTGTGCGTCCAATATGTGATTTTCTGTCCTTTTGTGTCATTGGTTGAACATTTAGGTCATTTTCGTCCTCCCTAGGCCTATTCTAATCCAATTAGGGTTTCTAAACAATCTTGGGCATCCCATATGTGATTTTATGTCATTGGTTGAACATTTAGGTCATTTTCGTCCTCCCTAGGCTTATTCTAATCCAATTAGGGTTTTTAACCACTCTTGTGCATCCAATATGTGATTTTGTGTCATTTTGTGTCATTGGTTGAACATTTAGGTCATTTTCGTCCTCCCTAGGCTTATTCTAATCCAATTAGGGTTTTTAACCAATCTTGTGCATCCAATATGTGATTTTGTGCCATTGGTTCAACATTTAGGTCATTTTCGTCCTCCCTAGGCTTATTCTAATCCAATTAGGGTTTTTAACCAATCTTGTGCATCCAATATGTGATTTTGTGTCATTTTGTGTCATTGGTTGAACATTTAGGTCATTTTTGTTGTCCCTAGGCTTATTCTAATCCAATTAGTGTTTTTAACCAATCTTGTGCATCCAATATGCGATTTTGTGTCGTTGGTTGAACATTTAGGTCTTTTTCGTCCTTCCTAGGCTTATTCTAATCCAATTAGGGTTTTTAACCAAACTTGTGCATCCAAAATGTGATTTTGTGTCATTTTGTGTCATTGGTTGAACATTTAGGTCATTTTCGTCGTCCCTAGGCTTATTCTAATCCAATTAGGGTTTTTAACCACTCTTGTGCATCCAATGTGTGATTTTGTGTCATTGGTTGAACATTTAGGTCATTTTCGTCCTCGCTAGGCTTATTCTAATCCAATTAGGGTTTTTAACCAAACTTGTGCATCCAATATGTGATTTTGTGTCATTTTGTGTCATTGGTTGAACATTTAGGTCATTTTCGTCCTCCCTAGGCTTATTCTAATCCGATTAGGGTTTTTAACTAATCTTGTGGATCCAATATGTGATTTTGTGTCATTGGTTGAACATTTAGGTCATTTTCGTCCTCCCTAGGCTTATTCTAATCCAATTATGGTTTTTAACCAATCTTGTGCATCCAATATGTGATTTTGTGTCATTGGTTGAACATTTAGGTCATTTTTGTCCTCCCTAGGCTTATTCTAATCCAATTAGGGTTTTTAACCAATCTTGTGCATCCAATTTGTGATTTTGTGTCATTTTGTGTCATTGGTTGAACATTTAGGTCATTTTTGTCCTCCCTAGGCTTATTCTAATCCAATTAGGGTTTTTAACCAATCTTGTGCATCCAATATGTGATTTTGTGTCATTTTGTGTCATTGGTAGAACATTTAGGTCATTTTCGTCCTCCCTAGGCTTATTCTAATCCAATTATGGTTTTTAACCAATCTTGTGCATCCAATATGTGATTTTGTGTCATTTTGTGTCATTGGTTGAACATTTAGGTCATTTTCGTCCTCGCTAGGCTTATTCTAATCCAATTAGGGTTTTTAACCAATCTTGTGCATCAAATATGTGATTTTGTGTCATTTTGTGTCATTGGTTGAACATTTAGGTCATTATCGTCCTCCCTAGGCTTATTCTAATCATATTAGGGTTTTTAACCAATCTTGTGCATCCAATATGTGATTTTGTGTCATTTTGTGCCATTGGTTGAACATTTAGGTCATTTTCGTCCTCCCTAGGCTTATTCTAATCCAATTAGGGTTTTTAACCAATCTTGTGCATCCAATATGTGATTTTGTGTCATTGGTTGAACATTTAGGTCATTTTCGTCCTCCCTAGGCTTATTCTAATCCAATTAGTGTTTTTAACCAATCTTGTGCATCCAATTTGTGATTTTGTGTCATTTTGTGTCATTGGTTGAACATTTAAGTCATTTTCGTCCTCCCTAGGCTTATTCTAATCAAATTAGGGTTTTTAACCAATCTTGTGCATCCAATATGTTATTTTGTGTCATTGGTTGAACATTTAGGTCATTTTCGTCCTCCCTAGGCTTATTCTAATCGAATTAGGGTTTTTAACCAATCTTGTGCATCCAATATGTGATTTTATGTCATTTTGTGTCATTGGTTGAACATTTAGGTCATTTTCGTCCACCCTAGGCTTATTCTAATCCAATTAGGGTTTTTAACCAATCTTGTGCATCCAATATGTGATTTTGTGTCATTGGTTGAACATTTAGGTCATTTTCGTCCTCCCTAGAGTTATTCTAATCCAATTAGTGTTTTTCACCAATCTTGTGCATCCAATATGTGATTTTGTGTCATTGGTTGATCATTTACGTCATTTTCGTCATCCCTAGGCTTATTCTAATCCAATTAGGGTTTTTAACCAATCTTGTGCATCCAATATGTTATTTTGTGTCATTTTGTGTCATTGGTTGAACATTTAGGTCATTTTCGTCCTCCCTAGGCTTATTCTAATCCAATTAGGGTTTTTAACCAATCTTGTGCATCCAATATGTGATTTTGTGTCATTTTGTGTCATTGGTTGAACATTTAGGTCATTTTCGTCCTCCCTAGGCTTATTCTAATCCAATTAAGGTTTTTAACCAATCTTGTGCATCCAATATGTGATTTTGTGTCATTGGTTGAACATTTAGGTCATTATCGTCCTCCCTAGGCTTAATCTAATCCAATTAGGGTTTTTAACCAATCTTGTGCATCCAATATGTCATTTAGTGTCATTGGTTGAACATTTAGGTCATTTTCGTCCTCCCTTGGGTTATTCTTATCCAATTATGGTTTTTAACAAATCTTGTGCATCCAATATGTGATTTTGTGTCATTTTGTATCATTGGTTGAACATTTAGGTCATTTTCGTCCTCCCTAGGCTTATTCTAATCCAATTAGGGTTTTTAACCAATCTTGTGCATCCAATATGTGATTTTGTGTCATTTTGTGTCATTGGTTGAACATTTAGGTCATTTTCGTCCTCCCTAGGCTTATTCTAATCCAATTAGGGTTTTTAACCAATCTTGTGCATCCAATATGTGATTTTGTGTCATAGATTTAACATTTAGGTCATTTACGTCCTCCCTAGGCTTATTCTAATCCAATTAGGGTTTTTAACCAATCTTGTGCATCCAATATGTGATTTTGTGTCATTTTGTGTCATTGGTTGAACATTTAGGTCATTTTCGTCCTCCCTAGGCTTATTCAAATCCAATTAGGGTTTTTAACCAAACTTGTGCATCCAATATGTGATTTTGTGTGATTTTGAGTCATTGGTTGAACATTTAGGTCATTTTCGTCCTCCCTAGGCTTATTCTAATCCAATTAGTGTTTTTAACCAATCTTGTGCATCCCATATGCGATTTTGTCTCATTTTGTATCATTGGTTGAACATTTAGGTCATTTTCGTCCTCCCTAGGCTTATTCTAATCCAATTAGGATTTTTAACCAAACTTGTGCATCCAATATGTGATTTTGTGTCATTTTGTGTCATTGGTTGAACATTTAGGTCATTTTCGTCGTCCCTAGGCTTATTCTAATCCAATTAGTGTTTTTAACCAATCTTGTGCATCCAATATGCAATTTTGTGTCATTTTGTGTCATTGGTTGAACATTCAGGTCATTTTCGTCCTCCCTAGGCTTATTCTAATCCAATTAGGGTTTTTAACCAAACTTGTGCTTCCAATATGTGATTTTGTGTCATTTTGTGTCATTGGTTGAACATTTAGGTCATTTTCGTCCTCCCTAGGATTATTCTAATCCGATTAGGGTTTTTAACTAATCTTGTGCATCCAATATGTGATTTTGTGTCGTTGGTTGAACATTTAGGTCATTTTCGTCCTTCCTAGGCTTATTCTAATCCAATTATGGTTTTTAACCAAACTTGTGCATCCAATATGTGATTTTGTGTGATTTTGAGTCATTGGTTGAACATTTAGGTCATTTTCGTCCTCCCTAGGCTTATTCTAATCCAATTAGTGTTTTTAACCAATCTTATGCATCAAATATGAGATTTTGTGTCATTTTGTGTCATTGGTTGAACATTTAGGTCATTTTCGTCCTCCCTAGGCTTATTCTAATCCAATTAGGGTTTTTAACCAATCTTGTGCATCCAATATATGATTTTGTGTCATTTTGTGTCATTTGTTGAACATTAAGGTCATTTTCGTCGTCCCTAGGCTTAATCTAATCCAATTAGGGTTTTTAACCACTCTTGTGCATCCAACGTGTGATTTTGTGTCATTTTGTGTCATTGGTTGAACATTTAGGACATTTTCGTCCTCCCTAGGCTTATTCTAATCCAATTAGGGTTTTTAACCAATCTTGTGCATCCAATATGTGATTTTGTGTCATTGGATCGACATTTAGGTCATTTTCGTCCTCCCTAGGCTTATTCTAATCCAATTAGGGTTTTTAACCAATCTTGTGCATCCAATATGTGATTTTGTGTCATTGGTTGAACCTTTAGGTCATTTTCGTCCTCCCTAGGCTTATTCTAATCCAATTAGGGTTTTTAACCAAACTTGTGCATCCAATATGTGATTTTGTGTCATTTTGTGTCATTGGTTGAACATTTAGGTCATTTTCGTCGTCCCTAGGGCTATTCTAATCCAATTACGGTTTTTAACTAATCTTGTGTATCCAATATGTGATTTTGTGTCATTGGTTGAACATTTAGGTCATTTTCGTCCTCCCTAGGCTTATTCTAATCCAATTATGGTTTTTAACCAATCTTGTGCATCCAATATGTGATTTTGTGTCATTGGTTCGACATTTAGGTCATTTTCGTCCTCCCTAGGCTTATTCTAATCCAATTAGGGTTTTTAACCAAACTTGTGCATCCAATATGTGATTTTGTGTGATTTTGAGTCATTGGTTGAACATTTAGGTCATTTTCGTCCTCCCTAGGCTTATTCTAATCCAATTAGGGTTTTTAACCAATCTTGTGCATCCAATATGCGATTTTGTGTCATTTTGTGTCATTGGTTGAACATTTAGGTCATTTTCGTCCTCCCTAGGCTTATTCTAATCCAATTAAGGTTTTTAACCAATCTTGTGCATCCAATATGTGATTTTGTGTCATTGGTTGAACATTTAGGTCATTTTCGTCATCCCTAGGCTTATTCTAATCCAATTAGGGTTTTTAACCAATCTTGTGCATCTAATATGTGATTTTGTGTCATTGTGTCATTGGTTGAACATTTAGGTCATTTTCGTCCTCCCTAGGCTTATCCTAACCAATTAGGGTTTTTAACCAATCTTGTGCATCCAATATGTGATTTTTAGTAATTGGTTAAACATTTAGGTCATTTTCGTCCTCCCTAGGCTTATTCTAATCCAATTAGGGTTTTTAACCAATCTTGTGCGTCCAATATGTGATTTCGTGTCATTTTGTGTCATTGGTTGAACATTTAGGTCATTTTCGTCCTCCCTAGGCTTATTCTAATCCAATTAAGGTTTTTAACCAATCTTGTGCATCCAATATGTGATTTTGTGTCATTGGTTGAACATTTAGGTCATTTTCGTCCTCCCTAGGCTTATACTAATCCAATTAGGGTTTTTAACCAATCTTGTGCATCTAACATGTGATTTTGTGTCATTGTGTCATTGGTTGAACATTTAGGTCATTTTCGTCCTCCCTAGGCT